>PVIY010000641.1:0-188414 GCA_004026745.1 Myrmecophaga tridactyla
CTGGGGCTGACAGCAGAGCATCTCCTGGGGCTGACAGCAGAGTATCTCCCGTCCTCGGGAGTCGTGGGGGAAGCCCCACCTCAGTCAGACAGGCCTGCCCTGGAACCCCAGCTCCCACACTCACCAGTTGTGGCCTTGCAAGCCTCTCCATCTCTTTGAACTTTGCTTTCCTCAATGTTGCGTGTAGGAACCTTAGGAAAGGGTGGGTACTGAATAAGCTCCTAGGCCTGCCCTTCTCTTCCCATCCAGTTCCGCTCGGTGGAAGTAACTGAGTGTCCTCGGGGTGACGGACGCTGTGCTGGGCAGAGTTCCCCAGATGACGGTGACCTGCGTCTCCCAGGCAGATGAGAGGTGAGCATTTAGATCACGCGGCCGCCCAAGTGCAGCCTGTGCCCACGTGGGGTCCAGGGCCCGCATGAAGTCATGTAGAGAAGCTCACACCAGCCACCAAAGGTCATTCGAAAAAGAGGCTCCCTAGTGCTCTTAGTCCCTGCTGGGTCCTGACTCTCGGATGCACCATGCTTCTCTCCCGGCATCTCCTGTGGTCTCCCAGGCCAGGTGGCTTTTCTCCCCTCTCCCTTCTCTACTCCCAGACTCTTTGTTACATAAATTGGCTTTGTCTCTTTGGCTCAGATCACGCCTCTTACCTCTTATCTCCGAGGCTGGGGTTTTCTTTATCCCGTCTTTTTACTCAACCTAAAATGTACCACAACTGATTTTGGCAAATACTTGCCTTTAGTTGGGAAAAACATTCGTAGCACAGGGATGAAGACAGCACCACATGCAGAAGTAAATCTTGCCAGCGTTAAAATGCACACAATGATCATTGCTTCTGATGGTTAATAGCACAGGAGAATATGTCACTTTCCCCTCCATTGCCCTTAAAATCCCGGCAGCTCCTACAAAGCAAATGTGGTGGGCTGGGCCGCATCCCTTTACTTCCTGCTTTTCACCAGAACCCAATGAACCCATTACAACTGCAGGAAAAGCTGTCACTGCGTGAGGGGAGGAGGGTTTTGTTCTCTCCGCCACTGGGTGACGAAGGAGGCGGCATGTAGCCTCAGCTGCAAAGGGAAACTGCTAGGGGCAGAATGGGGCAGTGAGAGAAAGAGAAACCGCAGGGGAAACTGATGGCCCCCCACCTGGGTGCACATTTCCTCATGGCTTCCTGCCCAGAAATCTGCTTAGTTTTCAAGTCGCTTTAAGAAGGAAACCCACTGAAATGTTAATAGCAGTTAACTTTAAGATTTTGGGTGATGCGAATTTCTTCACAAACGTCTGTATTTTCCATATTTCCAGCAACAAACATGTGACTTAAAAGAAAAATAAAGTCAGAGAACTAAAACATTATTTGAAAGAAAGAGGCGAGTCCTATTCACAACTATCAAAAATGAAAGCACAGCTGAGGAAGGAAGGGCTGGCGGCTGATGGCCTCACCACCGCTGACTTTGGAACTTGTTCTAGGTTTCTAAAAGCAAAGCTGAGTCTCCACCAAGCAATTTCCTGGAATTAAAGCAATCGCAAGCAATTGTTTTCTTTGGAGCTAAAGTCTAGAGAGAATCCATCCCTCTTATAATCAAATTAGACCAGGGGGTGAGAAGACGGGCCCAGCAGAGTGTCCTCGTGGGATCCATCTACCCCTGGGCTAGAGGCACAACTCGGCAAAGTTAGTCCCAAAAGGAGAGAAACTATAAACACTTCCACTTGGTTCTAGGACAAAGGTCTTGCTTTGATGAGGAGCAGGGATGGGAGTTGCGCTTGGGACCTGTCACCGAGACTGTCTTCAGATATCGGGCCCTGCTCCGTATTGTCTTGCCTGAGTTAGGGGTGACAGGGCTATTGCCCCCCAAGACTCTTGGTGTCACCAGAAGCCCAAACAGCGGTGCTGTGGGGTCTGGGTGGCACAGCAGCTGGGCCGGGGCGTTCCCTGTCATTGAGCAGAGAGCATGCGGCACCTGTGCCCGGCACCATGGCAGTGCGAAGCCGCCAGCTGGACCCAACCTCACATCCTCCAGGGCCAGCAGCAGGTCCACGCGTCCCAAAGCCAAACCACAGCAGGAAAGACCAGCAAGAGGCCCATGACCGTGAGTGTGCAGGAATGCTGCCCTTCCCCAGACCCCAGGAGGGGCTGGAAAGTCCTGCTCAGGGACAAGTTAGAGACTCTTCACTTGGCAGACTTTTCTTACCCTCTGGCCAGAGAATTCCCAGGTTATAAAGGAAAGTGTAGGTGCTGCGTGGTGGTGATGGTAGCACGGCATTGAGCGTTCCAGTCACAGCACAGCCTTATGTATGCGCATGTGGCTAAAAGGCGAAATTTCAGGTGGTATATATGCTACGAGAATCAAAATTTAAAAGACCCATAAGACCGTACACCTCAAACAGTGGACTTAATGGAAACCCTGGACTATAGTTAACAGTACAATTCTAATAACATTCTTTCATCTATTTTAACAAGCACAGCACACTAATGCAAGCTCATCATGTTAATAATGGTGTGTGTGTATATGGGAAACCTGTATTTTCAGCGTGATTTTTCTGTGCACCCACAACTCTCATAAAATAAAAGAGAATTGAGGACAGATGGGGAATGCAGCGCTCTCCTGCCCACAATACCCTCCTTCCTTCCCCCCTCTCTCTCTCTCCTTTCTCCCTTCTCCTTTCTCCTTTCCTCTTTTTTCTTTCTCTTTTTCTCTTTTTCTTCTCTCCTTCCTTCCCTAAAAATAGAAAAAAAATTTAAGTAATGAAAAAGTAGTCTCAGCTTAAAAATGTAAAGCCACTCGAGCAGTTTCATAGTAACCGTAGGTACCATTTGCTGCACTCTTTGTCCTTTAGGTTTGGAGCCCTCTTTCTGAAGGGAAACTGGTCCTCCCGTTCAGCCTGGCTGTCAGTCACCAGCTCCCGTCCTCTCTGGGCAAAGGGGAGAAAGCAAGATCCAGGTGTGGCATGGCCATGTCCTTTTAATAGTGAGTGACACAAGCAGGGCTAATCAGAATTTTTCTATGAAATACGATGCACAGGTGTTGGGAAATGGTCTCCTTCTGGCACCACAGGCCATAGAAATATGGGTGTGGAATGTGAAGAAGGCAGATCTTCTGCTCCTATTGCAGAGAACCCACACGAGAAGGAAGCCAACACGTAGAGAAGCAGGCGAGATGCATCAGAAAGACAGCGATGGATGGCCTGAACTGAGCCCCTAGATCTGGATGTGCCTCTAGCTGGTTCCTACCTGGGATTTCCCTCTACTTTAAACCTGTATTCCTTTTCTTCTTTCCTTCCTATCACCTTTCCATCCTCCCTTCCTTCCTATTTATTTCCCTCTCTCCCTTCCCCTGATTCCCATTCCCTTCTCTTCCATTCTTTCTCTCTCCCTTCTTCTCTCTTTCTTTCTTTTGCCTTTCTCTCCTTCTCGCTTTCTCTCTCCCTCCTTCTCCCCAGTTTGCTACCAGGATAAACCTAGTGAAGCTGGGAAATGAGGTAACCTCTTGTGTACTCCCTTTACAACCTGGGGGCAAGGGCCTGCTTAGCTTTGCCTTATGACCCGCTTCAGCCCCCCAAATGGAGCCGTTTAGCTTAGCTAATGGACAGAGCTTTGAGATCCACTAATAAGGAACAGAAACTTCAAGGGTGCATCCAGATTCCTGGACTCTGACTCAAAGAGCTCTGATCTTTGGTTACCAGCCAGTGAAGTTTCCAGAAATCCAATCAACCACACATGGCTGAGATCTTAGGGGAGCTGTTGGGCAAGAGACACTTCAGTGCTGGCACACATCGGTCTGTGGTTGCACAACTCCCAGGCCTCTGGAACACGGGATGTGGACTGCTGAGTGACTGTGACCATGACAACAGGGGACGGACGAAGCCTTCCATGGGGCAGAGCTGGACAGGCCTGGTTTACGAACCAGGAAACACCCTGAACTGCCAAAGCGCTTGCTTCTTGCTGCGCTGCCCAACAGAATAGCTGTGCAAATGAAGGTCATTTATCTTCTGTCCCTTTTTACAAAGTTGGAGACAATCCTAATGATACTGTCTTCCTCATTCCCTCTACTATTGTGTACTGAGTGTGCTGACAGGGGCTAAAATTATGACTAAGTTCATAGGCTGGCAGACCATGAGAAAATGTACCTGGGTAGAATTAGGAAGAAATTAATGAGAAAATCTGGGTTTACAACTGAATACAGTCTCTGAAAGCATTTTCCCTCATTGTCTCTCTTTGCAAAGGAAGGAGGTACATTGGCATATGGGAAAGTTCTCTTTTTAAAGAAAGTGATATTTCTAGAACTTATGGAAAGACAGATACAAGGTAGGCACAGGAGAGCCCAGGGGTGGGACATAATGGTAATAGCACTTAAATTTTCTTTTGGCATACAAAACCCCCTCTCCATCCCGTGTATTCATACTGAAGTTGGCAGTCATGGAACCCCAGCCCCTCTAATTACAAGTTGTTTCAGTCACCAATTGCTACGTGATAGGGGACCCCAGAACTCAGTGACTTAAAGGAACAACGATTTATTATGTCCCCTTATTCGTGGGTTGACTGGACTCAGCTTGGCCACCCTACTGTTCCATGAGGGTTCTGGCTGCAAGAGCCCCCTGGATGCCGGAATATCCCACATGGCTGCAAGAGAGCAAGAAAATAAGCCACCAGACCTCATAAGACCTCATTCTGAAAGCCACACAGTGTCCCTTCCCCCACATTCTTCTTGCCAGGATGAATTTCCAGGCCAGGTCAGATTCAAGGGGAGGGCAAACCACTCTCCCTTGTGAACACAGGAGGAGTATGCATGTACAGGATGGGAGAAATGTTGGTGGACCACTTTGCCGATAATCTACTACCATCTGCTCCCTCGCTAGAAATTTTCACAGGGTTCATGTGTGCAGAGTACTCTTAGGTTCCCAAAGTCTCTTCCACGCATGGCATCAGGCTGAAGCTCCCAGTCGAGAATTGCAGCATCCAACACCAGATGCAGATTAAGCTTCTTGGATAAGGTCCTTGGATGTAGCTCCTCAGATGCAATTCCTATTGATTCAGACCTGTGAACTAAACAGACTTCTCTGCTGCCCCCACACAACATCTGATGGTGAGACAGTGCCTCCATAACTGCTGTTGGCGTGCCTGTTCATAAAGGGGAAAGAGGGAAGAACGGGGAGCATAGAGCAATCACAACAATTCTGCAACTTAACCAGACACATATAACCAGTACCCCAAATTTAATAGTTTAAAGCAACAGCCCCGATTGATTATTTGTTTATGATGCCAAGGTTTGACTGGGTTCAGCCAGGTGGTTTTGCTCCATGCAAGATTGGCTGGTGTTGGCTTTATGGGTTCATGGTTGGCTTCACGGGGATTCAACCAATACATAGATGTTTGATGGCTCAGGTCTCAGGGCTCAGAAGGGCCTTGTGTTTGAAGTTTAATGCTCTGTAGTTGTCTTCTTGAAATTCTTAGTAATTTTTCTTTGAATTTGTGCTTAGTATACAAAATTCAAGGGGACAGTTGCACACACGTGGTCTCACTTCCCACCCCCACTCCCAACCCAGGTAGGATTTCAGCCTCCTCCTCCCCTCACGTTGATGTCCTGAGGCCCACCCAACCTCCCCCTCCCCACCCTTGCCCCATGACTGCTTTCACCTTCTGTCTGGTCTGAGGTCCATGTCGGACCAGAAGGAGAAGGTCATGTTCTGCTAACACCTCTCCCCTGAGGGAGACCTTGGGTTAGACACAGGGAGAGTTGAGGTCAGTCATCCATGCTCCATGACTTCTCATGCAGGGCATAGGAAATGGCCGTTCTGCCCTGGCTGGCAGTGTAATCATACTTTTAAGGGGCAATTCAGCTCGGGCGAAACTCTTGCCTACTCCGGACACAGACACCTAGTAAGGATTGACATTGGGGTTGCAATACCTTCACAACCCACATGTCCATCTTGGAAAGAGAGATATCTGAGTCAACCTCCCTGCCTTGACTGGGCAGGGGGTGCCAATCCAATGGCTTGTGAGAGGGGGTGCTTGGCAGCCAATAAGCCCAGGCTATGTGTGTGCATGGGGCAGTCCCCAGATACCTGTGAGGGTGCGCATCCCCCTCCACCCCGAATATCCTGAGGGAGCATTCCCTTGGATCTGCTCTGTGCCTGGGGAGACCCACTCTTTCACCTTCCAACCCTCCACCAAATGCAAGTCACATAATCTCAGTGACCTCAAACACAAGTCCAACGCTCTGATATTTGTATTTAAGACTGGAATGGCCCAATATGAAGATGAATGTTAAAACTCATTTTTATTTTCTTTTATCCAGAACAACCTTAAATAGCAAATAAAAAGTACTGCAACAAGTTGAGAAACACCATGGACAAAATGGAAGAGCTTTATATGTTGGTGCCTTAAATGGTTGTCTTCTCCATCTTTTTGAATAACGGGCCCCACATTTTCATTTTGCACTGGGCCTCGCATATTATGCAGCTAGTTGTATGTGGCTGCCTTCATCCGGAAGCTTGGCTGGTGTGGGAACATCTGAGGTGGTTTTACTTTCATGTCTTGGGCCTCAACAAAGGAGGCTGAGATGGCTGGAGCTAGCTGGGTGGTCTTTCTTCATTTCGTGGTCTTTACAGAGTGGTTTGATCCCAAGAGGATGAAAAGTGGAAGTCACATATCATGACTCCCACTGCATTCGATTGGTCAAACTACATTATGGTGGCAGCCCAGATTCAAGGGAGGGGCACGGACTCACCTCATAATGGGAGAAGCGTGTGAGCAATCAGGACGGGAGGAATTGTGGCTGCTATATTGTAAACAAGGAACCACTCAGGCGCACGGCTGAGGCTGGGCTGATCACCATGTCCCCCCACCCCCTTTGGAAACAGTCAGAGAGGGGGCCCCAAATGGACATGTTATCCAGGTGAGGCTAGTCAGGGTCCTCCCATAGGGTGCGGCACATGGATTCTGGAGAGAGAAATCTCATTTTCTTTTCAATGTATAGATTTAGGTTTGGGACCTCAGCCGTTGTCTTTCTTGCTGTGTAGACAGAGTCTGCCCATGGGTAAATCCATCCCATTGCAAGAAGTAGCCAGAGAGACAAAGCATTGCCATCATCTTTGGAGCACCTGGACACACTTTAGGCATACAAGTGGCATGACCCTTAACTTCCCGCTGTGTGAGCCAGTGCTTCTTTTATGCTTAAGCCTCCTCATATTTGGTCTCGGTCACTTGAGATTCCATAAATATTCACAAATACAGCCAGACACTGTAGGCAGGCTATACCACACAACATTTGCTCACGAAGACAATCTATCCTATTGCATAGACTAAAAACTAAGGAAGTGTTAGTATTTCCTCCTGCTCTCATAGACACTGAATCCAATCCATCAACAAGTCTTTTTTACTCTATTCCTAAGTAAAGTCCCAATTCACTTCCTGACCATCCTCTACCTATAATTTCAAGCATTGTCTTCCTGCCTGGATGACTACAATAGAACCCTAATAGATCCCCCAGTTCCTGCTCTTATTTCCCTAAAATAAATACGTGCATGGCGGAGTGATTTTTAAAATAAAGCTATATCACAACATTCCACTACTTAGGAGACTTCTATGGCTTTCCATTGTTTTAGTCTAAAATCCACACAGGTGAAACCCTCAAAGTTCCCCAGGACCTAGCTCTTGTCTCTGCCTCCAAACTCACCTTGGGCCCACCTCAGCATCCAGCTCCGCAGCTCAGCCACATCATCTTACTGTTCCTTGAACACTCCTATTTGTATGTCTGCAAATCTTTCCCCCTCCCACAATTTCCATATGAATGCACACCATTCAGAGCCCAAGAAGCCCCAAGAAAGGTCTAAAGGAACTTTTCCCCATTCGCTCTCTATCCTGTTAGTTTGTGGTAACACTTAGCACCCTGTGGAATTATTTTACGTATGTATGTATGTGTGCATTTGGATTTGTTTATTGTCTGTATTTTCTTATTAAAATATAAGCTCCATGAGGGCAGATATTACTGCCAGTTGCGTAGATAGTCAACAAAATTAACAAAGACAATGAAACAATCAACCATTTAAATCCACATATGATGATTCCTATTTTAAAGAAGAAAACACTTAAGCTCAGAAAGGCTAAATAACTTGCTTAAGGTCAAGGATTTAGGAAGTGGTGAAGCTAAGCGTTGCTTGCCTCCTAAACCCAAGCCTTTGCAACCTTAGAATGGCCCCTTTAAGAAGATTAATTTTTCAGGGATTATTTTTAAGTGTTCTGTGGATCAAGGACCTTTCCCAGTAGGATCCTGAGGCCATGGGGAAATCCAATGCGGTCTTAATTTCTCCTGACTGTATTGTTAATACTCAAAGTAGATTAAAATAACCTGCAGACAAGGCTGTAAAGGGAAAAGAGGTAATAAAAGGCAACCTCAGCCTCTCAGGGAGGACAGAGGGCTTTCCTTTTAACCTGGTAGAAGCATTTGGGTGCCGGCTTATATGGGGGGGTGGGGGGTTATATGATCATCGGTGAGTCACTTCCTTCTGTCCTTTTGGAGGGGGTGGTGTGGTATAGTGGAGCAGGCAGAGACTCTGCTTCAAAGCCTAGGGAAATCGACCTAGTTTGTCCTAAGCTTTGTGTGTCCCTTTTGTGTGTATGTGACTCACCCCCTCTCGCTGAGATTCTGCTATAAAGACACTACCTCGGAAAGGCCTTCATCCTCCGTCCACTACCCTTTGGTTCCCACCTCACCTTCTGCGTCCTGAGCCCGTTCTACTTGCCCTCAGTGTACTTAACACTACCCCCCACGTTACCTATTTTTTCGGTAGTCTTTGAGTGTATTGTTTATGCCAATGTAAGACCCTGGTATCAGGGACTTGGTTTTGTTTGCCTGTGTGTCCCCAGGGCCTAAGTGAGATCAGACATAGAATGGAAATTCATTTTACCTTTGCTGAATGGACGAATAAACGCACCAATGAGTTCTTTCACATATGGATTTGGAGCATGCTAAAGATAACAGTCACTGCCTGAAAAAAATAAGAAGGAATGGCCCTTTCTTGCTCCCCCACCATGTCTAAGAATCATTTCCTTAAGTAGCCCATCGTCTCCCGACTCCTGCCATCAGAACGCTGTAATCACACACAGTGTTCTGACACGGGCGATGAAAGATCGGAGAGGCTGGGTAAGATGTCTGTTGACACACAGCTCGAAAGTGGTGGAGCCAGGATTTAACTTCACGCTGCCTGGCTCTGAAAGGCATCCTTTTTCAGGTGACGAAAATGACACAAGATAAGCTTGGTAGGGAGACTAATATTAATTACAATGTGGAAAAAGAATTGTAGTGATTGAAAAGTACAGAAAAATGTCACATTTTCTCCTGCTCTGGTACAGAATATCTAATAGGAAGATTTCCTTTCCAAAGAATGAATTTTTATAGCTCTGGAGGATCAGATTTTTTTTCTTTTTTTGTATAACTCATTTTTTTCTTTGTTTTTTTGGTTGTCCCACTATATTCTTGGTTATACCGGTTATTTCCAGAAAATTTCTTGATAGAATGAGTTTCCCTGGTGTGAAAATTTTACTTAACTGGGAATTTTAATTATGTAACATGGAAATCTTAACTCATCGATTCAGTTGTAAATCTTGGAATACCAATGATAGACCTTTGATGAAATGACTTTTAGGGACTTCTTAGCCCACCCAGCATAAGCAGCTGCTGTGGTAAGAGGAAAAGCAGTCATTAAGAGGTCACTCTAGGACATTTAGCAATAGTCTGTTATGAAATTTTTATGTAATTTCTTTCTCCTAGTTGAGCTTGGACTGGAATGTTACCTGAACTCGGTGCTATGGGAGACACGTTTTATAGTCAAAAGTTTCTGATGCACCTTTAACACAAATATCCCTGAGCATTTAAAACCAGGGTTGGATGTTGGAGTGGTTTGAGGTTTCTAGTAGCTGGATCAGTTTTCCAATTTGCTTTGATGCCTATTAGATGTTTTCCTTTAAGTAGCTACAGGCCATTACCAATGGAGAACATTGGCATATGCTCTGAAATGTTTCCTCCACTGACAGAATACTGCCCCTGTGTCCTCAGGCAGGCGTTGTCTCCCCATTCCTTGTAGGAGACATCCAAACTCCTTAGTAAGGCATTCAATTTCTTACAAGATCTGGCTCCAGCCTCACCTTTTCCTGATTTACTTTCCACCAAGTCACGCCATCCGCTAACCCTGCCCTACACGTAAAGCTCCCATGGGAGTAGACTCCCAGCCTCGATGCCTTTGCCGTATGTCCAGCCTGTTGGCCTCCAGGGCTTCTCACCATATAACAATTTTTGTTGTTTTCAAAGTTGGCCTCACATGGCAGCTCCTCCCCAAAAGCTCATCTGATGACTTCCAGAGTTATTCACCACTTCCCTGGTCTCCAACCATGCGATGCTTTAACATCAATGGAGCATGTTTCTCATTTGGGAATTGTACCTCTACTTCTCTAGATTGTGATCTGCATATGTATTCTCCATATGTCTTTTTCATCTCTGATTATGGTCATCAGAGTTGTTATCATCAAGCAGCAGAAACTGGCCCTGGCCAAATTAAGTTCACAGTCATTTATTTTGAGGATACAGGGCAGCTCATAGAAGGCAGTGTCACCCCAGAAGGTGAGATATCAGGAACAATTGGAATGTTTCTTCATGGAAGCCCCATCAGGATGAACAAGCTCCAGCTGTTTGCTTATTTTTTTAACAGTTTTTTTTAAAAATGGAAATATTGCATTTCTGCCTTAAAGCATACAAATCATGAGGGCACAGCTTGATGAATTTTTTTTTTCTTTTGTGCATGGGCAGACTCTGGGAATTGAACCCAGGTCTCCGGCATGGCAGGCAAGAACTCTGCCACTGAGCTTGCACCACTGAGCTTGTTGAATGTTTGCAAAGTAAGCACACCTACTATCCCCACTCAAGTCAAGAAATAGAACATTCCAGGCATCTCATAAGCTCCCCCTTGGGCCATGTCCAGCAACACTCTTACTCAGTTATGCATGTACAGTTATGCATGAACTGTCCCCATTCAATCATGCTTGTTCGTGAACCCTGTATACATGTAATCATATGGTGTCTATTCATTGTGCCTGATTTCTTCCCTAAATAACTTGTTTGTGAGTTTATTGCTGCATAACTGTATGCAGCGATAGTTCATTTATTTCCATGATTATATTGCAAGCCATTGTATGAATGCATACAATGAATGCATCATAATTTTTCAATCCATTGGCTATTTGGGTGGCTTCCAGTTTGGGATTTGTCATAGGTCAGGTTTCCTAGAAGCACAAACTGAGACAGGAATTCTTGTGTGGGGGATTCATTAAGGGGATCTTTTAGGTGAAACCAGTAAAGGGGTTGAGGGAAGCAGGCTGAGGCAAGGAGATGGACTGAGGAGAAGTCTGGCACCAGGCTGATCCTTTGGGAGTTCTGGAGCATAAATTGTACCATGGAATCTGTCCTGCATTGAGGCAGGGGAGGGGACTTTTAAACTCTGCACTAGTCAAGGTGTTGGGGATGGGTCGAACTTGCAGGTACCTCCGGCAGAGGCAGTTCCATTGCCAACGGCAGTTCTCTGGAGCAGGTAGCAGCTATAACCCCTTGGCAGTGGTGTCCGCAGCATATAAACAAGATCAAACCCTGGAAATCTCAGCAGGGCACTGACAGTGCCCAGCCAGTTTTTATGAAATGTGCTGCAATGCAGGGTCAGCACCTGGCCCAGTTAACTGGGGTGCCTAGGATGCAGATTTTAAGGAAGCACTTGTTCTTGTGTTAGTGAAAAGTGCAGAGCTGACACTTACACAACCTTGAGAATTAAAGTGTGTCCTTACTTTTTTTTTTTTTAGCATGGACAGTCTCCAGGAATAAAACCCATATCTCTGGCATGGAAGATGAGAATTCTGCCACTGAGCCACCATTGCACCACCCAAAGAGTCCTTACATTTTGCATCCTAGGTGTCTCACTTGTCTCCTTCTAGTCCAGAACCTGCTGCTATGAACATTTTATGTAAGCATCTTGGTGCATTTATGTGTGCTCATACATTTAGCATAGATTTAATGTGGAACTACTAAGCCAGAGGGTATGTTTATGTTTAGCTTGAATAGATACTTACCGTTTTAGTTTCTTTAGTTTCTCAAAGTGGATACCATGAAATGCGTTGGCTTAAACAATGGGAATTTATTAGCTTGCAGTTTGAGGCTGGAAAAATGTCTACATCAAGGCATCATCAAGGCAAAGTTTTCTTCCTGAAGACCAGCTGCTAGAGATCCATGGCTCCTCTGCCACACGGCAAGGCACACGGCGGTGCCTGCTGCTCTCTCCCTTCTCTGGTGGGATTCCTTGAATTTAATATCTTACTTCTATGTCTTTCTCCCTCTCTCTCTTTCTCTCTTTATAAAAGACTCCATAATAGGGTTAAGACCCATCCTGAATGAGGCGGGTCACAGCTTAACAGAGACACAACATCACCAAATATCAACTCAAAACTACCGTTTTTCACGTGCCCCTCCCCCCACCCCACAGTGCTGGGGTACTGTTGATGTTTTCCTGTTAACTACCAGCCATAGCATGCGTTTTTAGGTTAGCCCCTATACCCCTCTACCATTGACTCTTTGTCCAATATCAAACATTTGAAATAGTTTATGCAAGAATGTATTTATAATTGTAGATTTAATCACTGGGCTACATAGCCCCTTTCCATCATATTCACCTTCAATAGGACAAGGTCAAGTATAACCTCGCTAATTAGTTACCATCACTTCTATTCATTCCCTTTCATTTAAATTCAGCCGCATTGGGTAGCCTTTTCCCTGTCTCTAGCTTTTGAGTAGCTCTGGTCTGCTATTTTCTACAGTGTAACCTCTCAGATGAAATTTACCAGAGTCATAACAGCAAAATCATACAGTATCTGTCCTATTGTGCCGGGCTAGTTTCACTCAGCATTATGTCCTCAAGGTTCGTCCACACTGTCATATGCTTCGGGGCCTCATTTTGTCTTACTGCTGCATAACATTCCATCACATGTATATACCACATTGTGTTTATGCTCTCATCTGTCGATGGGCACTTGGATTATTTCCATCTTTCAACAATTGTGAATAGTGCTGCTATGAACAACGGTGTGTAAATGCCTCTCAGTGTTACCGCTTTCAGCTTTTCTGAGTCTATACTGAGTATTGGTATTACCAGATCTTAGGGCAACTCAATATTTAGTTTTCTGAGGAATCAACAAACTGCTTTCCACAGTGGCTGCATCATTATACATTCCCACTAACGGTGAGTAAGTACTCCAATTTCTCTGCATACTCTCTAAAATTTTAAGTTTCCTATTTGTTTAATAGCAGCCATTCTTACAGGTGTGAGGCGATATCTCATTGTCTCCTTGATTTGCATTTTCCTTATCTCTAATGAAGATGAGCATCTCTTCATGCGGTTTTTAGCCATTTGCATTTGCTTTTCAGAAAAGCATTTATTCATATCCTCTGTGCATTTTATAGTTGGGCGGTTTGTTCTTTTATTGTTGAGTTCTATAGTTTCTTTAGGTACACAGGATATCAAACCCTCATCTGATATGTCATTTCCAAATATCTTCTCCCATTGAGCTGGGGCCTCTTAATCTTTTTGACAAAGTCCTTTGAGGCATAGAAGCTCTTGATTCTTAAGGAGTTCCCATTTATCTATTTTTCCTTTCATTGCTTGTACTTTAGGTGTAAAGTTTAAGAGGCTACCTTCTATTACTAAATCTTGAAGACATTTCCCTACATTTTCTTTTAGAAGTTTATGGTACTGGCTCTTACTTTAGGTCTGTAAACCACTCTGAATTAATTTTTGCATAAGGTGCAAGATAGGGGTCCTCTTTCATTCTTTCGACTATTGAAATCCAGTTCTCCTGTGCCCATTTATTGAAAAGACTATTCTGTCACAGTTCAGTGAATTTGGGGGCCTTATTGAAGATCAGTCGTCCATAGATTTGGTGGTCGGTCTCTGCACTCTTTATTTGATTCCATTGGTAGACACTTCTATCTTTGTGTCAGTATCATGCTGTTTGACCACTGTGGCTTTATAGTAAGATTTAAAGTAATGAAGTATTAGTCCTCCCACTTCATTCTTCTTTTTAAGGATATCTTCAGCTATTTGGGGTCTCTTTCCCTTACAAATAAATTTGATAACTACCTTTTCCACATCTTCAATTAGATTGTTGGGATTTTGATTGGTATTGAATTGAATCTTTAGATCAATTTGGGTAGAATTGACATCTTAATGTCAATTCAGCCTTCTTATCCATGAGCATGAAATGTCTTTGCATCTATTTAGGTCACTTTTTATTTCTTTTAGCAATGTTTTGTGGTTTTCTGTGTACAAGTACTTGACAGCCAAGTTAGGCTTATTCTTAGGTACCTGATTCTTTTGGTCACTATTTTGAATGAATTTTTTTCCTCAACTGTCTCCTCAGATAGGTTGTTACTTGTGTATAGAAACATCACTGTTTTGTTTTTTTTTAACATGGGCAGGTACCAGGAATTGATCCCAGGTCTCTGGCATAGCAGGCGAGAACTCTGCCACTGAGCCACCATTGCACAGCCCCATCACTGGTTTTTGTACATTAATCTTGCATCCCACCACTTCACTGAATTTGTTTATTAGCTTAAGTAGCTTTGCTGTAGATTTCTCAGGGTCTTCTAAGTATAGTATCAGCTAATCGGCAATATAGTGAAAATTTTACTTCTTCCTTTCTGATTTTCATGGCTTTTATTTTTCCCTCCTGTCTAATCAACCCAGCTAGGAACTTCTAGTACAATGCTGAATAATAGTGGTAACAATGGGCATCATTGACTTGTTCCTGATCTTAGGGGGAATGCTTTCAATCTCTCACCATTAACTATGATGCTGGCTACGGGTATATTCTATAAGCCTTTTATCATATTGAGGAAGTTTCCTTTGATTCCTACCTTTTGAAGTGCTTTTTATCAGGAAGAGATGCTGGATTTGTCGAACACTTTTTCAGTATCCATCAATATGATCATGTGATTTTTTCCTTTCAATTCATTAATGTTATATTGCCTTGGTTGATTTTCTTGTATTGAACCACCCTTGCATTCCTGATACAAACCTCTCTTGGTCATAATATATAATTCTTTCAATGTGTCATTGGATTGGATTTGCTAGTATTTTTGTCAAGAATTTTTGCATCTATGTTCATTAGGGGGATTGGTCTGTAGTTTTTCTATCTTGCAGCATTTTTATCAAGTTTTGGTATTAGAGTGATGTTAGCTTCATAAAATGAGTTAGGTAACATTCCTTTTCCCTCAAATTTTTTGGAAAAGGTTGGGCAAAATTGGTTTTACTTCTTTTTTGGAATGCTTGATAAAATTCCCCTGTGAAGCCGTCTGGCCTGGGATTTTCTTTGTGGGAAGATTTTTGATGACTGATTGAGTCTCTTTACTTATAATTGGCTTGTTGAGACCTTCTATTTCTTTTTGAGTTAATATAGCCAGTTTGTGTGTTTCTAGGAATTTTTCCATTTCATCTGTGTTGGCTAGTTTGTTGACATATAGTTGTTCATAGTTTTCTCTTCTGATATTTAAAAATTTCTTCAGAATCCATATTAATGAACCCCTCTTATTTCTTACTTTATTTATTTGTATCCTCTCTCTCTTTCTCTTTTTACTCTATCTAGGGGTCCATAAAAATTTATTTTATCAAAGAACCAACTTTTGGTTGTGTTGATTCTATTGTTTGTGTGTGTGTGTATGTTTCCCAGTTTGTTCATTTCTGCTTTAATCTTTGTTACTTCTCTTCTTTTGTTTGCTTTGGGGTTAGTTTGCTGTTCCTTCTCTAATTTCCACAGGTGAGCAACTAAGTCCTAGATTTTTGCATGTTGTTGTTTTTTTTACCATAGGCATTTAGGGCTACGAATCTCCCTCTCAGCTGCCTTTGCTGAATCCCATAAGTTCTGATATGTTGTATTATCATTATCATTCATCTCCAGATATTTACTGATTTCTGTAGCAATTTTTTCTTTGACCCACTGAATATTGTTTGTGTATGTGTATGTTCACCAATTTGTTTATTTCTGCTTTAATCTTTGTTATTTCTCTTCTTTTATTTGCTTTTTCAATTTTAATTGGTGAGTTTAGTCCATTAATATTCAAAGTTATTACTGTAAAAGCAGTTCTTGAATCTATTGCCTTATTCTTTAGTTTTTATTTGTCAGATCTATGTATCTTCTCTCTCTGTTTTTATCCTTTAAATTACCCTTACTCGTGCTCTTCAGTTCTGTGCCCTCCTTCGACCTCTCTCTCCTGTCTTTTTCTTTTTCGTCTGACAGGACTCTCTTTGATATTTTTTGTAGGGAAATTTTCTTGTTTGTTATTTTTTATAGGGCAGGTCTCTTGTTGAGTAGTTCTCTCAGTCTTTGTCTTTGAAGATTTTAATCTCTCCCTTAATATTGAAGGACAACTTCATTGGATAAATAATTCTTGGCCAGAAGCCTTTCTCATTCAGGATCTTAAATATATCTACTTCTGCCTTCTTGCGTCCATGGTACCTTTTGAGTGGTCCAAACTCTGACTTATGCCTCCCTTGTATGTAGTAGATTGATGTTCTCATGTGGCTTTAAGGACTCTCTGCTTCTCTTCAACATGACAATTTGATTAATATGTATCTTGGAGTAGATCTATTTGGATTTATTGTATTTGGGGTTCATGGGCATCTTTGATTTGCATGTTTATGTCTTTTATAATAGGTTGGGATGTTTTCCCTATTTTCAACTAACCTTCCTAGCCCTTTACTCTTCTCTTCTTCTAATTCTTATCAGATGATTCTTATATTTGCATGCCTTTTGTTATCCATCATTTCCCTAAGATCCAGTCCTATTTTTTCAAACTTTCTTGCAATTTTTTATTTTGTGCACTCTAGTGCTATTGTTCTGTCTTCTAGCTCACTTATTCTTCCCTCTGCTTCTTCAAATCTGCTATTGTGTGTCTCTACTGTATTTCTAATTTGGCCCACTGTATCTTTCATCTCTGTGAGATCTGCCATTTTTCTATTTAATCTTTCAAATCTTTTTTATGCTCGTATAATGCTTTCCTTATATTCTTAATTTCTTTATAAATATCCTTGAGTAGTTTTATATTCTGTGTCCCCTCTAGTGTTTTGATTTGGCTGTTTGATTGGGACATTTCTGCTTGGATCTTCATGTGCTTTGTGATTTTCTGTTGTGTCAGGGCATTTGATTATCTTAATAAGGTTATTTTGCAAGTTGGTTTCCTTCACTTGTCTAAAGTTTTATATTTACTTGGTTTGCTTTGAAGTTTTCCTTTTGTACTTGTTTGTCAGTAATACCCCACCTAAGTAAGGCTCAGATCTCATATGGGGGTAAAATTCTACTTAAGTGTCAATTAAAATCTAGGTATGGGGTATGAACTAAAATCTAGTTCAGTGGTAGAACACCTGCCATGTGGTAGACCTGGCCCATGCACACCTCCAAAAATAGTAATAATAAAAACAACGCATACTTCAGCCGTAGTAGGTACCAATGTCAGAAGGAGACACTCCAAGATATATTGGGAATGAACTCAGACTGAACTCTGCCCACAAAAGGAAGAGAAAATTAAAAACAAAAAACAACTAAGAAATAAAAAATCAATAAAAATTAAATTATAATAATAAATTAAAAAAAGAAATATAGGGCGGGCCACGGTGGCTCAGCAGGTAAGAACGCTTGCCTGCTGTGCCGAGTACCCGGGTTCGATTCCTGGTGCCTGCCCATGTAAAAAAAAAAAAAAAAAAAAGAGAGAAATATAGTTTTGGGCAAGCCACAGTGGCTCAGCAGGCAGAATTCTTACCTGCCATGCCAGAGACCTGGATTCGATTCCTGGTGCCTGCCCATGCAAAAAAATATATATATAGCTTTTAAAGAAAAAATAAAACCAGGCAGATAGTTTGCCAGATTGCACACCACTTCTTCCCAGAAGATGGTGCTCCTGAGGCACCTGCTCCCCTCAGGCCCACCCTGCCCTGACTGCATCTGGTGGCTGGGAATATGGCGTGCATGACAGGGATTGCTCCTGGCATGCAACAGGCAGACAGGGGAGCCAATTGCAGTGCCCAGGGGAGCAGCTGATCTGCAGCACTTGGTGCTCAGTGGATCCACCATTCACCTCGCCTGATAGGACAGCTATTCATGGCACCCTGAATGCTGGGGACTGCTCCCAGCTACCGGGGTCATGGCTTTTTGCAGTGGACAGCTAGCTAGGCATGCTTCTGGACTCTCTATTGGTGCTGCTGGCAGCAAAGCCACGCTGGGAGGTTTCCCAAGTCAGCAGCTGAGGCAGTCTGGAGTGGAGGGATAGTCCACTCCCTCCCACCCACACTTTCCCGCCTACCTCTGCCTGCCCCCAGGGTAGGTCACAGACACTCAGACCCACCCTGCTCTTTCTGTCTTGATCTCCCTGCCTCTCTCCTCCCTATGCAATATTGAAGACCCTCTTCAATCACTTAGCCCCCAGGGAATGCAGTCCAGTTATTTTTTTCTGTCCCTTATCTTGTTGTATGGAGCAAGGGGTAAATCCTGTCTACTCTACTCTGTCAACTTTTCAGAAAACAAAAGCTTCATTTTTATATTTAAATAAACTTTTAGTCTGAAATAATTTTAATTTTGCCAAAAAGTTAGTGCAGAGAGTTCCAATCTTTCCCCTATTGTTAGCTTCTTACATTAATATAGTTCATTTCTCAGAATTAATGAACCAGTATTAATACATTATTCTTATTCTTATTAACTAAAGCCCATAGTTTGATGTAATTCAGTTTTCTTGGAATCCTTTTTCTGCTCCAGGATCCCATCTAAGACATTATATTTAGTCATCAAGTCTCTTTAGATGCCTTTAGGCTGTGATAGTCTCTCTGACTTTCCTTGATTTTGATGACCTCGACAGTTTTGAGCAGGATTGGAGTGCTGGTTTAAATCTGTTGTGTACTCCAGAAAAGCCAAGTTCTTTAATCCTCACTCAGTATTGCTGGGTGGGAGCTTTATTGATGATTTCCATGGAGAAGTGATGCACACAATTGTGGGTGGTAACTTTTGATTAGATGGTTTCCATACAGACATGTCTCCACCCATTCAAGGTGGGTTTACTTACTGAAGCCCTATAAGAGAGAACAATTTTGGAAAAACCTTTAGAGCTCACACAGCCAGAGAACTTTGGAGATGAAGAAGAAAAATGGTTTCAGGAGAACTTCATAAAACAAGAAACCTGGAGACAATGTTAGCAGATGTGGCCAGGTTCACCATGTGACTTTCCAGTTGAGAGAGAGACCCTGAAGTCATTAGTCTTCTTGAACCAAGGTGTCATTCCCTCAGTGCCTTACATTGAACATTTCCATAGTCTTGCTTTAATTTGGACATTTTCATGGCCTTAGAACATGTAAACTTGCAACTTAATAAATTCCTTTTTAAAAGTCATTCTGTTTCTGGTATATCGCATTCTGGCAGCTTGTAAACTAGAATAGTATTTGGTACCTGAGAAGTAGGGTGCTGCTGTGGTTTGCAAATACCAAATATATTAGCTAGGGCTCTCTAGAGAAACAGAATCATCAGGAGATATCTGTAAATATAAAATGCATAAAGGTGTCTCACATAAATGTGGAGACATAGAGTCCAAAGTCTGTAGGACTGACCACAAACTGGTTAGTCTGAGGAAGGTCTTCAATGAACTCTCAGGAGAGGCTGGCTGGGCAACCCTGGGGATGTAGAGTCCAAGATCTTTAGGGCAGGCCACATGCTGGCAGCTCTGATGAAGGTCCCAAATGAACTCTGGAGACACTGGCTGGCTGAAGCAGGGAAGTGATTATCTCTTCTGGTTACTCCTCCTTTTAAGGAGGGACCAATGTGGTCATGATTTAAGTCCATGAAAAGTCCTCATAGCAACAGACAGGCCAGTGCTTGCCTGACCAGACATTGGGACCATGACAGTCTACCCCTTGTCAACGTGGCCGCTATACACATTACTTTAAACCATATTTAATCTCTAAATAGAAAGCAATAGCCAACACATTTATCCCCCCCCCAATAATACTCAACAGTCCCATGCACGACCGGAAATGCATTAAATCTCTCCAGAATGGGATGCAAGTCCTTAGGTAATATTCACTCTTAAATTTGATGTCTTACAACTTAAATACTCTAACATGAGCAAAACAGCTTATGTCATATGATAAAGGGGATAAAATAAAGAGGGAAACAAAGATATTGATTTTATGTATAAATACATAGATACTAATTACAAACAAGGAAGAAATATTCTTGTGATTACAGTCCTCATTTCTGTAAATGATCACATGGTCATAGTTCATATTTATCACTACCTTCTTCCAATACCCATTCCATGTTCCCTTTACCCTCAGCCAGCACTTCAGCTGGCCGTGGTTCTTTGCCTAGTGGGATGAACCAAACCTTCATTCCTGAAGTTTCAGAGCCATTGGTAGTCGTGCCTGGATTGGGTTATTGCAGTTTTTCATTTGATTTTAATCACAGAGCATGGTATAAGGGACACCCTAGAGGATCTCCTATATTCCAGGAAAATTCTTCTTTACTTCCATTGTGTAATTGCAATTCTATTTCCCCCTGATATTCAGGGTCAGTCACCCCAGCCAGTAAAGTAATCCCCTTCTTGGCTTGTTGATTCAGGGGCATGAGTAGCCCAAAGTGGCCAGGTGGCAGTCTTAGATTCCAGTTCAACGCAATCATTGTTGTTTCTCCTGATGGAAGCACTCCCCCTTCTGGAACTAAAACCTGTAGACCACCAGAGCTCAAGGGTGCAGGGACTGGAAGCAAAAATTTTCCTAGTGAATCACTAGGGGTAATAGTGAGTGGTGCCACTCCCATTTCCACACTTTGGTTCCTAGACCCATGAATTCAGGCTATGGAAGAAACAACACCATAGAGCGGACACTGTTTCAGAACTTCCTGGGGAACATCACCCCATACCCTGCAAGGAATTGCCACCTAGTTGACACCATAATTGAGTTTTCAAAAAGCTATTCCACCATTCTATCAATCCAGCTGCCTCTGGATGATGGGGAACATGATAAGACCAGAAAATTCCATGAACATGTGCCCATTCCCACACTTCATTTGCTGTGAAGTGTGTTCCTTGATCAGAAGCAATGCTATGTGGAATACCATGATGATGGATAAGGCATTCTATAAGTCCACGGATGGTAGTTTTGGCAGAAGCATTGCATGCAGGGAAAGCAAACCCGTATCCAGAGTATGCGTCTATTCCAGTTAGAACAAATCACTGCCCCTTTCATGATGGAAGTGGTCCAATGTAATCAACCTGCCACCATGTAGCTGTCTGATCACCTTGGGGAATGGTGCTGTATTGGGAGCTGAGTGTGGATCTCTGCTATTGGCAGATTGGGCACTCAGCAGTGGCTGTAGCCAGGTCAGCTTTGGTGAATGGAGGTCCACATTGCTGAGCCCATGCATAACCTCTATCCCTGCCACCATGACCAGTTTGTTCATGAGCCCATTGGGCAATGACAGGAGTTGCTGGGGAAAGAGAATGGCATGTATCCACAGAACGGGTCATCTTTTCCACTTGATTATTAAAACATTACTCTGCTGAAGTCAACCTCTGGTGCGCATTCACATGGGACACAAAGATCTTCATGTTTTTAGCCCATACAGAAAGATCTATCCACATACCTCTTCTCCAGACCTCCTTGTCACCAATTTTCCAATCATGTTCCTTCCAAGTCCATATAGCCAAACCATTAGCAACAGTGCATGAGTCAGTATACAAATGCACCTCTGGCCAGTTTTCCTTCCAAGCAAAATGAACAACCAGGTACACTGATAGAAGTTGGGCCCAACTGGGAGGATTTCCTTCACCACTGTCCTTCAGGGATATCCCAGAAAGGGGTTATAGTGCTGCAGCTGTCCACTTTCAGATGATACCTGATAACATGCAGAACCACCTGTAAACCAGGCGTGAGTTTTCTCTTCCTCAGTCAATTCATTGTAAGGAACTCCCCAAGAGGCCGCAACTCTTGTCTGGGAAGGGAGAAGATAATATGGCAAGAGTGCAGACCATGGGCATGCAGGCCACTTGCTCATGTAGCTTACTTGTGACTCGAAGACCTGTTTTGGCCCTATCTTGTATATACCATTTCTATTTTATGATAGAGTGCTGCTGTCCATGCTCAACATTATGTCTTCGTGGGCCAGACAATATCCAGCTCATAATAGGCAACTCAGGTCTCACTGTAACTTGTTGGCCCATGGTCAAGCATTCAGCATCTACTAAGGCCCAATAGCAGGACAAAAGCTGTTTCTCAAAATGAGAGTAGTTATCTGCAATAGATGGTAAGACTTTGCTCCAAAATCCTAAGGGTCTGCATTGTGATTCTCCTATAGGGGCCTGCCAAAGGCTTCAAACAGCAAATTTATTTGCCACTGACACTTCCAGCACCATTGGATCTGCTGGATCATATGGCCCAAGTGGCAGGGCAGCTTGTACAGCAGCCTGGACCTGTCACAGTGCCTCCTCTTGTTCAGTTCCCCACTCAAAATTAGCTGCTTTTCTGGTCACTTGATAAATGAGCCAGAGTAGCACACCCAAATGAGGAATATGTTGTAGTCAAAATCCAAAGAGACCAATTAGACATTGTGCCTCTGTTTTGGTCATAGGAGGGGCCAGATGCAGCAACTTATCCTTCACCTTAGAAGGGATATCTCTGCAGGGCCCACACCAATGGCCACCTAGAAATTTCACTGAGGTGGAAAGCCCCTGTGTTTTTGTTGGATTTATCTCCTATCCTCTGACGTGCAAATGCCTTACCCATAAGTCTAGAGTAGTTGCTACTTCTTGCTCAGTAGGTCTAATAAACATGATATCATCAATATAATGGACCAGTGTGATGTCTTGTGGGAGGGAGAAATGATCAAGTTCTTTGCGGATAAGATTACGACATAGGGCTGGAGAATTTATATATCCCTGAGGTAGGACAGTGAAAGTATATTGCTGACTTTGTCAGTTGAAAGCAAACTGTTTCTGGTAGTCCTTACCAACAGCTATTGAGAAAAAAGTGTTTGCCGGATTAATAGCTGCATACCAAGTACGAGGGGATGTATTGATTTGCTCAAGCAATGATACCACATCCAGAACAGCAGTTGCAATTGGAGTCACCATCTGGTTGAGTTTATGATAATGCACTGTCATCTTCCAAGACCCATCTGTTTTCTGCCCAGGCCAAATAGGAGAGTTGAATGGGGACGTGGTGGGAATTACCACCCCTGCATCCTTCAGGTCCTTAAGAGTGGCACTACTCTTTACAATCCTTCCAGGAATCTGGCATTGATTCTAATTCATTATTTCGCTAAAAAGGGGCAGTTCCAGTGGCTTCCACTTAGCTTTTCCTAATATAATGGCCTTCACTGCATGAGTTAGAGAGCTAATGTGGGGATTCTGCCAATTGCTCAGTATGTCTATTCCAATTATGCATTTTGGAACTGGGAAAACAACTACAGAATGGGTCTGGGGGCCCACTGGACCCACTGTGAGATGGACCTGAGCTAAAACTCCATTGATCACCTGGCCTGCATAAGCCCCCCACTCTGACTGATGGACCAGAGTGACGTTTTGGGTCCCCTGGAATTAATGTCACTTTTGAACCAGTGTCTAATAATCCCCCAAATATCTGATCATTTCCTTTTCCTCAATGCACAGTTACCCTGGTAAAAGACCGTAGGTTTCTTTGGGTAAAGCTTGGAGGAAGATTAACAGTATAAATTTTTAACAGTGTAACAGTTTCCACCCCCAAAGGGGCCTGGCCTCCCCTTCATTCAAGGGGTCCTGGGTCTGAAACTGTCTCGAGTCTGGAAATTGATTAAACATGACTCTTTGCTTTAGTAATTCAAGTTAGACTTCTGTTCACTTGACCTAGAACTCTTGCCTATACAGTCCAATAAAAAATTCAGTAGACTGCCCATCTATTGTACTTGTAGGTACCCCATGATATACTAGCCAACGCCACAAGTCTCTATGAGTCAGATTATTTTGACTGCTGCTTTGAGTCTACTGTCCATTATGATAGCCACACCCACTTTGTCTTTGGTGATTAAGTGCTGCCCCCTGGCTTCTGCCAACTTGGGATCTGATCATCCCCATTGTGTTTAAGGATTCCAGCTCAGTGACAGCAGTTCCGACAGTGATATCTGACCTACAGAGAAGGGCAACTACAGAGCTCTTCGGGGATGATAGAACTAGTCTCACAAATTTATTTCTCACCGTTCTAGATAAAGGTGCACCCTCCAGACATTCCTGGGCTGTATGAGCAGGTTTTCCATGATAAATCCACGCAGCATAATCTAGTGTTTCAACCTCTCCACAGCCATCACTATCAATCCATATGTCACTATCCCATTTTTTCAGGGTCCCTCTCTTTTCTATGCCCTCACTTTAATGGCAGGCATCATGCAAGGTTGAGATTTCAGTTTATGTTGTAAAGTTGCTACCCTAACAATGAGACTTTGAGTCTGATTTTTGAGATCTCAAGTTTGTGACTACGAGAAAAAGATTTTCCTTCAGAGCACTCATAGAAACTTTTACATCTGTCATACAGTGCATAAGCTTCCCATTTGAATCCTTCTGCTCATCCCTTTCTGTTTCTGGTATATCATATTCCAGCAGCTTGAAAACTAGAACGATTGGTCAGATATTTTGTAAAATGGCCCTCAATTTGTATTTATCTTCTGTTTTTCTCTTTGTTAGACTGGGCTTATGTATTTTGAAGGGGAAGACCACAGAAACAAAATACTTTTTTTTTTAAATATCATATCAAAGCAAGTATTATCAGCATGACTTAACAACTGATGACTTTAACCTTGATTATCTGGCTTAAGTAGATTTTGCCACATTTCTCCACTGCAAAGTTCTTTCCCTTGCCCCTTTATTCATACTGTATTCTTTGGAAGCAAGTTACTAAGCTCAGCCCACACAAAAGTCATGAGAAGTTATATTCCACCTCCTTGAGGGCAGAGAAGCTACATAAAATATTTGAAATTCTTCTATATGAGAAATTTGTCTCTTCTCCCTCATGTATTTATTTATCCAAGCATTTATTTATCTTGATATGGATTCATGGATAGTTATTTCATATTTTAGATTATTTATTTGTTTGCTCAAATGTTCTAGCTTTGGCCATTGGCACCTCTTTCAGTTGGTTCCTGTGTTCCTTTGGTATGTTTCCACCACTTTTTTCAGTACTTTCTTTCTTTTGGGGACTACATAATGCTTCAGACTCATTTGGTACATTTTTTGCCTCAACTTATGATCATACCATCAGCCATTTCTCCAGTTTCCTCCTGATTCCTTTTATTGAGTTATGGTATTAGAAACCAAGATCTGGGTGCTGAGTGTTTTCTTTGCTCCTAGGGTGTCATTGCTTCTGGAGTTTCTCAGAGGACAGAGCTAGGAAATATGTGGTTGTGTACTAAAACCATGTATCGTTTCTATATCTATCCATTAATGTCTACAGTAAGCAATAAATGAGTTCATACTGATGTCTCTGACCGTAATACATTATCACTTGGTTCATACTAAGCCTTCCGCTTATCTGTAACCTCCCACCTCAACAGTGAGAAACCTGGCCCAACCATCCACCATCTATTTACGTACTTGCTTAATCCTAGTAGACATTTACTCTGGGCTCCAGAATTGTTATCCTACATCCCATGAGAAAAAATGTTACAAACTAGAGTACAGTGTTCAGGTACAATCCCTTTGATCATTAGTCTAATAGATTCCAGTTCTTTCTAAAGTTAATTAAGTCAGCTCCTCTTTTTCCCAATTCCTTCAGAGAAGTTATATTAAACATGTTTAATAGAGTTAAATTCTGTTGCCATAGTCTGTGTTCTGTCCTGGTACCCACCCCGCCACCATCTTATTTGCTTTTTTTAATTTGCATGCATCAGTGTTTACTTCTTATATTGTAAAGTTCTATGGGTTTTGAAAAGTACATACTATCAAGTATGCACCACTACATAACCATAAAAAATAGTTCCACAGTCCTAAAAATATTCACCTATGCTTCACTTAGTTAATCTGCCCCATCCTCAAATCCCTGACAGCCACTCAACTGTTTTCCATCTCTATTTTTTTTTCAGAATATCATTTAAATAGAATCATACTGTATGAAGCTCTTTTAAACTGGCTTCTTTCAATTTGCAATTTGAGTTTAAGATTCATCCATGCTGTGTGTATTAATAGCTCACTCCTTCTGATTGCTGAATAGTGCCTCCTTACTGTGGATATACTATGGTTTGTTTACCCATTCATCTCTTGAAGGATATCTTGGTTGCTTCCAATTTTTTGTCTACTATGAATAAAGCTGCCTTAAACATTTATGCACAGGTTTTTGTGTGGATTTAAGGTTTCAAATCAATGTAAATACCTAGAAATGCAATTGCATTTTCTTATAAACATTGTCTATGTTTAGCTTCATAAGAAACTGCCAACCTGTCTTTCAAAGTTCGCATGCACAACACCTATAATGAGAGTTCCTGTTGCTCCCTGTCCTAATCAGCACTTAATTTTTTTTCTTTTAAAAATATTACACATTCTAGTAGATGTGTAGTGATAACTCATTGTTTTAATTTCATTTCCACCATGACAAATGATGTAGCATCTTTCAGTTGCTCATATGTCTTCAGTACATTTTCTTTGGTGAGGTATCTGTTCAGATCTTTTGTTCATTTTTTAAATTGGATTGTTTGTTTTCTTATTGTTGAGTTTTAAGTGCTTTTTGTACATTCTGGCCATAGACTTTCATCAGAGGTGTGTTTTTCAGATTTGTTTTCATTCTCTTTATTGTGCTTTTCACAGAGAAGAGGTTTTTAATTTGAATAAAGTCCAAGTTTTTTCTTTCATGCATTGTGTTTTTTGTGTTGTATGTAAAATCTCATCACTGAACCCAAGATCATGCAGATTTTCCCATATGGCTTTTTCCAGAAGTCATTTTGCACTTGATATGTGGAACTATGATCCATTTTGAGTTAATCAGAAGTTTTACTTTTTAAACTATTACATCTGATCTGCAAATTTCATTGATTTTTATGTAGGGGACAAAGTGAGATCAAAAGTCACTTTTGTCCACATGAATTTCAGTTGACAGCGCTATTTATTGAAGTGAGTATTACATAAAATTCAATATTCTTCATTGTCACATCATCAGTGAAGTGTCCTTATCTAACTGGGCCTATTTCTGAACTTTATTCTGCTCCATTGGTATATTTGTCTGTCCTTGTACCAATGCCACACTGCCTGAATTAATGTAGCTTTATAAATCTTTATGCTGGTGATGTGAATCTTGCCGTCTTGTTCTGCTTCTTTAGGGTTGTCTTGGCTATTTTTTGGCTCTGTAGGCATTTCCATAGAAATTTGAGAATCAGTTTGAACTTACAATAAATACATTTGGAATTCTGATTGGGATATCATCAAAGCTATTGATCGATTATGAATAATACAATATTGAGTCTTAGCAATATTGCTTTTAAACCATGAACATGATATAGCTCTCTATTTATTTAGATCTTCAATTTCTCTCAATAGTATTAATATACTATATAATATATAAATTATAGTATTTATATATATTATAGTTTTATAGTATTGTATGTACAAGTCTTGTTCATCTTTAGCTACATTTATTAATACACACTTGAAGTTTTTGAGCTATTACACATGGTCTCTGTGAAATTTAATTTTTGATTGCTTATTGCTAGTATATAGCAATGCAATTAACCTTTTTAAAAATATTGATTTGTTTACAGTTGCTAATTCTAATATTTCTTTGCATTCTTCCTTTGGGTACTGGGCTAGGTAGCACTTGTGTGCCTCGCTGGATATATTTTATCACTCTCCATCTTGATCTCTGCACTGAGAGGCTGTCCTGTATGAATTATATTATCTTAGGGTCCAATGACCTTTGGATTCCTTCTGAGTTCAGTCAATGGGGATATGTTGGGAGATGAGTGTGGGGAAGGGAAGAGATTGTGTCCAGGGCAGTTCATCCCCTGTTCTGTCTCTGAAAGATTGCCTCTGGCTGGCTGTGTCTCTCAAGGGAAGGTTTGGATCATCTCAAAACAGCTGATTCTCTCCTAGTTTCCTAAAACCCTCCCATCCCTTTGTTGCTTTGGGACTAGCAGTAATGAAAACGCTAATGCTGTTGGCTCTGGGTTCCTTCACTCACCCTCTGATCTTACCACATCCCACCTACAATTCTGCAATAGTCCTCTTATAAACAAACTCTTCTTGAATTGTCCTAATTTGAGTGCATTATCTGTTCCTGTTGTATGCTAACTGAAATAGGTAAAGCAATCTCAACACAGTATTTCTCAATAAGGTAAAGCAATCTCAACACAGGCTTGTAGCGTAGAAATCAAAATTTTGTTAAGTGGGTATTAGGAAAATTAAGAATGACATCATCTTTGTCTCCTGCCCTTGATTCCACCTACACTCTATAATGGCTATGAGAGAAATAGTACTAAACATTGGCTGCTGGTTCTGAGCATATATGCAAGATGTCTCCATGCTGGCTCTGGAAATGAGCCAACAGTAGGTCTTCCTACTCCTTTATGAGACCATCTGCTTCCCACAGTTAGGGTCATTGTAAGGCAGGGTATACCCTGGGCATCTCTCCATTGCCTTTCTTCACGACAGTGCTTACTTTTCATTGGTCCGAGATGCTAGAGCAGAATACAAGACACTTGGGAAGTCCACAGACTGGGTAAGAATTGCAGACTAGGAAAGCACATTCAAATTTAGATTAAGGGTCAATTCCAATGAGGACAAATCCCTGCTTCACCAAAGTGAATGAAGATCACTTTATTCAGTCTACCTCCAGCCAGGCTGGCTGATTCTTTCAAGAAATAGTACCACAAGAGACCCTGGTGTTGGTTCCTACTTCTAAAAAAGTGAGTGCAGAGCAAAGACAGCGGCAGTGTGCCCAGGTGAGGGGACACCGTGCCTTGGGGGTAACCTTCAGGCATGCTGCATCCCCTTGGAGCCAGCATTTGCTGTGTTTGGATATTGAAGGGGTGGGGGTGACCCTTTTTGCTAAGGATGTCTTCTGCAGAAAGTCATATTGTTGAGTAATTCCAGAAAACACAATTCAATTCATTTTTTAAATTCTAATTGCAAACAAGTCACAGACTTGATTAACTTAAGCAAAAGTAATTTATTGGATGGACGTGAGCAGCTCCCATAATCAAAGGGAGTGTTAGAGACGCAGGCGTCAGGAAGTGGAACATAGGTTAGAGGGACTATATAATTTATCACTCCAAATAATAATTGCAATAGGACAGCAGACACAGACCAGGACAAGTGGTCACCTAGGTATGGTCTCTTTGGACTTTTCTAATGGGAAGCATAAACTCCAACTCTTCCTCCTCTTTTGGCCTCTTCACTCAAGTTTCAAATTCCAGGGAGAGAAGACAAATGCTGAGCATGGGTCACATGTCTATACTGGGGCCAGAGGAATTCAGGAAAACTTGATTGATGGTCTCACAGAGACTTCAAAAGAAGAGAAATAGCCCACTCTCACCCCAAAACGAAGTAAAAACTTTTACCAGATTTAAAACAAAAAAGAATTACTGATCCAGCAAAACAAGGAATGTCTACTGCCCTGGAGGAGGCATGCAAGGAAAAACTGAGCCCCAGTGACACATTTTTCTGTAGACAAGTCAGATGCTCAAAATTCCTCCTCTGCAGTGTCATGCAGTGAAAGGAACATGGTTACTTGGAGACAGAAGACCTGGGTTGAAGATTCCATCGTTTCTCAGCTGATGCAACCTTATGCGAGACACTTAACCTTTTTAAGACTGCTGCGTCCCCTCCAGCAAGGAGATCAAGGTGCCTGGCAGGGGTGGCTGCATTCTGAACTCTAAACAAAACAATGCATGCAAGTGCCTATTGGGTTCTGTAGATTCTCAAAAGTGCATATCTCTCCCAAACCTGACTTATTCTCTTCTCAAAAAGTAGTCGATTTTCTTGCAATGTAAAGAGCTCAGTCCTTAGAGTTGGACAAATCTGGATTTGATTCCTGAGGCTGCTGCGTACTAGCCGTATGATCTTGGGTAAGTTTCTTAACTTCTCCAAGCCTTAATTCCCTTAAAATAGAGAAAAAATTATCCACCTCGAGGTGCTTTGTGAGGCCTAAATGAGACAAGAGTTTTGAAAGAGCCAGGTGCCCGCTCCAGCACCAGGAGGACTTCAAAGAACACAGTAGAGTTGGCCTGGTCTTTTCTTGGCCCCTGAGAGCTCAGCACTTTTGATATAAACAAGAACCCCTGCAGCAAAATAAAATGTTCTCAAACCACAGAACAAAAAAGTGATTTGTCAGGAAGTCCAGGAGATAAGAAGGCATGAAAAATTTCCAGGTTTTCCTCCCAGGTAAGCACAACAGTCTCTGGTGGTTCTTGAAGAGTCTGTTAAAATCAGCTACCAACTGGGGGAGTCTGCATTTTGACCCTCTTTTTCCTAGGTGAAACTCTAGAATATACTGGCCTTATCTACTCTTTCCTGTTTCTCCCCAGCTGCCCCTGTGGCTAGGGAGTTTGAAGGGATGACAACAAACTTAGAAAGCCAGAGTGGGAGGCTAGTGGTATGAGTTTTATTTCTATATCTCTCCTTTTGTATTTGACTTTAGGAATTCATGTTCCCCCTCTAGCTTTATCTGATTCTTTCACCTACAAGAGAAACCAGGCTCAAGGCCATTAGCAAGTACCAGCAACAGGTGTCACCGCCGCGACCTCCCCCAGCCCATGGCATGCATCACGAATGCATCAGGACACTTTTTCCTGCTGCAGCCACTATGACTCATTCAATGCTAGTTCTTGAAATAAACCATGTTTACCATAGTGATAATTACAGCTATGGCTATTTGAATGTTTACTGTGTGCATTATAAAACCTCACAATCATGCTGTCACTCAGACACTGTTACTCTACCCATTTTGCAGGTGGGGAAACGATAGGACTCAGTGATTCCTGAGGGCTGGATTGAGGGAGAATGCTCCTTCTTCTCTCTTCTTAATTTTTACTGAGAGCCAAGAGGTGGGAGTCCTTATCGAAGCCCCTGCCCTCTCAAGGAAGTCCTGGGAAGGGGCATCTGCCCGGCCCCCTTTCCTCCTACCAGGCACGCTGGCATCTCTGAGGAGAGGAACAGGTGTGTTGTTCTGGTTTGGAAGCCCGTGCACAGAGGCCCACTGGGGCACATGCCCTGTGCTCTCTCAGCCATTTTGTTCTCAGACTTTGAGCACATCCTGGGAGCCGCGCAGCCCCTTCCCCGAAAGCCACCCTCTGACAGCCAGCTCGGTGGCAGTAGGGGGAGAGAGAGGAGACGTGGGGCCCACCCGCCCTATACCTAAGGCTTTAAGCCATATTATCTAATCTAGCTTGTAAGAGTGAATCCTGCAAATGGAGGAAGATTGGGGCCCTGCCTGGCCACCGGTGAAACTGACACCTGAACCCACATTTGAGTAGAGACATTTATGCAAGGACGCGTGCTCTCGGCGGGATGGGAGGGCTGGCGATTCACCTTGAACCCCTAACTCCAAGCTTCCTCATAGGGACAATCTATCCCATTGTCATTTTTTTTCCCCTGGGCAGTGGTGATAATCTTAAGTGATTCCAGTTCTGGCATCTCTTCCTCCTTCTCGCCTATCCCCTCTGAAGTTCTGTCGCAGAGGGTCACTTTCTCTTTAGACCTGCTTTGCAGGAAGGGGATTGTACTGGCCCGGCATCCAGCTGTGGTCCTGCCCCAGATAAGTGGGCACTGAATTCTACTTATGCTGCAGATGTGGCCAAGATGTCCCCTCCATGCCTGTCCCCTGGGCATATGCTGCCGGGCAGATGGTGACAGGCAATGAAAAAGGCAGGCTGGGGAGCCCTTGCCCCGATCATGTCCCTTACATATTAAAGTGCTCTAGGAACAAACTTTTTTTTAACCAGTGGTATTTCCTATAATCTCACAACTCTGTGAGAGAGTTGTTAACTCCCATTTTGTGGGTGGGGAAACTGAGGCTCAATGAGGTAAAGTGACTCACCCAGAGAGTAAGGAAGCAGACCTAGGTTTCAAAGCTGGGTTTTGAATGCTAAAATTCACAAAGAGGAAGAGATTTCCAGCCCCGCAAAGAGGAGCTAGGGATTTTAGAGGCAGCGCCAGGAGGGGCGGGAGTCAGGGCTCATGGGTTGCGTTGGGCCTCGGCACCTGGCCATGACCTCAGCCCCTCACTCAGCACCCAGAGGCTCAGGCCCTGGTCCTCTGAAACGGGCATTGAGGCTCAAGCTTCCAGCCTCGTAGGACCGGGTGAGAGAGCTGAGACGACACCTAGCGCTATTTCCATCGCCCTCACCCTAATCCTACTGCACAGTTAAAGTCAACCTGCCCTGACTTGGGTCTCTCTGCCCCCACCTCCTCGGCCTCAGGCCAGAGTCACTTTTTAAGGGGTCTCCAACGTTCAAGAAGGAAGCAGAGGGGAAGCAGGACACAGGATTCCTTGGGCCTTCCTGCGACCTGGGGTCCGAGACTTCCCTCGTGGCTGGTGCTGGGCTTTGGGCTGCAGTGGATGCAGTGGATGCTTGGGGCAAAGAGCAGGTGGCTCAGAGTTCAGGGTGCTGGCCACAGCAGCTGAGGTCTGGGCAGGCCAGGGCAGTGTGCATGGTGGTGACTTTGGCAAAGCCACGTGGGAAAGACCCGTGGCACTGGGCAGGGAGGTTGCAGGTCAGTGGTCCCTGGGACTCACCTTGGCTCCCTAGTTCCTGAGTCCAAATCCCACCCATCCAGGGTCCTAAGGACTCTTGAGCTGAACTAGGCCAAGCCTTTGGGAGGCAGAGGGCTCCGGAGATAGAATCAGGCTGGCACACAACAGCATCGTCCACCAAGAGGGCCGCCCACTCAGCCCTGGATTTCTCAGATCCTCCCCTCTCCTGTTCCCTGAAGTGTGAAAACTGGTGGCACTAATGGGAGCCACTGCGGGGCTTCATCTTTTTTCCTGTCCAGGTTCATTGTGCTGGACTTGTCTCATCTGTCTGGATAACTATGGACTCTGGCTTTTAAGCCAGCATTATAGCTTCTACATTTAGATCATGTCTTCTTCTGACTTCCTCTGACTTTGCCTCTCAACAGCACTAAGGCAGCACAATGGGCCTTTCATGCCAGAAACTATGAAGCAAGAGAGGCAGTCCCTCAAAGAAGGGAATTTTCTAGCCTTCAGAGGCCTCTCCACTAACTCATGGAATGATAACCCCTCCAAAGAGATGCATAAATCTTATTTTCCTAACTGAGCTTTCCAAAAAAGTCAATCTGATGAGTTATCCCCTCACTGTCTATCACCTCAGAATGATGTCTGATCCCATTACCTGGGCATAGCAGGTAATAATTTCACCCCAGGTTAGTGCTCCAGCCTTATATCTTCAAGCTGTTTGCCCTGTTCTGCTCACACTCCCCAGACTCCAAGCCTAATTAGAATTATCTCTGTTTGGTGGATCTGTTAGATCTTTTCAGGGTTCTATACGTTCTTTAATTCCACATGAATTTATTGAGTGTCTGAGATGCACCAGGCTGTGATCTCAGCTCGAGAGATAGTGAGCAGAACAGGTGCAGTTTTTAGTCTGTGTGTCCTACATGCCAAAGAAGGACCAGATAATAAATGAACAGAGAACTCCATGATACAATGTCAGTGATAAACGCTCCAAGGAAAGTTAATGCCAGATAAAGGGAGAGTGAAGGAAACCACTGTTCTAAAGAGCATGGAGTCAAAGGAATCACTGAGGAGGTGGCATTCATGTTGGGATCTGAATGAAAGGATGGAAGGAGCCTTCAAATATCCGGGTAAGAGAAGGTCACAAGCTGGGATAACAGTGGGACATATTGGCAAATGGCATCAAGATGCTTTCTGCTCTCATAGGGCTTATCTTTCAGCCAGGTTTAACCTCTCCACCAATGTGGTTTCTCCTCTGAATTCTTCAGTTTTCTTAAAAGTTTTTCCCTAAAGGAAAAAGCAAAATATTGCCTCTTGGCTCGATAGAACAGATTCACTTTGGATATTCAGATTTATTTCCTTCTTGAAAATCCAGGGTTTGTATGTCTTCAGGTACTCCCTCCAACACTCTGGTTTCATTTCATTCAATGTACCTTTGACATTTTAATTTTATTCTCCTTTCATTTATCTGCCACCTGCCCAATTCTCCACATGCCATTTTATTAAGAGATTATTGCTTACCTACAAAATAAATCTCCTGGCATCTCATTTGCTGCCAGTTCAGGTTCAGTTAATAGTATGCCTCCTTTTCTTTTGCAAACAATTTTCACCTCATTAAGACTCTTAGAAAACCTCCTCAGCGCACACATACACATACCCATACTTAATAGGTGGCAGGCAGCCAAAATTTCTGCCCATGAGAATTTATAAGTGGGATGTTGTCTTCGTTAGGAATAAATGCTTTCATATGTGTTTTGATAAGTGAAGTAGAACATGGATCTAGCCCAAATTCGTGGAGGGTGGGTAGAGAAGGATTTTTAGAGAAAAGCAATGTTTAAAATGGGATATTAAGTTCTTTCCTATGAGATGTCCTTAGAGGTCCTGCTAACCCTTCATCTCCTTCTTCCCATCTTTAGTAAAGTCTTCACTGTTTGCTAGTTCTTTTTGGAGCAATGGATTCCTTCAGGGGAACCCAAAGTATTGCTAAGTTTAGTGTCTAGATTTTGAAGAGTCAGAAGTTGAAAACTATGGTCTCAGGAATCAGCAAACAAGAAGATCCTGGGAGGGCAAGCCCCAGAGAATTGAATAAATGGTAGGAAGGGTTTACGCCCAAATCATATATTCTTGGTACAAGAACTTATGTATATTTGTAGCTTTAATCAGTGGGATACATGGGTCCATACAACCCCTTCAATCATGTTCACCTTCAATATGGCAATATTACTTATAGACCCACTAATGAACTGCCTTCACTTCTATCCATTCCCTTACATTTAATTCAACCTCATTAGCTACCCATTCACTGATCTCTAACTTTGGTGTATCTCTAGATCCCCTCTATTCTGTATTATAAACCTCTGAGTCTACTTTCAGGGTCATAAAAGCAAAAACATACAGTATTATTCTTTTGTTTTTGGCTAATTTCACTGACCATTATGTTCTCCAGGTTCATCCGTCTTCTCATGTGCTTTAGGCTTTCATTTCATCTTACTCTTGTATAATACTCTACCATATGTATATCCCACATTTTGTTTATCTACTTGTCTGTTGGCAGGCATTTGAATTGATCCCATCTTTTGGCAATTGTGAATGATGCTTTTATGAACATCAGTGTGCAAATGTCTGTTGGTTCCACTGCTTTCAGCTCTTCTAGGTATATAAAGAGTAATGGTATTGCCAAGTCATAGGGCAACTCGATATTTAGTTTCCTAAGGAACTGGCAGACTGTCTTCCATGGTGGCTGTACCATTATACATTCCCACCAGCAGTGCATAAGTGTCCCAATTTCTCCATATTCTCTCCAATATTTGTAGTTTCCTGTTTCTTTAATAGTAGTCATTCTTATAGGTGTGAGTTGGTAATTCATTGTAGTCTTGATCTGCATTTCCCTTATAGCTAATGAAAAGGAGCATCATGTGCTTTTTATTCATCTGTATTTGCTCTTTGGAAAAGTGCCTATTCATATCTTTAGCCCATTTTATAAGTGGGTTGTTTGTTCTTTTATTATTGAGTTGTATGATTTCTTTATGTATGCAGGATATCAAAACTTTATACTATACATGATTTCCAAATATTTTCTCCCTTTAAGTTGACTACCTCGTCACTCTTTGACAAAGTCTTTTGAGGCACAAAAGAACTTGATTTTGAAGAGTCCCCCTTTATCTATATTTTCTTTTGTTGCTTATACTTTGTGTTTAAACTTTAGGAAGTTACCTCCTATTACTAGGCTCCTTCTTTTCTTTACAATATACATTCCTTTGTATAAGTTTTCTTTGTTGAAAAAAACACTTTTTTCCAAAGTGATTGTACCATTTTTCACTCCCATTAACAAGTTATGAAAATTTTTATTTTTTATATAATGCTCCACATTCTCATCAATATTTAGTATCAATGGTCTCTCTAACTTTAGCCATCATTATTTTTAAAAATATTTTTATTCATAAATCTTCACGCACCTACATTCCATAAATGGTGTACAATCAATGGCTTACAATATCGTCACATGTTATCACCATGATCTTTTTTCAGAATATTTGCCTCACTTCAGAATAAGAAATAAAAAGAAAAAATTCAAACATACCATGCCCCTTAACCCCTCCCTCTGATTGACCACTAGTTTACTTCCATCTACCCAATTTATTTTACCCTTTGTCCCCCATTATTATTTATTTATTTATTTATATCCATATTTTTTACTCATCTGTCCATACCCTGGATAAAAGAAGCTTCAGATACAAGGTTTTCACAATCCCACAGTCACACTGTAAAAATTATATCTTTATACAATTGTCTTCAAGAATCAAGGCTACTAGAACACAGCTCAGCAGTTTCAGGTACTTTCCCTCAGCCACTCCAATACACTACAAACTAAAAGGGATGTCTATATAATACATAAGAATAACCTCCAGGAAAACCTCTCAACTCTGTTTGATATCTCTCAACCACTAAAACATTATTTTTTTCTCATTTCTCTCTTCCCCCTTTTGGTCAAGAAGTTTTTCTCAATCCTTTGATGCTGGGTCCTGGCTCATCCTAGGATTTCTGATCCATGTTGCCAGGGAGATTTACACCCCTGGGAGTCATGTCCCACGTAGGAGGGGAGGGCAGTGAGTTTACCTGCCAAGTTGGCTTAGAGAAAGAGACCACATTTGAGCAACAAAAGAGGTTCTTTGAGGATGACTCTTATGCATAATTTTAAGTAGGCTTAGTCTATCCTTTCACAGGAATAAGCATCAAAGGGGCAAACCCCAAGACTGAGGGTTTGGCCTATTGATTTGGTTGTCCCACTGCTTGTGAGAATACCAGAAATTCTCCAAATGGGAAATTACATATTTCCTCCTTTCTCCCCAGACCCCCAAGGGGACTTTGCAAATACTTCATTTACTGCCAAATTACTCTGGGATATATCAGGGCATCACATAACCTGGACAAACCGACAAAATCTTATGCCCTATTCGAGATTCCATGTACTTGTGGTATTCAACTAAACTGACCATGTAAGTTAAATTAGGAAATGCACTACTCAAAATATAAATTCTGCACCAAATAAGCATCTCTCTCTTTGGTCTCACACAGAGGTTAAAGTTTTAAAATATGGACGATATCACCCTTTATCTTGTATTCTGATTTACCTTAGTCCTATCCAGATCAGCTTCAGTAGTATCTCTACTGAAGTTTGTTCACTTTTTCAACTTCTTAAGCAGTTCCTGTATGGGGTACTGCTGACTTTCGTAACTTCAGAGCTTTAACTCTGAGTCTCAGGTGTCACATAAATTCCCCAAATTTCTAGGAATGACCCAGTTACAAACAAACAGCTCAGTATCTCAGAATTTATAAATAACAGTTACATCTCCTGATATATGTGACTGCTCTAAGTGCTTACTATCTAGGACCCTTTACAATAGGCCCCAACTTGATAACTCATGTTCTTGACTTCAGTTCACAGAGTTTTTATATTATCATTAGTCCATATGATTGAGGCATGATAATATTTATCTTTTTGTTTCTGGCATTTCATTCAGTATACAGCCCTTAAGATTCATTACCCTAGCTGCATGCCTCACCACTCCATTCCTTCTTGTGGCTGCTCAGTAGCCCATGGTATATATACACCACAGTTCCCCCGATTACTAGGTCTTGAAAATGTTTTCCTCTATTTATTGGTTCTTATATTTAGGTCTTTGATCCACCTAATTTTTCTAAAGGGTGTAAGGTAAGTGTCCTCTTTCATTCTTTAAGCTATTGATATCCAATTCCCCTATACCCATTTATTGAAAAGACTATTTCGTCCCAGTTCAGTGGATCTGGGAGCCTTGTTGAAGATGAGTCGATCACAGATTTGGTGGTCTATTTTCATGCTCATAATTCAATTCCATTGGTCAGTAAATAATTCTATCTTTGTGCCAGCACCATGCTGCTTTGACCACTGTGGCTTTATAATAAGCTATGAGATCAGGAAGTATTAATCCTCCCACTTCTTCTTTTTTAGGATATTTTTAGCTATTTGAGGTCTTTTTCCCTTCCAAATGAATTTCATAACTAGCTTTTTAAGGCTTCAAATAGGGTGGTGGAAATTTGATTGGTATTGCTTTGGATCAATAGATCAAGAAGAATTGACATCTTAACTACATATAATCTCTCTTTCTATGAGCAGGGAATGTCTTTCCACTTATTTAGATCTTTGATTTCTTTTAGCAGTTTTATGTAGTTTTCTGTGTACAGGTCCTTTACAACCCTGGTTACGTTCATTCCTAGATGCTTGATTCTTTTAGTTACTATTTTGAATGGATGTTTTTCCTTAATTGACTTCTCAGGCCATTGCTTATGTATAGAAACATTACTAATTTTTGCACATTAATCTTATATCTTTATACTTTGCTGAATTTGCTTATTAGATGAAGAAGCTTTGTCATAGATTTCTCAGGATTTTCCAAGTATAGTATCATGTTATCTGCAAATAACCAAAATCTTACTTCTTCCTTTCTTTTATTCCTTTTACTTCTTTTTCTGCCTGATTGCTCTAGCTAGAACTTCTAGTACAATGTTCAATAACAGCAGTGACAGAGGGCATTCTTGTCTCATTCCTGATCTTAAGGCGAAAGAATTCAGTTTCTCTCCATTGAGTACAATGCTGGCTATCAGTTTTTCATATATGTCTCATATCATATGGAGCAACTTACCTTGATTCCTACTTTTTGAAGTTTTTTTAATCATAAAAATGTATTGAATTTTGTTGAATGCCTTTTCAGCATCAACCAAAATGAACATGAGATTTTTCCCTTTTGATTTGTTAATGTGCCTATTACATTGATAGGTTTTTTTGTGTTGAATCATCCTTACATTCCTGGTATATACCCCACTTGGTCTTGGGGTGTATAATTCATTGGATTTGACTTGCTAGTATTGTGTTGAGAATTTTTTGCTTCTATATTTGTTAGGGAGATTGTCCTGTAGTTTTCCTTTCGTAGTGTCTTCACCAGTTTTGGTATTAGAGTTATGTTAGCTTCATAAAATGAGTTAGGTAATGTTCCTTTTTCCTCAATTTTTGGAAAAATTGTGTTAGCTCTTTTTGGAATGTTTGGTAAAATTGCCCTCTGAAACCATCTGGCCTGGGCTTTTCTTTGCGGGAAGATTTTTGATGACTGATTCAATCTCTTTACTTGTGACTGGTTTGTTGAGATCTATTTCTTCTTGAGTCAGTGTTGCTCGTTTGTGGACTTCTAGGAATTTATCCATTTCATCTAAGTTGTCTAGTTTGTTGGAATACAGTTGTTCATAGTATTCTCTTATGATTTATTTTTAATTTCTTCAGGGTCTGTGGTAATGACCCCCCTCTCATTGCTGATTTTGTTTATTTGCACCTTCTGTCTTTTTTTCTTTGTCAGCCTAGCAAAAGGTCCATTGATTTTCTCAAAGAACCAACTTTGGTTTTATTTATTCTTTCTCTTGTTCTTTTGTTGTATAACTCATTTAATTTTCTTTAATCTTTATTTCTCTTCTCCTATTTGCTTTGGGGTTAGTTTGCTGTTCTTTATTTAGTTCCTGCAGGTAAGTTGTTAAATTCTCTATTTTTGCTTTTTCTTCTTTTTTAATACAGGCACTTAGGGCAATAATTTTCCTTCATAACACTGACTTTGCCTCATCCCATAAGTTCTGATATGTTATATTCTCATTTTCATTCATCTCCAGACAGTTACCGATTTCTCTAGTAATTACTTCTTTGACCTACTGGTTGTTTGCAAGTACATTATTTAATCTGTATATATTTGTGAAATTCTGGTTCTTTGGTGGTCATTAATTTCCAACTTCATTCCACTGTGATCAGAGAAGGTGGTTTGAATAATTTCAACCTTTCTTAATTTATAAAGACCTGTTTTGTGTCCCAGCATATGATCTATGCTGGAGAACATTCCATGAGCACAAGAGAAAAATGTATATCCTGGTGTTTGGGGGGGGTGTAAAAATCTACATATGTCTGTTACATATACTTCATTTATCAAATTGTTTAAGTTCTCTATTTCCTTGTTGATCCTTTTCCTGGTTGTTCTATCTTCAGAGGAGAGTGGTGTATTGAAATCTCCTTTGTTGAAATGTTATTACTTCCTTCAGTTTGCCAATGTTTGCCACATGTACTTTGGAGCTCCTTGATTGGGAGCATAGACATTTATGATTATTATTTCTTCTTGGTGAATCATCCCCTTTTTAAATATGTAATGTTGCCTTTTTCTCTTGTGATGTCTTTACATTTAAAGTCATCTTTGTCAGATATTAGTATAGTTACTTCTGCTTTCTTTTTATTACAGCTTGCATGGAGTATCTTTTTCCATCCATTCTATTTCAATCTATTTGTATCTTTGAGTCTAATTTGAGTCACTTGTAGCAGCATATAGCTGGATCATATCTCCTAATCCATTCTGCCAATCTGTATTTTTTTAATGGGTGAGTTTAATCCATTAATATTCAAAGTTATTACTGTAAAGGTATGTCTTGAATCTACCATCTTATCCTTTGGATTTTATTTGTGAGATCTATATATTTTCACCTCTTTCTCTTAATCCTCTGTTACCCTTTCTAGTACTCTTCAAAATTGTGCCCTCTTGTAGACTTCCCTCACCCTGACTTTGTTTTCAACCGACAGAACCCTCTTTAGTATTTCTTGTAGGACTGGTCTCTTGTTGATACATTCCCTCAACATTTGGTTGTCTGTGAAAATTTTAATCTCTCCCTTACTTTAGAAAGAAATTTGGCTAGGTATAGAATTCTTGGCTTGAAGTCTGTCTCTTTCAGAGTCTTAAATATATCATATCATTGTCTTCTTGCTTCCATGGTGCCTGTTGAGTAGTCCAAACTCAGTCTTGCATAGTAAATTGTATGTAGGAAATTGCTTTGCTCTTGCAACTTTCATATTTTCCACTTCTCTTCAACTTTTGATAGACCAATCATCATGTGTCTTGTAGTAAGCCTATTTGGATTTATTCTATTTGGAGTTCGTTGGGCTTCTTTGATTTGCATATTTATGCATTTTATGAGGGTTTGGATGTTTTCCCCATTATCTTCTCAACAAATCTTCTTAGTCCTTTACTCTTCTCTTCACCTTCTAGGATACTGGTGATTTTTATATTTATGCACTTCATTTTGTCCATCATTTCCGTGAGATCAAATTAAAATTTTTCCATCTTTTTTGCCGTTTGTTCTTTTGGACAATTTGAAATCAATTGTCCTATCTTTTGGTTCATTTATTCTTTCTTCTGCCTCTTCAAATCTGCTGTTGTGTGTCCCTGGCATATTTTTGGTTTGATCTACAGTATCTTTAATTTCTGTGATATCTGCCATTTTTCTATTTATTCTTTCAAATTATTCTTTATGTGCTTCTATTATCTTCATGATCTTCTTTATGTCATTAGCCAACTCATTTAATTTATTTAGTAGAGTTGTATGAACATCTTTGTTTAGTAGTTCCAAAGTCTGTGTCTCCCCTCGTATTTTAATTTGGTCATTAGGCTTGGTTATAGCTGTCTACATCTTCATATGCTTTGTGATTTTCTGTTGCCTTCGAGGCATGTAATTACCTTGATAAGGTTACTTTGGAAGTTGATTTCCTTCAGTAGTCTAAGGTTTTGTATTTGTGGAACAAGGTTGTGGCAGACACCACAGCATGGTGGAGGCTTGTTGCCCAGGTATAAGTGTGGGACAGATTGGGGCCACTGAGCAGGTGTTTGGGGCAGGTGTGTGTACCAGTGCCCATGTGCATGTGGAGCACAGAGGTCCTGGGTATTGGGGCATGAGGTTCAAGATGCAGAGGTCAGGGTGCAGGGGGGGCATGGTGGGTGTGCATGTGCATTCAGAGTGGGGGTTGGGGTGCTCAGGTGGGATGCAGGTGTGGGGAGGGCAAAGGGAGGTGGTGTGCTCATGCAGGGGCAGGACACAGGTACATAGGTCAAGGGGCCAGGCCATTGGTTAGGTGCTAAAGTGAATGTGTACAGGTCATAGCGGGTTGGGGGGGCCTGGCGTGAGTGTTCAGGTATGGGGGTCAGGGTGCAGGTGTGCATGTGTGGAGCTTGGTGCTGTGTGGCACAGATGTGCATGTGAACACCTGTGAGAGCGAACATGTGTGCCAGAGGGGTGGGGCAAGGTGTGTGCACAGGGCAGGGTGGCCAGGCCTGAGCAGGGGTTTGCACAGGCAGGGTGCAGGGGTCAAGGAAGTCGAGTGTGGATGCATGGGTGCTAGAGCAGGCAGGATACAGGTGTGCACATGTGCAGAATGGGGTTGTGCCACAGATATGCAGATGAGCACCTGTGGGTGGGTGCTGGCCAGGGGTGGGGCATGGGTATGTGGATCCCAAGGAGGGCAGGGTGAGGGCTGCACATGCACTGGGCATGGGGGCTGGGCTGGGCTTGGAGTCCACACTTGCTTGGGGCAAGGATGCACAGGTCCCAGGGGCCGGTACAGGGTTGTTTGGGGGGCTGGGGTGGAGCTTGTATGCGTGGGGCACAGGGGGCTCAAGAGTCATGGAAAGAGGGGGCACATGTGGGTGTGACACATACAAGGAGTGCAGGTTGGCTTCCTTCCTAGTCCCCGGCTCCTTCCCCATGCACTCCTGAGGGCTCTGGGTCTCCGTTTGGGGATAACTTAAAGATTGGGAAGGAGAGCAAAGGAGAAGGAGGAGGTGTAACAGGGAAGTCAGGATTTAGCAAATGAGTATGACTGCTGAGTTATTATATTGTTTCTCTTTAAATTTCCAGTGTCTTGGAGCAGCTAGAAGGAAACACTTAAAATTGTGTAATTGTAGCCCATAACAAACTCTGAAAATCTGTTCTACAACCAACTATTGGAGTGTGCTTATAAATTTAGTGTTTTTTGTATATGTTATGTTGCACAATAAAATAAAATAAAACATAGTATAGGGCTGGGAGTTCAGGATAGGGAGTGGAAGTAGATTAGTGCTTTGGATAGGTTTTTACCCTTATTAGTGGTAGTTGTCAAATAGTTCCTGGTTTATGGCTCTTTGATTTCACATCCCTAAACTCTACTCACTTTAGAATTAGTGTTGCCAGAGAAAAAACATACCCACATGTGCCACTTGAAACTATTATGTACCCCAAAAAAGACATACAGTTTTGTGGGGCCATACCTATAGTTCAGGGTGGAAAACTTTGATCTGATCGTTCCCATGGAGATATGACACACCCAGTTTGGGGTGTAGCCTTCTGATTAGATGGAAACGTGACTCTGTCCATTTAAGGTGGTTCTTGATTAGTTTACTGGAGTCCTTAAAAGGGTAAACATTTTGGAGAAACCTCATATGCAATCACTTGGAGAACAGTTGCTTCAGAGCTGACGGAGACACAGATATTTGGAGATGCTTGGAGTGCCAACAGACAGCAGTTGCCTAGACATGGGCAGAGTCCAGCAGACATTGTTGTGTGCCTTCTCATGAGCTGTTGAGCAAGCCAGAATTCAGACTTGTGTCCTGGAGGAACTAAGTGAAGGCCCACAGACACTTAGAGAGGAGACCACTGGTATCAGAAGCAGGAAGCAACGGAGCTGGGAACAAGGACTAGCTGATGCCAGCCACATGCTTTCCCTTGTGACCTACATCAGCCTTTCTTGAGTCAAGGTATCCTCTACTGGATATCTTAGTTTGGACATTTTTCTGGCCTTACAACTATAAGGATGTAATGTAATAAATTCCCTTTATAAAAGCAAAAAAAAAAAAGACCATTAATAACTTGTTCAAGGTCAAATAACTGGTCACTGGAAGAATCCAAGTTTGAATCTAAATTTGCTCAGCTTGCCTAAATCCTTGATGCTTCCTCTGGTAGGTAGTTAGGTTCAGGTATTGACCTGGCCATGTGATGATGCCTCAATATTGTTTCTGCTGGCTTAAATAATCAGTATGTGAAATTCATCTTTGGCTGATTACATTTGTGGTCAGCTAAAGAAGTGTCTTCCACTTTCAATTAAATAAAAAGTTTAATGTAATTAGCTGGAAGCTTAAAAAATATGGAGTTTGCCCTGCAGGCTTTCAGAATTGTTTAGAACTGTTGCCCGCTGTGTTCATTCCAATTTCTCTCTATGGCAATGGAATCATTTATCCTATGACTATTTCTGCTTTGTACATTGGCGGCAGCTAATTTGTTCTGAGTTTCACAGATCTAGAGCCAGAAGAGAATTTATACCTTAGAACAGAGCATGCCTGCAGCTGACTTTGTTAAGATTTTGTACTGGGTTTACTTTTGAATTATATTTGCATTATTACTGAAATGATTTAAGGCTTTTGTGAGATTATGATGAAATGAATGTATTTTGTATAAGGAAAGATTTACTGCGCTGAATGTGGGACTGATAATTGTCGCCAAGTTGACAAGGGGCGGACGTGGGGTAGTTAGGTTCTCGGGTCAGCTTGACCAGGTGATGATGCCCCATTGTTCTGTTTCTGGGGACTTAAATCATCAGTAGGTTAAATTCTTCTATGGCTGATTACATTTTTGGTAGGCTAAGGGGAATGCCTTCCACAATAAGTGACGTTTAATTTAATTGGCTGGAGGCTTAAAAAAAAAAGAGTTCAGAAGAGAGCGCAGCAGCTCAGCTCCCCTCATCTCAGCACTCACAGCTAAGCCCAGATGTTTGGAGATGCGGAAAGAAATTGCCCTGGAGAAAGCTGTTGGAACTCAGAAGCCAAGAAAGAAATCCAGCAGACATCACTGTGGGCCTTCCCATGTGACAGAGAAACTCAGATAAAACCCAGCTGCCTTTCCTCTGAAGAACTATAAATTTGTAACTAAATAAATCCCCTTAGTAAAAACTGATCCATCTCTGACATGTTGGATTCTGGCAGCTTTAGCAAACCAAAATATTTCCTCTCTATCATTAAGTTTGTCAGGGAAGGCTTGATGTTTCTGCAACATCTTAGGGCAGTGCCTGGGAAGCGAGGGCAGCAGTGAAGGGGGATGTATGGTGGAGGGCTGGAGAGTAGGGTCAAGGCAGAGTACCTCCTGTGCTTTATGATCTGTGCTCCAGGCCTGGCAGGGATCTCTGCAGGACTGAAGAGATCCTTCCTGGGGCATGGGAAATCATCTCTAGGGGTCCCTGTCTCCCTGAACCCAGAATTCCAGCAGCAACACCCATCAGATCCCACACTACTTACTCCTGCTATCGTGGAAAATAGCTCTTTGCTTTCCTGAGCCAAAGAAGGCATGAAGACCCAAAGAACAGAAAATTCAGTTGGGGGGAGCTAATATAATCCCGAGAGTGGGAGGGCATTTTTGAGGTCAATGTTTATGAAACCCGAGGGGTCTCAACTGCATCTTTCAAAGTCTAAGCCAGAGAGGGTGGTGCTGGCCTGAGCTTTAAGGCCTGTCCCATGGGAGGCAAAGGAGGGCTGACTTTCTACTTCTCTCTGGTATTACACATGGCTTTGGGGTTGCAGGTGTCACAACCGTCAGAAGGCCAGCTTGAGCTAGGTAAGGCCAAAAGGAAGTCTACTGGGCTGTCTCACTGGAGAACTGAGCCCTGGGGAGAATCAGAGGCAGGTATGATGCCCTCGCTTCCTGTGTCAGAGCTTCATATACTCTTCTCCTAAATACGATCCTACCGGGATCATGAATTCCCAAGCTTCAGGACCTGGCAGCTCACAGCTTGGCCATTAGAAAAACCAGCTGGCTTCCCTTAGTATCAATTTTTAAAAAACATCTCAGGAGAGAGTCTGATTGGTTCAACACAGGTCACATGCTCCCCCCACAACCAATTAACCGTGGTCAGGTGGGCGGGATTGGCCGTGGCGCGCTAGTCTCTAGTTGGAGTCGGGGAAGAACAATTCCCCCAAAAGGAGGGTCAACTTCCCGGAAAACGGGAGGGTGTCAGGGAGAGACATGGACGTCCCTTTCCCTTGCTAGGTAACTTGGGAATTCACTAAACTCATGTCGAGCCTCAATTTGCTCATCCATAAAATTGGAACACCAGCCCCTATCTTGCTGGGTTTTTATAAAGATTAGATAAAATGATACTTGGCTTTCTGGCACCTACTCTATATACAATATGGTTTTTTTTTTGTTTGTTTTTTGTGGTTTTTTTTTTGGCATGGGCAGGTTCCAGGAATTGAACCTGGGTCTCCAGCACAACAGGTGAGAATTCTGCCACTGAGCCACGGGTCCATCACCCTCACAATGCTTTTATTATTCATGCATTGAACTACTTTTATCTTTCATACTTTTTTTTTAATTAGGTAGGTTCTAGTTTTCCAGAAAAAATTATGCAGAAAATACAGAATTCCCATATACCCCCCATTAATAACACGTTGCATTAATGTGGTACATTTGTTACATTTGATGGAACAATAATATTATAATTGTATTATTGGCTATTGTCCATGGTCTAGATTAGGGTTCACTGTTTATGTTATGCAAAGTTTCTGTTTGGGGTGATGGAAAAGTTTTACTAATGGGTGGTGGTGATGGCAGCACATCGTGAATGTATTTTTATCAACACTAAATTGTATATTTGAACGTGGTTATAAAGGGTGACATTTCATACATTTTTACTGTTTTTATCTTTCATGCATTTTTATTGTTTCTCCCCATGATTACAGTAATGTATATTCATTATGGAAAATGCAGGAACATGGACAAAAAATGATAAAAAGTCACCCACATTTAGACTATGTTCGTGTGATTATTTTATACATGATTATATAAAACGTCTTAGCCTGCTCTTCTCACTTAGTCTGACTCATGGGTATTTTCACATGTTTTCGTAGAGGAGGGGATAGCTTGAGCTTTGTCAGCCACTACTGGTGGGGCCAGGCATGTCTACAGAGACAAGAGGAGAGTAAGTTCTCCAGTAAGTTTTCGCATTGGAGAAGGTTAAGGTTTGGGACGCAGCCTAAGCCATAGGAGCTTGATGCTATATAGACTAAAGGGCTGGGGCCACAACAGCTCCACAGGCCTCGAAGACTATTGAAATGCTGGCACTAAAGTGGATGAAGTGGGTAAATTATTAGGGTACTTGGCACCAGCAAGGAAAGTATTATGCTCTTCAAGCCGTGGAGTCTCCCGTCGACCCACAGGAGGGTTTCCCCTTCCCCTAGCCAGCCCTGACTAACTCAAAGTGAGGGGAGGGATCTTACGAAAATTTTCTTTTATAGGCAATATTGTCCCCATTTTTTGTCACAAAGAACAGAGTTTTATTGTATTCCCCTCTGATCATATAAGTAATGTATGTTCATAGTGAAAATTTGAACAATATATAAAATTATAGCGAAGAAAATAAAAATCGAATAAAATCTAAGCTAACGACCATTAAAATTTTATTATCCATATTTCAGGCATCTCTTTATGCAAACATATAGGAAGAGCCTTATAATTTTAACTAAATGGGGAAATGCCATAATACTATTTTCTTAGTTTCTCAGGGATAATTTTTTTCCCTTCCTTCCCATCATTTAACTGACAATACATCCCACCCACCCTCCTTTCTCAATCTCTCTCTCCCCTCTACACATATACACATACACAGAGTTTTAACAAATTGTCAATATCTAATTTTTAAATTAAATCAAAATTTATATACACACATAAATATATATGTGCAATCATTAAAATTAATGAGTTAGATCTATACAGACTGCCTTGGAGTAATTTACATAATGAATTGTTAAGAAAGAAATGCAAAATTAAGGTTTTATGTGTACACACACACACACACACCCCATATATCTCCCACTTTGCATGAAATGGATATAATGCTAGTCAACAATTTTCTATTGGTGAAGAAGCACTGTCCCTTTGATTTCTTTGCAAGATAAACATTTAACTGGTAAATTTATTCCTTTGGGACAGTTGCCCAGAATGTGATTGCTTGGGCAAAGGATGCCTTCTTTTTCTTATATTTTGAAAGTGATTCCTAGTTTGTTCCTCAAAAACACAATGATTTCCACCAGTGATGTGAAATGCTAACTCTTTTTACCTGAATTCCTGACAGAAGTATGTGTAATTACTTTTTTATCTTGCCAAGTTATGGATATAAAGTGTTAATTTGAATAATAGAGAAGCTCAATAACTTTTCATAATTTTATCAGTTATTTCATTTGTTCTTTTCTGAATTGCATATTCATAACAAATGCCCATTTTCATGTTAGGCCTTTGTTTTTTAGTTATAAATTTGGAAGCATTCTTTATATTTTTTATGATAATCTTTATCAGTCATATGTATTTTGAAAAAATTCTCTTTTGAAATAATGATTTTAACTTAATCTATTGACTTAAAAATAATTTAAAATTTCTCTTTTGACTTGATTCCTGGTATCTTATTAATTCTAGGATTTATTTTATAGATTTTGGGTTTCCTGTCTTAGTTAAAATACATCTTACCTATCTACTATTATTAGTCATATCAAAATTTACTAAGATTTTCATTGATTAATTTTTTGTTTAATTTTCCACAGCTAAAATTTTAATCTACCGCTACTTTTGCTTATCATTTGAGATAGAGATTCTAGTTTATTTTCCTCTAGATGGAGAGCCAGTTGCATCAGAACTCTTTATTAAATGAATCTATTTTCTCCCCTCTATTTAAACATCACCTTTATTTTACATGAATCCCTATTTTGATAAGATCTGTGTCCTATTTAATTGGACATTATGTCCTATTTTACTCATATATTTATTTATTCCTACCCAAATGTCACATGATTTGAACTGGAGTGGCTTTGCTATATATGTTTTGCTACTATGAAACTAGTTTTCTTTTGATAATACTCTTCCCAGTTTCTGGCATTATTCCTCAGTATAAACTTTGAGATTATTTTACCCAATTCCAAAAGAAATTACAATTTATATTTCACTTTATGCATATGTATATGAAGGCTTGACATTTTTATTATATTAAAGGTCCCCATTTAGAAACATAGTATCTTTTTCTATTAATTCACATCTAATTTTATGGCTTCAGTAAGATTTTATAGTTTTCTTCATATATGTCTTATATATTCTGGTAAATTACACCTAACTTATTTTATAACTTTTGTCACACTTTCTTCATTTACATTTCTTAGCCTGTTATATTTTTAATTGAGAAATATGGTTGAATTCTTCTAAGCATTGTGTAGCCAATAAACACCTAAAGTAATTTTATTAATTCTAGGAGATGTGTGTATCTAGGTGTGTGTGTTAGGGTTCTCCAGAGAAACAGAATCAAGAAGGAACACTCGCAAATATAAAATTTATAAAAGTGTCTCACGTGCCCATGGGAACGCAGAGTCCAAAATCCGCAGGGCAGGCTGTGAAGCTGACAATTCTGATGGAGGGTCTGGACAAACTCCAAAGGAGAGGCTCGCCAGCCGAAGCAGGAAGGAAGGTAGCCTGTCTCTTCTGAATCCTCCTTAAAAGACTTCCAGTGATTAGATTGAGCATCACTCACTGTAGAAGACACTCCCCTTGGCTGATTACAAATGGAATCATGATTTAATTCTATGAAATGTCCTCATTGCAACAGACAGTCCAGCATTTACCCAACCAGACAAACAGGTACCACCACTTGGCCAAGTTGACACATGAACCTGACCATGACAGTCCACCTCTTGTCAACTTGTCAGCTATACATACCACCTTAAACCGTACCTAATTTCTAAATAAAAAACAATAAAAGACACATTTTTACTTTCACCTAACAATACTCAACTGTCCTGCATAAAACTGGAAACACATTAACTCTCTCCAGAATAAGGTGCAAGTCCTTGGGTAATATTCATTCTTAAACTTGATATCTTAAAACTTAAATAGTATAACATGAACAAAAAGCACCACAGTCCTCATTTCTTTAACTGATCACATGGTTGTAGCTCATATTTATCACTACCTTCTTCCACTACCCATTCCATCTTCCCTTTACCCTCACCAAGCCCTTCAGCTGGCCGTGGTTCTCTGCCTGGTGGGGTGACCCAAACCTTCATTCCTGAAGTTTCAGAGCCATGGGTAGTCTTGCCTGGGTTGGGCTGTTGCAAGTTTCCATTGATTTTAATCACAGGGCATGGTAGTACTAAAAGATGCCCTAAGGGATCTCCTATATTCCAAGAAAACTCTTCTTTACCATGATTATGCAGTTGCAGTCCTATTTCCCCCTGATAGTCAGGGTCAATCACCCCAGACAATAATGTAATCCCCTTCTTGGCTTGTTGATCCCGGGGCATGAGTAGCCCAAAGTGACCAGGTGGCAGTCTTAGATTCCAGTTCAATGAAATTATTGTTGTTTCTCCTGGTGGAAGCACTTCCCCTTATGGAACTAAAACCTGCAGACCAGCAGAGCTCAGGGTCACAGGGATAGGAAGCAAAAATTTTCCTAGTGGATCACTAGGGGTAATAGTGAGTGGTGTCACTCCCACTTCCAACCCTTGGTTCCTGGACCCACGGATCTTGGCTATGGGAGAAACAACAACATACAGTGGGCACTGATTCAGAGCATTTACAGCTTCTTGGAGATTACCCCAACCTTTCAAGGTATTGCCACCTAGTTGGCAGCATAATTGAGTTTTCAAAAGGCTTTTCCACTGTTCTATCAATCCACCTGCTCTGGATGATGGGGAACATGGTAAGACCAGAGAATTCCACGAGCATGTGCCCATTCCTGCACTTCATTTGCTGTGAAGTGTGTTCCTTGATCAGAAGCAATGTTATGTGGAACACCATGAAGATCGATAAGGCATTCATTAAGCCCACGGATAGTAGTTTTGGCAGAAACATTGTGTGCAGGGAAAGCAAACCCATATCCAGAGTCTGTGTCTATTCCAGTTAGAACAAATCTTTGCCCCTTCCATGAAGGGAGTGGTCCAATGTAATCAACCTGCCACCATGTAGCTGTCTGGTCACCTGGGGGAATGGTGCCATATTGGGAGCTGAGTGTGGATCTCTGCTATTGGCAGATTGGATACTCAGCAGTGGCTGTAGCCAAGTCAGCCTTGGTGAATGGAAGTCCACATTGCTGAGCCTATGCATAACCTCCATCCCTACCACCATGACCACTTTGTTCATGAGCCCTTTGGGCAATGACAGGAGTTGCTGGGAAAAGAGGTTGACTGGTATCCACAAAACAGGTCATCTTATTCACTTCATTATTGAAACCTTCTTCTGCTGAAGTCACTCTCTGTGTGCAGTCACATGGGACACAAATATGTTCATGTTTTTAGCCCACTCAGAAAGGTCTATCCACATACTTCTTCCCCAGACCTCTTTGTCACCAATTTTCCAATTACGATCTTTCCAAGTCCCTGACCATCCAGCCAAACCAATAGCAACAGCCCATGAGTCAGTATACAAATGCACCTCTGGCCAGTTTTCCTTCCAAGCAAAATGAACAACCAGGTGCAGTGCTTGAAGTTCTGCCCACTGGGAGGATTTCCCCCCACCACTGTCCTTCAAGGACACCCCAGAAAGGGGTTGTAATGCTGCAGTTGTCCACTTTTGGGTGGTACCTGCATATTGTGCTGAACCATCTGTAAACCAGGTCCAAGTTTTCTCTTTCTCAGTCAATTCACTGTAAGGAACTCCCCAAGAGATCATAGCTCTGGGAAAGAGAAGGTAATGTGGCAGGAGTGGAGACCATGGACATTTGGGCCACTTCTTCATGTAACTTACTTGTGCCTTCAGGACCTGCTCTGGCTCTATCTCATATACACCATTTCCATTTTACAATAGAGTGCTGCTGTGCACACCCAACTTTATGTCTTGGTGGGTCAGACAACACCTAGCTCATGATAGGCAACTCAGGACTCATGGTAACTTGGTGGCCCATGGTTAAGCGTTCAGTCTCTACTAAGGCCCAGTAGCAGGCCAAAAGCTGCTTCTCAAAAGGAGAGTAGTTATCTACAGCAGATGGTAAGGCTTTGCTCCAAAATCCCAACGGTCTGCATTGTGATTCTCCTATAGGGGCCTGCCAAAGGCTCCAAACAGCATCTCTATTTGCACTGACATTTCCAGAACCATTGGATCTGCTGGATCATATGGCCCAAATGGCAGAGCAGCTTGTGCAGAAGCCTGGATCTGTCACAGAGCCTCCTCATGTTCAGGTCCCTGCTCAAAATTAGCAGCTTTTCTGGTCACTCAATAAATGGCCCGGAGTAGCACACCCAAATGAAGAATATGTTGTAGCCAAAATCCAAAAAGACTAATTAGACGTTGTGCCTCTTTTTTGGTCATAGGAGGGGCCAGATGGAGCAACTTATCCTTCACCTGAGAAGGGATATTTTGACATGCCCCACACCACTGGACACCTAGAAATTTCACTGAGATGGAAGTTCCCTGTATTTTTGTTGGATTTATCTCCAATCTTCTGACACATAAATGCCTTACCAGTAAGTCTAGAGTAGTTGATACTTCTTGCTCACTAGGTCCAATCAACATGATATCATCAATATAAAAGACCAGCGTGATGTCTTATGGGAGGGAGAAATGATGAACTTTCCTGCAGACAAGATTATGACATAGGGCTGAAGAATTGATATACCCCTGAGGTAGGACAGTGAAAGTATACTGCTGACCTTGCCAGCTGTAAGTAAACTGTTTTTGGTGGTCCTTGTGAATAGCTATTGAGAAAAAAGCATTTGCCAGATCAATAGCTGCATATCAGGTAGCAGGGGATGTATTGATTTTCTCAAGCAATGATACCACATCTGGAACAGCAGCTGCCACTAGAGTTATCACCTGGCTTAGCTTACGATAATCTACTGTCATCCTCCAAGACCCATCTGTTTTCTGCACAGACCAAAATAGGAGAGTTGAATGGGGATGTGGTGGGAATCACCACTCTTGCCTCCTATAAATCCTTAAGAGTGGCAGTAATCTCTGCAATCCCTCCAGGAATCCAGTATTGCTTCTGATTTACTATTTTGCTTGGTAGGGGAAGTTCGAGTACCTTCCACTTGGCCTTTCCCACCATAATAGCCCTTACTACATGAGTTAGAGAGCCAATGTGGGGATTCTGCCAGTTGCTCAGTATATCTATACCAATTATACATTCTGGAACTGGGGAAATAACTACAGAATGTGTTTAGGGGCCCACTGGACCCACTGTGAGATGGACCTGAGCTAAAACTCCATTGATCACCTGGCCTGCATAAGCCCCCACTCCGACTGGTGGTCCAGAGTGACGTTTTGGGTCCCCTGGAATTAATGTCACTTCTGAACCAGTGTCTAATAATCCCCGAAATATCTGATCATTTCTTTTTCCCCAATGCACAGTTACCCTGTTAAAAGGCCTTTGGTCTCCTTGGGGAAGGCTTGGAGGAAGATTAACAGTATAAATTTGTGGCAGTGTAACAGGATTCTCTCCCAAAGGGATCTGGCCTCCCTTTCATTCAAGGGGCTCTGGGTCTGTACAGTCTTAAGTCTGGAAATTGATTAAGGGGCTGTGACTCTGTGTTTTTATAATTCAGGTTAGATTTCTGTTTACTTGACCTAGAACTCTTTTGTTTATACTGTTCTAACAAGATTTTAGTAGACTGCTCTTCTATTGTAATTCTAGATACCCCATGATTTACTAGCCAATGCTACAAATCTCTGTGAGTCATATAATTTTGACTCCTGCTTGGAGTTTGCGGTCTATTATAATAACCACGTCTACCCTGTCTTTGGCAATTAAGTGCTGCCACCTGGCTTCTGCCAACTCGGGATCCCATCATCCCCATTGTATTTAAGGATTCCAGCTCAGTAGCAGCAGTTCCTACAGTAATATCTGACCTACAGAGAAGTGCAACCACGAAGCTCATCAGGGATGATGGTGCTAGTCTCACAAATTTATTTCTCACTGTTCTGGTAAATAGTGCATCTTCCCCACATTCTTGGGATATGAGAGCAGGCTTTGCATGATAAATCCACTTTAACATTCCAATTTCTCTAAGCCTCTGGATCCCCTCATCTACATTATACCAGGTCAGTTCTGGCATTTCAACCTCAGGTAATGTTGGCCACCTTTTGATCCATATTTCAACCTACCATCCAAGCAAACTGTTAATGCCTTTTCTAACCCCTTGAGCTGTAATACTGAAAGTAGAATCGCTGTTTAGTCAGCCCATATCAATAAATTCAGCCTGATCCAGCCTTATATTCCTCCCACTGTTATCCCACACCCTTAAAATCCATTGCCACACATATTCTTCTGATTTCTGTCTATATAAATTGGAAAATTCACACAGTTCTTTTGGAGTATAACATACCTCCTCATGTGTGATACTTTGTACCTCACCTTTAGGGGCCTGTTGGGACTTTAGTCTAATTATAGGTCTGGAAGAAATGAGGGGTGGTGGGGGTGGGTCATGAAAAGAATTAGAAATATCTTCCAAACCATTTGCTTCAGGGCCTTCGTTTGCAGTTTCCTCTGATGAAACAGGATTAATCACTCTAGGGCTAATCCCTTCAGGAGGAGGTTGGGTGGCCAACTCCTCAAGGCAGGCTGGAGGTGGGGCGGCTATGTCCTCAGGGCAGACTATTACAGGGTTATCTAGAGAAGATTCAGGATGACCTAGGGTTTCAACCTCACCACTGACATCATTATCAATCCATATGTCACCATCTGCCTTTTTAGGAGGATTCAGATGAGGCAGGCTGCCTTCCTTCCTGCTTTGACTGGCGAGCCTCTCCCGTGGAGTTCATTCAAACTCTCCATTGAAATCGTTGGCTTCACTGCCTGCCCTGTGGATTTTGGACTCTGCGTTCCCACGGTCATGTGAGACCATTTTATGAAATTTATATTTGCAAGTGTTCCCTGTTGATTCTTTTTCTCTGGAGAACCCTAACTAATACATCTTGGTAATAGGCATGGTTCTTAAGAAACAGAATCTTAAAAATGGGTTTTTATGAATGGTTTTCTACTCTGACTGGACTCAAAGGCACTAAGAACTCTGATTCCCATAATCAGAATGACATTCCCAATCCATGGAGTGAGCTGGCAAAGAGATAGTCACCATTCGATTCTCCTAATGCTTTGTTTGTATGAACCCAGGCTCTAGGGGATAATGTCTTTGACACCTTTACAGAGTTTTATAGAAATAAGAGATATAGAGATGTTGGTTGGTTGTTGTTAGATATACTGGCTACATTAAGGAGTGAAAGGGATGGGCTTAAGTCTCCAAACGAGAAGCTTAAGCGCCGTCTGACAGATGTAGACATTTCTATAAGTATCCTGAAGGAAAATCTTATTTCCTGTAGCCGTAGACTTGAGATCTCTGAAAATCAGACTCAGAATCTTATTGTTATCGTAGCAACTCTACAAAGTAAACTGAAATCTAAATCTTGCATGGTGTCTGCCGTTAAAGTGAGGGCATTGATTGGAAAGGAGTGGGATGGTGAATATATACTGGTAATGATGTCGAGGATAAGGTTGAAACCCTAGATCATGCTGAGTCATCTCTAGATAACCCTGTAATAGTTTGCCCTGAGGATATAACTGCCCCACTTCCAGCCTGCCTTGAGGAGTTGGCCACCCAATCTCCACCTGAAGGGATTAGCCCTAGAGTGATTAATCCTCTTTCACCAGAGGAAATTGCAAACGAAGGCCCTGAAGCAAATGGTTTGGAAGATAGTTCTAATTCTTTTCATGACTCACCCCCACCACCCCTCATTTCTTCCAGACCTATAATTAGACTAAAGTCCCAACAGGCCCCTAAAGGTGAGGTACAAAATATCACACATGAGGAGGTACACTGTACTCCAAAAGAACTGTGTGAGTTTTCCAACCATTCCTGCCACATTAACTTCTCTTTCCCAAACCAGAGCTGTGGCCTCTTGGGGAGTTCCTTACAGTGAATTGACTGAGAAAGAGAAAACTTGGACCTGGTTTACAGATGGTTCAGCATGATATGCAGGTACCACCCAAAAGTGGACAGCTGCAGCACTACAACTCCTTTCTGGGGTGTCCTTGAAGGACAGTGGTGAGAGGAAATCCTCCCAGTGGGCAGAACTTCGAGCAGTGCACCTGGTTGTTCATTTTGCTTGGAAGGAAAACTGGCCAGAGGTGCATTTGTATACTGACTCATGGGCTGTTGCTATTGGTTTGGCTGGATGGTCAGGGACTTGGAAAGACCGTAATTGGAAAATTGGTGACAAAGAGGTCTGGGGAAGAAGTATGTGGATAGACCTTTCTGAGTGGGCTAGACACATGAGGATATTTGTGTCCCATGTGAATGCACACCAGAGGTGACTTCAGCAGAGGAAGATTTTAATAATCAAGTGAATAAGATGACCTGTTTTGTGGATACCAGTCAGCCTCTTTCCAGCAACTCCTGTCATTGCCCAAAGGGCTCATGAACAAAGTGGTCATGGTGGTAGGGATGGAGGTTATGCATGAGCTCAGCAACATGGACTTCCATTCACCAAGGCTGACCTGGCTACAGCCACTGCTGAGTGCCCAATCTGCCATCAGCAGAGACCCACACTCAGCCCCCGACATGGCACCATTCCCTGAGGTGACCAGACAGCTACATGGTGGCAGGTTGATTACATTGGACCACTCCCTTCATGGAAGGGGCAAAGATTTGTTCTAACTGGAATAGACACAGACTCTGGATATGGGTTTGCTTTCCCTGCACGCAATTCTTCTGCCAAAACTACTATCTGTGGGCTTAATGAATGCCTTATCCATCTTCATGGTATTCCACATAGCATTGCTTCTGATCAAGGAACACACTTCACAGCAAATGAAGTTTGGGAATGGGCACATGCTCATGGAAATTTCTGGTCTTACCATGTTTCCCATCATCCAGAAGCATCTGGATTGATAGAACAGTGGAATGGTCTTTTGAAAACTCAATTATGGTGCCAACTAGGTGGCAATACCTTGAAAGGCTGGGGTAATGTTCTCCAGGAAGCTGTATATGCTCTGAATCAGCATCCACGGTATGGTGCTGTATCTCCCATAGCCAGGATCCATGGGTCCCGGAACCAAGGGGTGGAAATAGGAGTAGTACCACTCATTATTACCCCTAGTGATCCACTAGGAAAATTTTTGCTTCCTGTCCCTGTGACCCTGAGCTCTGCTCATCTACAGGTTTCAGTTCCAAAATGGGGTGTGCTTCCTCCAGGAGAAACAACAATAATTTCATTGAACTGGAAGTTAAGACTGCCACCTGGTCACTTTGGACTACTTATGCCATTGGATCAACAAGCCAAGAAGGGGATTACATTATTGTCTGGGGTGATTGACCCTGACTATCAGGAGGAAGTACTACTGCAACTACCTAATGGTGGTAAAGAAGAGTTTTCTTGGAATATAGGAGATCCCTTAGGGCATCTTTTAGTACTACCATGCCCTGTGATTAAAATCAATGGAAATTTGCAACAGCCCAATCCAGGCAGGACTACCCATGGCTCTGAAACTTCAGGAATGAAGGTTTGGGTCACCCCACCAGGCAGAGAACCACAGCTAGCTGAAGGGCTTGGTGAGGGTAAAGGGAACATGGAATGGGTAGTGGAAGAAGGTAGTGATAAATATGAGCTACAACCATGTGATCAGTTAAAGAAAGGAGGACTGTGGTGCTTTTTGTTCATGTTATACTATTTAAGTTGTAAGATATCAAGTTTAAGAATGAATATTACCCAAGGACTTGCACCTTATTCTGGAGAAATTTAATGTGTTTCCTGTTATATACAGGACAATTGAGTACTGTTAGGTAAAAGAAAAAAATGTGTTTTATTGTTTTTATTTGGAAATTGGGTATGGTTTAAGGTGATATATATATAGATGTCAAGTTGACAAGGGGTGGACTGTCATGGTCAGAGACATGTGTTAACTTGGCCAGGTTGTGGTACCTGCTTGTCTGGCTGGGCAAGTGCTGGCCTATCTATTGCAATGATGACATTTCATAGAATTAGATCATGATCACATCAGCTGCATCCATAGCTGATTCCATTTATAATCAGCCAAAGGGGAGTGTCTTCTGCAATGAATGATGCTTAATCTAATCACGGGAAGCCTTTTAAGGAGAATTCAGAAGAGACAGGCTCTATTCCTGCTTCGGCTGGTGAGCCTCTCTTGTGGAGTTTGTCCAGACCCTCCATCGAAGTCGTTAGCTTCACAGCCTGCCCTGCAGATTTTGAACTCTGCATTCCCATCGCCACGTGAGACACTTTCATAAATTTTATATTTGTGAGTGTTCCCTGTTGATTCTGTTTCTCTAGAGAACCCTAGCTAATACAATTATGCAGTTTCTATTCCTATTGATGTAAGCACAAGAACTACTGAATTTTATTATTACCTTTACAGCATTTGGTCTTATAATCTAACTCCTCCCCTTTCCCCAACTCACACCTTTATTTGTGGTTGGATAGGTTAAGAACCTGGATGGGGAGAAAGATTTCCTGGATTGGATTTCCAGCCTATTCTAGTTTGAAACTGTTGTGTACCCCAGAAAAGCCATGTTCTTTAATTCTCATTCAATATTGTTGAATGGGATCTCTTTGATTAAGTTGTTTCCATGGAGCTGTGAACAATCCAGGTACAGATGGGACCTTTTGATTAGGTGGTTTCCATGGAAATATATCTCCACCCATTCAAGGTGGGATCTTACTGGAACCCTATAAGAAGGAACCTTTTTGGAAAAAGCTTTAGAGCCCAAGTGCCAACAGAGCCCACATAGCCAGAGACCTTTGGGGATGCAAAAGGAAAATGCCTCCCAAGAAGCCTTATGATGAGTAGAAGAAAGCTACCAGATATTGCTATGTGCCCTTTCAGCTGAGAGAGGGATCCAGAAGCCAAAGACACCAGCAGACGCCAGCCAGGTGCCTTCCCAGATGACAGAGGGTACTGGATGGCATCAGCCTTTCTTAAGTTGAAGGTAACCTCTTGTGGGTGTCTTAATTTGGACATTTTCATGGCCTTAGAACTATAAACTTGCAATTTAATAAATTCCCTTTTTCAAAGCTGTCCTTTTCTGGTATGTTGCTTTTTGGCAGCTTAACAAACTGAAAGCAGCCCTATACCTTCCTCTTGGTGTGGCCACAGACATTAAATGTATCCTTTTTACACCTTGGGTGTCATCTTCAAATTTCCATGGTCATTATGATTATAATTATTGAAACATTTAGCAATGTAGGTGGTATAGAATCAGTACAGAATTTGTGATTGCAACCAACATTTGATATTATTATATTTATAGATTTCCTGGTTGGGGGAGGTGCAAGGGTAGTTCAGTGGTAGAATTTTCGCCTGCCATGAAGGAGACCCAGGTTTGATTCCCAGCCCATGCACCTCCCAAAAACAAACACTCAAAGAAAGAAATAAAAGCAACACAAAACATTCAACAAATGGTGCTGCAATAGCGGAATACTCACATGGAAAAACAATGAAATGTGACCCCAGGCATATAGCATACAAAATTTTTTTTAATAATAATTGTGACTACAATTATTGAAACATTTAGCAATGTACCTGGTGCAGAGTCAATGCAGAATATATGATTGAAACTAATGCTTGAAAATTATTATATTAATACATTTCCTGATAGGGCATCTATCAGGAATGAAAATGAAGCATATCAGGTCATAGTGCATTATTTGACTTGTTTATATTGCAGTTTTTGAATCCCTAGTCATAAATAAGTTTTATCTATAACTTTCGTAATTATTGCCATTGTCTCTTTTTCAGGACATCATAAGGTTTAGAATTAAAGTTGTGCTGGTTTAAATATTGCATTACTGAACTTTTCAATTTTCTTCTATTGTCAGAAGTCTCTAAATAGCATTGGAAATGTGTATTCTTTAAAGGCTAAATAGAACTCAGTTGTAAAATCATCTGCTCCTACTGCCTTTTTCTTTTTCTTCTTTTTTTTTTGGTTGGAAGATAGCATTTTTTCCCTAAATTTGTTTATTTGCTTGCATATTTATTTACCCTAGTTTTGCACATATTATTCACAAGTAATTATTAAAAATTATATGCGTTTGGGCCTCTAATCTCATTCTCCTCCATCTTTTTACTCTCCCATCTCCTTTCAGTTTTTTTCTGCTTTCTTTACTCAGGCTCATGAGGCATTTATATATTTATTCATCTTTTCAAAGAACCAGCTTTTGAATTTATTCTAATATATTTATCTTTTCCTTATGTACTTCATTAATTTCAGTTTTAATATGAATATTCCTTTCTTAATTCATTTTAATTTGTTCACTGTTCCTATTATTTTCTAAGAAGAAACCTAATTTCCTTTATATTTTATCTTCCTTCTTAAAAAATAATGCAGTTTAGAATTTCTGTGTTCCATTTTGATAGTACCAACAATTAGCTCCTTTTTCTTGAGGCTCAAAAATCACTTAGTTTTTTACTAATATATTAGGATGTCAGCTTGTACCAGTCCAGTTTCTTTATTTTCCTCCACATTGTCTCTTCTTACCCTAAGTCAAATTTAGAAAATTTTGAGAACTTTACTTCTCCCCTCTGGTTTATCCCATTTTCTGCTGGGTTTTATTTACAGGGGGAGTTTTGTTCTTTCCATTATAAGCATTTCCCCTGGTAGCCTGTGACTTCTATTTCAGAAATTCTTCATTGGCACGTGTATTTTGCAGTCCAAGACTTTGTATATATAAGTATCTTTATTTTTATGTCTATCTTTAAATCTCCTAACACTTTCTTCCTCCTCCCATCTTCCCATGTCTTGGAATCTTTCATTAAATTCCTTTGTTGTTTGATTAGAGCTCTTCCTTCAGTCCAGTATTCTCTTCAGATTTGCAGATTTGCAGAAACATTTCTTTCATACCAACAAACAAATATCATTTTGCTTGGACATTGAATTTTGGAGCTGAAATCTATTCTCTTGGTAGCCTCCCAATGTTATTCCATTAATTTTTTTTAATTTTAATTAGAAAAGTTGTAGATTTACAGAAAAGTCATGTAAAAAATACAGCACTTCCATATTATCCTCCACTAGTAACACTTTGCATTGCTACCTTTGGTATAATTGATGAAAGAATATTATAATTGTACTATTAACTATAGTCCATAGTTTACAATAGGATGTATTTTCCCCCAATGTTCTACCTTATTATTAACACCTTGTAGTGTGGTACATTTGTTATAATTAATGAAAGAACATTTGTATAATTGTACTATTAACTATTGTCCATGGTTTACAATAGGGTTTACTGTGTAAAACACAGACCTATGTTTTATCTTTCAATTTTCATTCTAGTAACATATATACAACCTAAAATTTCCCCTTGAAACCATATTCACATATGTAATTCGGTGCACTATCTTTTAAGTTGATGTTATGCATGAGAACTCCCATGCCAGCTTGAATCTTTGTACCTTTGTAAATTATTGTTCTTTTTACCTGGAAGCTTAAACTGTTGTCTCTTTTGTCCTTGAAACTCTAGAACAAAGAACACTGTCACACTTTGGCTTGGTGTGTTTTTTCTTCTGTCAATGTTTACTAGAACCTGGTGAGGCTTTCAGATTTGTCTCAAGCCTTTCAGTAAATTTTTAATGGTAGGCTTTACTCTTACCTTTTCCCCATCTATTGTTTTTCTGTTTGCCTTTAAGTGCATTATGTGTGTCTTAGTCACACACCACCCCTTTCTAGTGAGCGATGCCCCTTCTCTCTGATCTTTTGCTTCCTAGTTCCATTTCTTTAGCTTTTGCTCCTGGTTTAAGATTTTTCTTCTACTTCATCTTCCAGGCCCCAATAGTGACCACTTTCTTTTTCAACATCTGAAGTTTTTCTTTCAAAAATACTATATATCTGGTTCCTTTATAGGCCTACATTTCCTAAGCCAGGAAATAAAAGGATTTTGTAGTGGCCCAGAACTGACTGGACTCAGGCTATTTGGTTCACACCCCAGCTCTGCCACTTATTAGGCAATTGTTATTGTTAAGTTCCTCCACCTCTCCATGTCTCAGTTGGTTCATGAGCAAAATGTGGATGCTAATAGTACTTAGCCTCCAAGCTTGTTGAGGAGAAGAAATGAAAGAATATCCACAAACCACATGGGCAGTGACTTGTACAGAGTTAAGTACTAGCAATCACCATCATTATTAAGGATGTGACTATTAGAAGTTGACGACCAGATTCACATAAACAGGACTATGCTCCCAAATGACCCAAACATAGTGATTTTATAATACACAACTTATAATTTTATAGACTGATTTCTACATGAAGCACCTCTCAAATCCACCCCCATATACTCCACCCTAGTAGGAGCGCTGAGCCACTTAAATTTCTGTCTGGGCTCCTTACCCATGCCTGTGGGCCTACAGAAGGAATCTTGAGCTCTCAGTGGCAGGTAGAGCTATTTGTTTCAGTCCCTGTGACTGCTTAACTTCCCAGTGGACTTGCCCAGTGAAAATTTATCTTTTGGAAATATAGTTTTTTTCTTGTTTTTCTTAAAATAAAAATTGAGAGCAAAGTTAGAGGGCCAAAAGTTAAAAACAGAAAGCTTTGTTCTGATAATCCATGAGTATGCCTCGAGGATCTATGCGTGATCACCACGGAAGGCAGTGCTTTGCATTCACCATCTGTCTACATATCCATGTATCTTTTAAAATCGTTCTCAATCTATCCAACTATTCAACCCCTGCCTCATTCAAAAACCTGAGGTGGCTTATAACTATCTTATCAAACCTCAAACCCTCCTTGATGAATGTACTATTATTAGCCGCTTTACACATGAAAAAACACAAGATATCTGGAAGTTAACTTTCATTTTCCATTTCCTATTAATATAGTTTTAGAAACTTTAGAACCAGAAAGCATAAATTCTGATGAATTTCTTTGTTAAAATCTCCATGCTTATTTCTGAACCTCTAGCCAAAATCTATGCCCTGAAACAACAGGAATATCATTTGTGGTGGATCCTGCCTGTTCGACTGGACTTGATTTCCTATATCCCATTGTCATCCTTTGTGTGACTCTACAGGTCTGACTAATAGAAGGCCACGTCCAAAAATATGGAAGTAGCATTGGAAAAGGCACCCCCTGTTATCACCTCCTAAAATCCTGGTGATTGCAGATTATCATTTCTGAGCCCTGGAACTAACAAATGAATTGTACATGAAAAATGGAGGACATGTGTTTGAAATGACGCCCCTAAAGGAGTGGAGAGCAGACTCCAATTTGTGGGGAGAGTCAACGAGGCATCTGGCACAAATTTCATTTCCATTCTTTATTTCATGCTTTGAAATAGCCCAGTGCTTACAGATTCGATCTCTCAGACAGACTTTCTGTAGGCAGACTGAGCCTCCCTCTGCCTTTTCATTTGAATGAGGTGGTAACTGGAACCTGTGCTTGGAGCTGGAAGAATCTTCCATGGCCCCACTTAAGTTTGTATTTACCTTATGTTAAACATGATCTCAAGAGGTCCACAATGGGGGAAAAAAAGCCAGTGACCACCCATCTGTGAGTCCGGGGAGAGACTGAGCAAGAAGGTCCAAAATGGCATGTGTCAAAATGTTCTCTGAAGCGTATTTCGGCAGGGTGTGCTCAGGGCTTTAGAAGAGGCCATTAAAATCCTAGCTGCAGAAAGGCACAGGTTCTGTGCTAACTCAGCCACCTTTGCTCTTTATTGTATTCCTGAGATAATTCAGCCATTCTTAGTAGTAATTACCCATTTTGATTCCAGCTCCTTTAATTTACTTTTCCTCCAGATAACACAGCAATCAATCTATTTGTACAGATATCCTTAAATACTGATATGTATATATTTCTTTATTTCCATGGAGATGATTCAAAGAGTGTTGAAGAGTTATATGCATTTTAAACTTCTGATAATATTGATATAAAAAGATTCAGGCTATAGTTTCATCACTGATTCCTCAAGAGGGGAAGGAAGGGGTAGGGCAAGGATGTGGCTAAATAAATAAACATATTTAACAGATTTCTTTTCTACAGGATACTTGTTTTCCAAATTGGCTGTGACAATTCATACTTCCAACAGCTATGATGGAAGTGTCCTTCTCCTTCATTCTCTCTAGTAGAGGAGAAGCCCACATTTACTTTTTGTTAATCTAATGAGCGGGGCTGATACTCTAGTTTGAAATGCACTTACACATCATAGTAGGCTGGGACTTCCCAAGACCACCCTCAAGTGGGATGGTTTTTTGGAAGGATTCACAAGACTCAGAAAAGCCTTTTGACTGTCAGTTATGGTTTATTACACTAATGGATACAATTTAAAATCAGCAAAGGGAAAAGACACATGGCGACATCCAGGAAATACCAGGCTCAAGTGTCCAGGTGTCCTCTCCCAGTGGAGTCACAAGAGACAAACTTAGTTCTCAATGCAAGCACTTATGAAGTATTGGCAATGCCGGAAGCTCACCCAAGCCTTGGGGGGGGGTGGGTATCTAGGGTTTTTAAGGGGGGTATTCACATGAGCATGTGGTGTCTGTGTGACTGACCTCCGCTCCTCAGATTCCAGCTCTCACCCCTTAAAATGCAGACACACACATTTAAGGTAAGTCACACTGTCAGCATACCCTCTTAGTCAAGCAGATGTACAGTCCAGGGACGCCGGAGCACAAAAATACATTGACCAGGCAGAGTATTCCTGAGTCTTAGAGCTCATCTCCCAGGAACCAGGCAAGGACCATCCCAGAAGATTGTCTTTTCTTGGGAAAGTGCAGAGTTTGAGTGACCCCGGCCAGCTGATTTAAACTCTTCCTTACACATAGGCATTCTTGAAATACTGAAGTACATTTGTGCTGTTGCTAAATAACCACCATCACAAGCTCTCTAAATACTTACTTCTCACCCGTCACCTTAACCCCCACCCCGGGTCCCCCAGTATTGCCAAGATGCAGCAACTACAAGATTAATACCTGGCACAAGATTTTCCAGAGACTTTCTCTATTCCACACCAATCAAATAATATCTTAAACATCACTTTTGCTGATGGTAAAGGAAGTGGTTATATCATCTTAATTTAATTTACTTTTATCAGGCTTATGGTTAGTAACAGGTTTTTTTTTCATATAACTATTGTTCATTTTTATAAGCTCACTTTGTGAATTGCTTGTTTCTGTAATTTCCCTTGTTATAATTGGGTCTTTATTTTTATTATTTTCAATCTGTGGTAGGCTATTTTGTTTCCAGAAATATGATCCACTATGTACTTTATACATAGCAAACATGTTTTTCCAAATCTAGCATTTATTTTTTATAGTATATTGAATCATATTGAAATATATTTCAATTTAGAATCATTTAATTGTAATGAAATTAAATTATGTCCACCTTATACTGTATAGTTTCTTATTTTACTGGGTTTCCCTACATCTGAAGTAAAAGAAAAAGATTTCCCTACCAACATTTCTTCTAATTTTTTTTTGTATTTGCATCTTTAATCTATCTAGAATTATTTTTTGTGCATGGTGAGTGGCAGAGTTTTAATTTTATTTTCTGCCTATATGTCAATTTCATTCATATATTCATTCAACAAATTTTACTAAATACCTACTATGCCCTTGGCACTGTTCTAACATCTGGGACTAGAACAGTGAACAAAATTGAGACAGCATCCTGCCCTCATGAACTTTACATCACCCCACCCCACCCCAAGTTACAATTTCCCATTCATCATGTATCAAGATTCCAACACAGACTCTCTGAGCTCTCCAGTATGTCCCACTGATCGTATATTTTCAGTTCCTGCTACCATTAAATGACTCACATCTTCTAATGACTTTGAATCTTCCTCCCTTCCTCCTTTACTTTTGTAAGTATTTATTGATTTCATACAATTCAGCAGGAACTCTGCCAAGGGCTAAGAGAAATAGATAAACCAGTATAACAAGTTTCCTGTTCTCTACAAGAAATGGAGTTTAATATTTATTTAAAGCCACCTTTATACTAGGTGTTTAATACAAAATATCTCAACTGTTCTTCCCAAATACATAAAGCAACTAGCCTTATTTCTGACTTTATAAATGAGGAAATTGAGAGTTTAGTTGGCATATCCAATTTGCTGGGCTAGCAAAAGTGGGCCCAGGGGCACACCATGTCCATCTGCCTTGAAAACCTGTGCCTTGCCAGGGACCACCTGATCCTCAAATGAGGCAAACTAGATGGCAGAAAAATTTGCGAGATACAAATTATCCCTGGGGAGGATAATTGGGAGAAGGTATCCCACCTGGAGGGTCAGGAAAGACTCTAGAAAAATATATGAATTGAGTTGTTGAAGAGTCCGGCTCGTGGAGGTCTTTTCCCCACGTCCGGGAGATTCACCACATGCTGGTATTGGATTCTTGGTAGTTGCTCAGTGTGTTGGATTAATGGATTCACTCAAATAACAGCATAAAACAGGGGGGATTAATATGTTAGGCCTTTACAAAATGCTTGCTGATGAACCTTCTCCATCCTATGCATTCATGATTGATATTTGTTGGTAATGATTGATATTTGTTGGTAAGATCAGCAGCCACATGCTCAAGGACCTTGAGATCCTCCGAGGAAAGTGAGGATCTGAAATCAAGGTGTGATTATGGCCTATCACTGCATTATCAGGCAAAGTAAATTGGAGACTGTTTCCCACCTGGAGCTCATGACAAGTCTTATGGTTGGGGACCTACTTATGTTTTACTGCCCATAAATTGTCAATATAATACCAGATGGCAGCATAAAATTACCATATGGAAATCCCAATAAGTTGAAAAAACTAACAGTCCACAGGGCCTGACAATTCTAATTTCCTTATTGTTTAGGGTCATCAGTGGCATGAGGTTATCACCGTGAAGTCGTTGTACGTTGGACGTTGGGAATCCATAAGACTGGGCGTCAGTTCCAACCTGAGAGGCATAGCTTAATGCATGGACATGGTAATAGGGTGCAGAAAGGGCCATGGACACCACCTCATGACGTCTTCCTTCCTCATTAATTCAAAAATGTTTATTTCTTTAATGAATATTGCTGACACTTACACTGGGTCAGACACCCACTTGGTCACTGAGGATGCTCAGTCAGCAGATCAAACATGGAGCTTCCTTTGCAGTCAGGGAAACAAAGAGAACTTGCATAGTTCCAGGAGTAAATATAGAAGTATGAACTATTTTAAATGCTATAAAGAGAAGTGTAAGGTGCTATGAAAGTATATAAGAATGAAACCTATGTGAGATTTAGAGGGCTATCAATATCTGTCATGGAGAAATGTCTAGTGGCACATCTATCAATTTTCCAATAGAAACTTGAGATATAGATTTCCTATGAAATCAACAAATTAGCCTTTCAAAAAAGTTTAAGATATTTTGAAGGTCACAAAAGCTAGCTATGGTCAAGTCGCACTCCTCATTCTGCACTGTATTATGACCTTACCTTTAAAGTCTAGGATAAGGTCTTCTAAAAGTAAAGTTAGACTAAGAGCAGTTATCAAGTGTCTGGGTCAAATGCAATGCCAGGAAGAGAATTCAGTAGCCCTAGAAAAACCAGATGTAACACAGGATCTGAGCACCATTTTATGCTCACAACTTTTTGAGTTATTTTTAAACTATTACTTACACCAAGGAGTGCAACCATTCTAGGGCTTTGAGTCAGAAAGAACTGAGCCTTAGAGAGGCTTCTAAACCTCTCTGGTCCTCAATTCTTTACTCTTTGTAATGATAATAAATCTATCTCTTTTGATTATTGGGAGGATTGAAAGAGATCATTCATACAAGCACTTGGTGCATAAAACAAATGGCAGTCAACATCACTACATGTGGTATCTTATTACTTACCACTGATGATGCAGAAGAGTTAGGTAACCTAACCAATATCACAAGCAATAGGTTTTGGAGCTCAGTATTTGAGTGCAGGTCTATCTGATTCTTAAATCAGTTTGTTTCTAACTGGCTCAGGGTTTGTGATGCCTGAACCTGCCACATCATCTAGGTGTGTAGCAAGGAATGTCAGCATAGTTAGGTGTGGGGACTCCCCAGGGCATCTAAATCTTTGGTTCCTGTGGTAGTTAGATTCAGTTGTCAACTTGGCCAGGTGAAGGCACATAGTTCTGTTGCTGCAGACATGAGCCAATGGTACGTGAACCTCATCTGTTGCTGATTACATCTGCAGTCGGCTAGGAGGCGTGCCTGCTGCAATGAATGACGTCTGACTTAATTGCTGGTGCTTAAATGAGAGAGCTCAACGTAGCACAGCCCAAGCAGCTCAGCAGTACTACTGCTGACACCTAATTCTAGCAAAGTCTCATAGCTCTAGCATCCTGCCAGGAAAGTTGGGACTCAGGAAGAAGGAGAGAACAGACTTTGATGAAACAGAAAACACTCTTTGCCACACCAACCTATTTTCCATCTGTAACCAGGGCGTGATTTGCCACTCCCCACATCCTCAGGGTCTAAGCAAGCACTTTGATATTGCTCATCCCAGAACCTTGTCTAATAGCAAAGTACTAGCAAAACAAGAAAAGAACTCACCAATAAAAATATCAATTAGAACAGTGCTTGGAATGTTCTTGGTACTAGACCAATGTGCTCCTTACTTGATACCTTTCTGAACTTTAATTATTAATGAAATGAAAGAACACATGCCTCTCCTAATGGTCCAGGAGGCAGAACATGGGAGAAGGCTAGAGTCTGAGACTTGTAATAATAATGATGATATTGATTGAATCATACATTTGCTGGCTTCTCAGCTTGCAATGCAATATCATGTGTGACATCATTTTGGTCTTCTCTGTAGTTCTCCTATGTGGACTCATGACCCATTTTTGTAGATGAAGAAATGTGGTTCAAAAAGAAGAAATGAGTAGCCTAAGTGCCCAGAGCAGAAATTCAGCCCAGGCTTTCTGATCCACACACAGCACCTTTTCCATACTATTACATGTCCTGGTTTTTGGGTTCAAGCAAGAAAATAAAACTGGCTTCTGGAGGAAAAACCCCATGCAATGGACCACTCTGCATTCCAGCTTTCCTCCAGACAGCCTGGCATGTAGAGGAACAGAACCTCTGAATGGAAGAGGAGATTTCAGCACCAGGCCTGGGTGCAGAATTTGGGACAGAAACATTTTCCAATGTTTATAATGTCAAGCTCTATTCTGCAAGGGTAAGATAGAGTAGGGATCAGAAACCATGTATGACTCATGGGACAAATCTGGTCTACCACCGGTTTTGCAAATAAAGTTTTATTGGAATGGTCATACTCATTCATTTGTATATTATTTATGGCTTCTTTCATGCTATACCAGCATAGTTGAGTAGTTGCAACACAAACCTTAAGGCCTACAAAACCTTTATTATATACTATCAGGCTTTGTGCAAAAAAAGTTGCCAACTCCTGGGATAGGGCTATGATTAGGAAAGAAGATAGAGAAACAGCAGACAATTCCATTTGGAGAAACTGAGAATAGAAATATGACTAGGATCAGAAATGGAGCAGAGGAAGAAGAGTAATTTAGTACCATTTGTGTCTCCCTTAAAGGAAATAAAAAGGACTTCTGGGTTGCCTGTTGAAAGATTCGTAGTTGCTTGCAAAGCAATGGGAGGATCCCCAGGCACAGAGGCAGTGCTTATGAAAGCACGGAGGCAAGAATCAGATCCCTGAACTCAGAGCACCATATTAAATAAAAGTGATGAGAATCAGAGGAGAATATAGAGGACCTACTGGGGGTCAGACAAGTCATGGATATCATCTCATTCCATCCTCCAGACAAACTCAGCAGCAAGTCTTATTCCCATTTGCAAAAAAGATGAAAACGAAAAAGGATTGTTTGCTAAAGCTGCTGGAATACAATGTACCAGAAATGGATTGGCTGTTACAAAAGGGATTTAATAAGTTACAATTCTAGGGCTGTGAAAGTGCCCAAATTAAGGCACCAACAAGAGGATACCTTCTTGGAGGAAAGGCTGCCGGCATCTGGAGCACCCCCGTCAGTTGGGAAGGCACGTGGCTGCATCTGCTGGTTCTTGCTCCTGGCTCATTGCTTTCAAACTTCAGATTCCAGTGGCTTTTTCTTGCTAGCATCCGTGGGTCCTTAGCTTCTCTGGGGCAAATTCTGGATTTCATTTCTCTTCTCTCTGAATTGGCTCTGAGTTCTCTCTTAAAAAGGGCTCCAGGAAAGGATTAAGGCCAGCTTCAAAGGGTAGTGTCACATCTCCACGGAAACAACGTCATCAAAAGGCCCCACCCAAACAATAGGTCTGCCTCCACAAGACTGGATTAGAATTAAAAGAACATGGCTTTTCTGGGGTACATAATAGATTCAAACCAGCCCAGGGACTGAGTGGTTTACCTCAGTTCCCAGAATAAGTGAAGGGACAAGGCTTTTGGACCCGTTTTCTGAGTCTACACCTGGTCCTCCACCTGCCTGCCGGAGCCAAACCAGCCTTGTCTTGGCCCCAGCCAGCCCTCACGCAGACTTTGCCACCTTTTACCTGGAGGCTCCATGGAGGTGGCAGTGTGGCAGCAGCCATGGGGCCTCCCCAGGCCAGACCAGCCTCTGCTCAGCTGTTATGAGCAGATCTAACATCCGTAAGGTTGGGGCTGTCTCTCTTTGGCGTGGGGGAATGAGCCTAGGTGGATGTTAGCAGGAGCCGGTGACCACCCCTCACAGTGAAAGCAGCCATATTCGCAAATCCAAGGTGAGTTCATTTTCCCTGGAGATCCATAGGTCCCCTCACAGTATTTTGTGAGCATTCTGCGCCCCCAATCAGCCCAGACCCCAAGCAGCTGCAGGAATCAGAGTGGGTTTGATTATATCCACTTCACCTTTACACTCGGGATCCAGAAATGAAAACGTGAAGAAGCAATGCCTCATTTTCATATAAATGCATATTTAAAGGGCCATAAAGGGAGATGTCATCTAAAGCAATGGAATAAGGTGATAAAACTGTTTCCAAGAACTCCTTTAAGCTTTGGAAGGAGATCAACCGATTGTCTGAAAAACTTTGCAATTGCCATATTAAGATAGGATAAAATGGTTTCTTTTTCTGAGAAAATGCAAAACGGGGGCATTGTAGCAAGTTTATACTTCAATAAGAGCCAGGTTTGATTTTTCTTCTTTCAACTAAAGCTAATTTACTTTAGATAAGTCCTCCAGCTACCTCTAATATTATTGGAAGTTAATAATATTAATAACTATCTTCTAATATTATTAAATACAGTTCCTGGCAGCCCAAAATGGTCCTTAAAATATCAAATGTGTATACAAATGCCTTTATTATGGTGCCTTATTCAAATCAAAATCTATACAAATACAATATTTGTACTACATAGAGTATACTAAATGGAATTATCATAATATTCTTTATATATTATCTCTACTTAAAAAAAATACAATTCCAACAATTATACTACTATTAAGGTTTAATTTGAGTGAATGCACAACCTCTTAAACATAAGTATTTAACTAAAAGAGAGATAATTCAAAATGACTTTGGGGAGGAATGGGGAGTTGTTGCTAAATGAGTTTGAGCTGAGGTTCGGGGCAAAGACAGTGGTCTGGACTTAGACAAGTGCAAGTCTCACTGCAGTGGGAATGTGCTTAGGGTCCAAGAACTGTTCCCCTTAAACGGTTGAACTGATATGTAATATATATAATGCATATAACTGATGTTATATATATTTTACCACAGCTTAAATGAACACATTATTATTTTTTTAACTTTTTATTGTGTAGTATGACATATATACAAAGCAAAGAAATAAAAAAGCAATAGTTTTCAAAGCACTCTTCAAAAAGTAGTTACAGGACAGATGCCAGAGTTTGTCATGGGCTACCATACAATCCTCTCAGATTTTTCCTTCTAGCTGCTCCAGAACATAGGAGACTAGAGGGCTTAAATACTTTTTTATCATCACAATTGACATTTTTCCTTCTTTTCTTGTGAAAAATAACAGATATACAAAAAAGCAATAAATTTCAAAGCACAGAATCACAATTAGTTGTAGAACATATTTCAGAGTTTGGGTTACAATTCCACAATTTTAGATTTTTATTTCTAGCTGCTCTAAGATACTAGAGATAAAAAAGATATCAATTTAATGATTCAGCATTTATATTTATTTGTTAAATCCTATCTTCACCGTATAACTTCACCATCACCTTTGATCTTTCCATCCCTCTCTTTAGGGGTGTTTGGGCTATGACAACTCTAAATTTTTCATATTGGAAAGGTCTGTCACTAATACGGGGTAGGGAGATGGAACTATCTGACGTTCTGGAGAGGCTGGGCCCTCTAGGTTTCAGGCTTATCTGGACCAGGGACTCATCTGGAGGTTGTAGGTTTCTGACAAGTTACTCTAGTGCATGGAACCCTTGTGGGATCTTATATATTGCCTTAAGTGTTCTTTAGGATTGGCTGGAATGGTCCTGGTTGGGGGTTGGCAGGTTATGATAGGTAACAAGGTCTATCTGAAACTTGCGTAAGAGCAACCTCCAGAGTAGCCTCTCGACTCCATTGAACTCTCTCTGCCACTGATACTTTATTAGTCACACTTCTTTTCCCCCTTTTGGCACATCTTTTATTTTGTCTTCTCTTGCTAACAATATTTATTTGGTTACTTCCTGCTTCAAGTTTTTGTAAGGAAGCATTTATAATAGCTTTTATTATAATAAATTTAATTAAATACCAAATTTTAACTATAAGAAGGCCAATTTTGATGCCCATGCTGTCAGGTCCTAGTAAAGTTGCAGGGGCCTGTGCCTGGACTTCAGACAAGGAGGATCCATATCCCTGCTGGGCATTTCCAAGATGAACCTGGCAATTAAATTTCTGTGTTCTGAAAAGAAAAACAGACAGAAATAACTGTTCTGTGCCTTCACCTGATGTTCCTAGCCCCCTGCCCCAGACTTATGAGATTCCTCTTTATTTCCCAAATAGTTTGTGCCTTCATTACATAACATACAAAAGCAGGGCCCGGGCTCTTCCTCTCTCCCCACCCCACCTCCTTGCATTGGCCATTTTCATCTGGCCTGTGTGTGTATGTGTGTGTGTGTGTGTGTGTGTGTGTGTGTGTGTGTGTGTTTGAGTCTCACCACTGCCCGAGTCAGCCTGAGCTTCAGTCCTAATTCCACTGCTTTCACTTGGGTTTCCTTCTATTTTGCTCTTGAACATTATCTGAAACTCTAGAACTACTCGTCTTCCTTTTTCTTTCATTTACTTAAAGAGGCTCCCTGGGAGTCACGTAGGAAATATTATTTAGGATGGGATTACATTCAGCTGCAAGTAAAGGAAAACCTCTCATATGAAACTGTAAGCAGACATTTTCCTTTTTCGTATGTGAGAAGAACTCCAAAGCGATGCAGTTCATGCATCTCAGCCAGGATGTTAGGGCAGAAGTCTACGGAACTCTCCTGGTCTTTCCCTAATGGTCAAAGAAAACAATCAGGAAGGAAGAAAGAGGAAGAGAGGAAGGGGAGAAAGAAGGAGTAGCTCCTGTGGCAGGGAAACAAAACCTTTCTGTCCCCCAAATCCTCAGCAGGTGTTACTCATGTCTTACCTTCCAGACCCGTGTCACATGCCTACCTCTGGTTGCAAGAGGGACTCGGCATGTGGGTTTTTAGCTTTCCAGACTCTTCAATGGAGAAAGTGAAGGGAATAAAAAGTTGGAATAGATGTCCAGTGACATTCCCTACAGTATCTGTCTTAGAAAGAATTCAGCCTGAAGCCCTGTCATTCCTGTTCCTAGAAGTTCCCAGACACAATCCCTATAGGAAAGTCTCAGCGGCTATTCCCTCCATACATACCCATCACCCACCTAGTTGTCGGGGCCCCTCTTTGTCTCCAGAGACCCCTTCTCTCACTCTCCTCATGTCTCAGCCCTCTCTCTATAGATGTCCATTGAATTGAAAATTCCTATTATGCATGAGTCATTTTAAACTTCCCTTGGACCAGCTCACCTTGATTGGCTCAATATGTTCAATAGGGTATTTATCCAAACAAAGGAATTTTTATAATAGTTACCTACTACAAATAGTATTTTATGTATAGGCCAGCCAGTTCAAACCGTAATCAACTTACATCTTCCATCACCCATATTTGTCAGAAAGAGAAGGGGAAAGAAGGAAAGGGTAAAGGAGGGGAGGAAGGAAGGAGAGACTTGACTACGTGGGGTTGTAGGCCTGTATACACAGAGTCATAACATCAAAAAAGTAATATGTAGCTGTTACATTTACTCTGATTTTCAAACCTAAAATGTTAATGGATTTTATAAATTCAATGCATTAACGCAGTGTGTGTGTGTGTGTGTGTGTGTGTGTGTGTAGCTGCTTACAGCGCCAATAAAATTGTTCTATCCCTTCTCAAGTTCAGTCAAGGACAAAAACAAATGCTTTCGCAAGTGACTAAAAAAACTGGATTTAATGGAAACCAAAAAGTGACTTTCACGAAGTTCAAAAGAGATGGGGTTAATCTAAGTCTCATGGACTTTTCTTTTGATCCCTTGGGGGTGCACTTTATCTCTCCTGAACTGGGCAAATTCGCAGGTGCTTGTCCCCAAGCTCTTTTCTGTATGTTTTTAATTTATTCTGTTAAGCACAAGAAAGTCTGTTCATTATTTTACACATATAATTTTTATTCAATAAACCTGGATTTTTGCTAAGGACATTACTTTTAAGTAAATGAATCAAAGTTTCTTTCTGAATTCGGGTTGTGAAAAGGGAGCAGCTCATTTGAAGACGAGCTGCCTTCCCACACAAGCAGGCCCCTTGGCTAACGGAGGCAGCAGGGAGGGAGCTCAGAGCTGAGCTGGCCCAGATTCAAATCCCAGCTCTTCCCTTCCCTTAAGCTTATCTGATTTCTTGAAGCCTCCCTTTTCTCATTTACAAAATGGAAAAAATAGGGATCATGGCTTGAAGAACTGACAATTAACATGTCCTCCCTTCATGGTGGATTTTTAACCAATGGGGCAGAAACACGAGTCTCGTGATGACAAACTCTGGCAGCTCTGCCAGTGCTTGCCGACTGGTATCATTACAGCAGGACTCCTGTGCTCTGTGTAGCAAATGTGTCTTGGGGGCTGGGGGTGGGCAGGGGGAAAGAATTGTCTCCACAACATGGCTTCCTCCTGGCAAACTGGCAGAAATGCCCCCTCCTCAGTTCCTCTGAGAATCTGAGGAGCAGAATGAAAAGTGCCCCACCCTCCATACCTGAAGCCCTGAGGGATTAAATAACATGCCCAGTGCACCCCGCTGGCCTGGTTCAGCCTGAGAATTGGTTTGTTCTTATTGTCCCAGCAACTGGAGTCTGCAAGGCCCAGCGGGAGGCCGCAGGCCCCCAGGAGGGAAGGAGCGAGCAGGGCCTGGGCCCAGCGGAGTGGTGGACGTCAGGGGTCTCTTCAGAAGTCACCATGTTTTATTCATCGTGTTTAATGTGTGTCGATGTACATACTCCATAGCCGGGTAGCATAGGCCTTGCGGGGATAGAATAACTATTGTATTTTTCTGAACCTGCCCTCCAAGGGGCTGCGCTTTTTGCAGTACTCAATAAATATGAGACTCATTGTTCCTTAAAGTAACAGTTTTGGAGACAAAGAGAAGGGTAACTCCAGTTAAAGTGTGTGTGTATGTGTGCGTGTGTTTTCCTTAAGGAGTCAGGATAGAGTAATGGGAGAATGGAGAGGTGACGGGAGGAAACTAGATTGGTTAAAAAGCCCCCCATGCTGGGTGCTGGGTGCTGGTGCATGCTTTGCACCCGAAGCCTTTTAGGGAGTGAGTAGGAAATGTGGTCCTGGCTAGACACTGCCTGGTGCCCAGCCATCCATGGACATCAGTTTAGCACCTTCTGTGATGAGAGCTGTGCCAGGGAAATGAATGTAAACAAGACAAAGCAAGGCCCTGTCCTCACAGGGTGCCAGGACAGAGGAAATCAATTAGAACACAGGGATAAAAGCAGTAAGTGTGCAGGAGGGAAGCCCTATGCACTTCGGGAGAAGTCTTCCCGGAAGAGGTGGCATCTCAGCAAGGCCTAAGAGATGAGTAGAAACCAGTGGGGCAGGGAAGAATTTCTAGGTAGAAATATCAGAACGTTCAAAGGCCCAAATCGTGGATGTCAGCTGTTCATGTTGCTATTACCGTCCTTTGGGTGTCACGAGCTGTGGAGTCAGTGTGACCAGGTTCACATCCTGGCTTTGCAGCCTCCAGCGCATGGCCTCGGGTGGACCTCCTGGTCTTCCTGAGCCTGTTTTGTCTTCTGCATCGCAAGGGCCCTTTCAGCACTGGCCTGGGAAGAAGATGCAGTGACGTAAGCACAGAACCCAGCATGGGGCTCAGCACTCACAGCTGCTGCCGCCCATTTCTCTTACTGTTCTATTAAAATAGTTTAATGTTGTTTTTGTTTTTGGGATTCCAGGTTCTTCTGATGCCAGATAAGTTTCATCAATGCCCTTTACTGAGTGGTGTGAGGAGTGGAACGAATATGCTATAATTACGTGAGAGCCGCCAAACCTCAGACCAGCAGCGCAGTTCTGCTGAACCACAGCGGAGCAGACACTCATTCCAGGAAGAACTCATCAAACAAACCCACAAGCTGGGAAAGGCCTTTTATAAATCAATCAATAGCCATCCACTCTAATTCAAGGCTGCAGCCCGATGACTGCGCAATGCTCACCCCTCAGCTGACTTCTGGACTTTCCTCAAAAATGTATATTTCTATCTGGAAGAAAAATAATTTTTATTTTCATGAAATATTTCAGAAGAACTTGATGATGGCTAGGGATAGACTGTGCAACCTGTTTGGGTCTTTGCCTCCCCTCTAACTCCCTTTGGGACTGTGAGTAAATTGTAGTATTTTTTGACATAAAATCAGTATCTGTCATGCACATTTAGGCAATTGATAATTTTCTACTCAAAACTGTTTCCTTAGTGGTGGTAAATCTTCAACTGCTATTGACAGATTCAATTTCTGCAAATTGCCAAAAAGTCTAGAACATGTGGGGAAGGATAACTATATTTAGCAGATATTGCTAGGCACTTTACCTCCTGACATTTGCTTGTTTGTTCTCAGATTCATCCTCTACCTTTTCTCGCAGATGGTATTTAACAGGCCCCTTTGCCCTCCAGTTTCTAGCCAGGTTCAGTCAAGAAGCAGGTTGGGAGACAGGAGGGAAGGGCATGTGGAGGAGATGTTTTTGGTGCCCCACTGAGATCACTGGGGTCCCTTGTAAGGTTTGGGGTGCCCCTGCTCCAGCTTCCAGGAGGGTTGATGCTGATGCTCACACCTTCCGTTTTCTTTGTAGGACTGCCCTTAGGGCTGGAATCATCTGGCCTAGAAGTGCCCCATCTTCACCTCCATTCTCATCCAATAATTCTTTGGCGTGGGGTATACAAAAGCCCAGCGCTCTTGCCACAGGGCCGGACAAACACTGCAGAGCAATCTGTAGCCCGGAGTTCCCTGCAGAATCTGGCTAAGGCTAGCCTTGACCTGTAGCCACATCCTCGCTTCCCTTGCCATGCAGATTTCTCCAGGGATCGAACTCCAGACCTCCAGCACGGCAGGTCTGAGCTCTGCCTGCTGAGCCATGGCAGCCGCCCCTGGGATCCTTTCTTAATGAATGACTTGCACAGAAACCCCAGTGCCCCACTAGGCTTCCAGGGAACCCAGGCCAGGACAAGGAGAGAAATCAGGGCATTTCCTCCCTTCCTACCTTGCTTGAGGTGGATTCTTTTGCAGTGGTGCTGGGTGCTGGCTCCTTCCTTATTCCAGCTCTTACCCCAGTGGCTCTTGCTTATTGCAGTTACTTCCTGGTTATTCCACATCCTACTCACTGCCTCTGTCCGCCTTGATTCGAGTTCCTTTCTGGAGGCACATCCCCTGCTGGGTGGCCCGGTCTGCTCAGTGCTTTGGCTGGATCCTTGAGTGTCATGGCTTCCTTGGGCAATGCCAGCTCCTGGACTTGGCAACACCACTCTCTTTGTCCCGTCTTGGTCTCCTGGGCTGCCATAACAAGGTGCCCCAAATTGAGGGACTTAAAACAACAGAAATGTATCATCTCAGTTCTGGAGGCCAGGAGCCCAAAACCAAGGTGTCCACAGGGCCGTGCCCCCTCTGCAGGGTCCCAGTGGTGGCCAGCTAGCGATCCGTGGCGTGTGCCGTGACCCAACCTCTGCTCCGTCACATGAGTGCCTTCTCTCTATGTAATGTCTGTGTCCACATTTCCTCTCTTATGAGGACCCCAGTCACGTTGCATTAGGACCCACCCTAATCCAATTTGGTCTCATACCTGCGAAGGTCCTGCTTACAATAAGTGCACAGTCACAGACCAGGGTTGGGATTTGAGCGTGTCTTTCTGGGATACACAAATCAACCCATAGCAGTCCTCCAGTCCTCGTGGCAGGAGCAGCTTTCTGTGGCTGTCCACCTCTGGGCTGCCTTACCTTCTGCTTCCAGTTTGTCCAACACCTTTGCAATTCGTCTGCTGTGTAACATTCTCTCTGTGGAACCACCTGGCTTGGATTCTATGCTCCTGCCCAGTTACTGGCTGAGACTAGAGTCCTGTGTCAGGTGCAGAAGACATGATAAAAGCAAGGCTTTGCATTGCCCTCAGCTTGTTTACCATTAGCCTGGCCTTGAGACACAAGGTGGTCCCTGCCCTGACAGAAGGTCACCTGTAGGAAAGCAAGGGGCAGCACAGAAGCCACTCCAGGTGGGGCCAGCAGTGAGGTGGGGGTTGAGAAGAGGAGGAGTCACCTGGGAGATGGCTCTGCAGCTGGGGAAGGGACAGAGATGATGCAGGATTATTGCTGTGGATTTTTTTCCCTGCTCCAAGCCAATTTTCCTCTTGAATGATAACAGAACGGTGTGCTGATCCCACTTAAGCCCTTCTCTTTATTCCCTCGTCTTGGCTGGTGTGCAGTCAATTAAGCTCTGAGCCACCCAGCGCTGGGAGGTGAGAGAACTGAGCCCAACAGTTGTGTGAATGCTGCAGGCATGAGCAGGCCTCGATACCCGCCAGGGAGCAAGGGTGAGGTTCGCAGTTTGAGAAGCTGGTTCTGGACTGAGTGGGGAAGCTTTGGTCCAGCTCAGGCTGGCCTTTTTCCCTCTCGGTACCTTAGCTTTCTAATCTATTGAAGGGGTGGCTTCGGGTAGCCTAGTGTTCTCAAAGCTGTGTCTGTGGCTGTGTCTGTGGCTTGACAGCATCAGGATCGCAAACAGAGCTATGAGTTCTCAAGCTCGAGCCCATAGACCAGAAATCAGGAAGTCTTGGCTTGGGCCCATATCTATGATTTAACAAGACTTCCAGGTGACTGAGGCAGGCCGAAGCTTGAGAAGTACTGTCCAGATAACCCTGAGGTTCTTCCTTGTATGTGGACACTGCAGAGTCATGCTTGGCATTTGGGATGGGAGAGGAAAGACCCACATCCACAGCAAAAGAGAAGGGGCCCAACAGCTGCTAAATACATGCTGGGTGGCAGGCACCGTGGATTTCTTTATTTCATTTGGGCACAATGTTTCCTCTCTTTTTAAACTTCTATTTATCACTGAACTCTCCTAATTTTTCATCCTCATGTGCTGATTCTTCCAACTTGGATCCCATCCAAAGACTATTGGATTTTGCCACAGTTCATATTGTGGTTTTCTGGCCTTTAGACTTCTCCCAGCATTCCAGGTAAGGCCTTCGGCTTCTCTTCTCCACCCGAGTGGCTTCCGTGGGCCTCTGCATGAGGCTCCGCCCCTCCAACCCAGCTGGCCTACTGCCCCAAACTGCAGACCTGCCCCCGCCCGGTCCTGCTGAGACGCTTCATGGCTCTCTAAGACCACAGAAGAATGCAGTCTGCCAGTCCTTACTGAAATTACAGTGTCCTCCCATGGCCTGTTTCAGCTCAGGCTTCAGCTTCTGATGTTTCTCGCTCTATGCATTGTGTCTGCCTCAGACAATCGTTTAGCCCCTCTCACATTTTCTGCCTGTTTATTCCTTTGTCACTTTTCTCATGCTGCCATGGGGAGAGCATTTGCCATTTCTATTTCTTAGAATGGAGACTGACTGGCTAATTGCTCATCAAGTTTATCTGATGATTGTTAGAGAGACTGACTGCTCATCAAACAATTTTTCTTTTCCTTCTGGAAACAAAGCTAAACCATATTTTTCATTCTCCTTTGCAATTTGGTCAGTCAAAAGACTGAGTTTTTGTCAATGGAATGTGCGTAGAATTCCTGGGGCCTCCAAGCAATCCTTTCTACTCTCTGCTGTCGCTCACCTGCTGGCAGATACCTACAGTCTTGGGGAGGATTTTAGGGTCCTGCAGCGTGGCGTGGCCGAGCAGAGAGATGGAAGGAGGCCCTTTTCAGACTGAAGAATTCCTACTCACTCTTCCAAACCTTTCATGTAGGAAAATTCCATAGTGGCATTAGTTCTTTGCCATTTGGATTTTTCTAGCACTTTTTACCATACAACTTTATTATGGGATTTGCCATGTTTGACAACTCTGTTAGGATGCACATTTGTCAATTCTACCTCCATTTGATGCTCAACAAATATGGATTGCACTGTTCCCACATGCTGGGCCCTGAGAGCTAAACATTGATGATCAAGCCTAGACACAATTCCTGTTCTCATGGGGCTTATGGTTTAGTAGGTGAGAAAATTAAATTAGCATACTCAATATAGATTTTTAATAGTGACATGTGCTAAGAAGTGGCCCTTGTCTTATGAGAGCTCATGATAGGGGATTTAATTTAGTTTGAGATTAAGTACAGGGAAGTTTCCCATTGCATAGGATGCTTGAGCTGAATCTAAAGGCCAAGTACTTAGACGAATGCTTGGCACATAGTAAGTGCTGAATAAATATTGGCTGAAGGAAATAATAAGTTACTGATTGATGATTTAGATGGCAATTACATTGTTATAGCCTTAAATAGTTTAGGCCCTATTTAGTTTAAGCACATTTTATTTCATTTAATCTCATAATAATAAAATATGTTCTCTGATTATCATTCTCACTGTCTAGATATGAAAACAGAGATATGGAGAGGTTAAGTAATTTTTCTAAGGTCGTACGTCTGGGAAGACATGGAGCTGGGGTCTGAAGCCAGGCGTTCTGGCTGCAGTCAGAGCTTATGGGATTTGCATAAGAATATCTCCTCTTCAGGCACCAGCTGTGCCCTACATATTTTATTTGCATTATTCCATGACTTACTGGGAGAGGTAGTTTCTATTTTTTTCTCTTTTTTTTTTTTATAGATACCGGAATTGGAACTAAGGGATAGAGGTACCCTGTACCCCAAATCATGAAGGTTGTAAATAATACAGGTGAGAACAGAGCCAAGATTGGTCCCAAAACCCGTACCTTTACTTTTTTTGCAGTGTCATACGCTAATGCTGATTGAGGTGATGCCGGTGACGGTCAAGAAGTTTTGGGGTGGAGGAAGAGAAGGAATGCAGGCCTCCTTCCCTCTTCTTGGTGTCTGGGGCTCTTAGAGCAATGTCACAGAAGTCAAAGGCAATCAGGTTTTCATAAACCCTGTAGCAATTCTCATTTCTTTATGATTCCCCACCTTCCCCCCATGCCACTTTGCATTGTAAAAAGCATTGCAATCACTTGTAATACTGTCGGATTAGAGGCTGGGTCTATTTATCCATGCAAATATGAAGCTGCCCATAGTATGAAAATGCTATGAAAATTACTTATACTGAATTGATTTTTTTAAAGAAAAACTGCCAGTTTCACTTACAGGTTTTAAATCCAGTTTTTTCCAATGGATGGAAATGATACGGAGCTATTGTTAAGCACTCCAAAAGGTGTGTGAGTAGGGAAATAATCTAAGAGTGGGAGGGGGTTACTGAAAGCTGTGCTGACTCAGCTCCCTAGGTGCAAGATGAAATAAGGAGACCTGAGCTCTATCTGTAGATTCCATGTTAATTGGAAACTGGAAAGAGGAAATGGTCACTATCAACAGATTTATCACTCAAAGGGCTGGGCAGCTCATAAACTTAATTCAGCAAAGAAATTGGAAAATAGAATTGATGCTTATAAGAATCAGGCTGTCTGTGTGGCTGGGGGTGGGCAGCTCTCTAAACAACCTTGTGCAGCCAGATGGCTGGGAATGCTTAAACATATTTTATTTCAAGCTATTAGTAATATGAAAAGGCAGCTTCCTCCCAGCCCCTGGCTGAAGTTTTGTAGTTCCTTTTTTATGGTCTTTATAAAAGAAGAGCAATAAAGACACACAAACAGGGTAGTTAAGTTTAATAGCGGTAAAAAACAGACACCTGAATATATGTAATTTATTTTCCTACAAAACTCACCCAATTGAGGCTGCTATTAATTAGCATGGAAATGTATTTCATAGCCAAGATTGCATGAAGTTGGTTATCTGGGATACTTTATAAAAGGGAAAACAAAACAAAACAGTCAGGAAAAACGTCTTTGTCACTTCGTCATAAAAGGAGGTGGGGGAAAGTCGTCAAAGGAGGCGGGAGTTTGGTCTGGAAAAAGACCTGTGCCATCCCGGGGATCTGGAGGTCAACAGGAAACCTTCTTCCACCCTCCACCATGGGGTTGGGGAAAGGGGGGGAGGGGAGAACCCGCTCTGATTGACAACCTACAAGGCGCCAGGCACAGGCCATGAGATTTAGACATGGCAGGCCTTTGTGGTTATCTCCATTTTGCAGACTTACAGATGATGGAACCAATGCCCAGATCAGTTAAGAGCGTGTCCAGATGGTGGAGCTCATTAATGGGACAGGCCAGCTCCAAAGGCATGCCGACCAATTCCAAAGCCCGTATTGGACTAGCAAGCGGTAGTTTCTCAAAGCACAGTCTGGATTCCACACCCACTGTGTTTTGTTTGCCTCCAAACTGCCAAATAGACCATTTACCCAGTTATTGGAACATCAAGAAGGCAGAACCTGGAAATGAGCAAATTACTGTAACGTCTCTTGAGCTTTCATTTACCTGTCTGTGAATTGAGGAGAGCTGTACATTTACCACTTGTTTTATTTGCACTATTCATCATCACAGGACTGGGTGGAGATAAGTAAGTCAATAAAACTCAATCAAGCAACTACAGTTTCTAAGGGCAAGCTGTTGCTCAATAAATATTTAACAAAGAACATGGGCAGATCTAAAACGACTCTTAAGTGATCTGATCAAACCTCATTATAATTGTATCTTTTTGATAAAGATATCCCTTAATGAGTTGCTTGCTCTGTTTTCTAGTTCCTATTTTTTTCTAGAGAGGGAAAGTGTTCCTTTGCTTTTGGGAGTGTGGCATAATGGAAAGAACCCGATTCTGTTGTTTGAAACAGAGGTCCAGACCCTAGGTCTGTTGCTCATTTGCCATGTACCATTACAAGTTACTTTATCTCTCCAGCCTCAGGTTCTTCATATGTGAAATAAGAGTAATGACTAAACTTAACTTTTTAGGGGTTCAAATAACAGTACACTTGGAAACGTGTTTGGAACCCTACCAAGCCATAGTAAATGCTCAATAAATGTCAGTTCTTTTCCTCTACATAATATCTTGACTCTTAGGATACAATACTAGCTACTAAAGTTGTGCGTTGTTTTATATATGCAATAAATTGGTTTCACTTATTTTTATTTCACTTAATCTTCACCCCAAACCCATGAGGTGGGCAAGACATGGACAAGCATCCCCACTTAATACATACTGATGAACACTTGAGATGCAAGGAGATGAAATGCCCTGTCCAAGGCTACCCAAGTAGAGATTGCCCTAGGCTCTCCCTACAACCCATGCCCTGAGGTGCTGAGTCTACTCACTTCTCCACACTCCCACATTTTCTACATGAACTATGTCCACCCACCTTGCTCCATGGTCTTTCCCTGTTCACAGTGACTGCTTACTTACCCTTCACAGCAGTGGTTTCCACATGGGCAAACTGGGAGTAGTAAGATCAGCCTTGCAGAGTTACAGTTGTTGTTATAGAGTTGATTAGATTGTGTATGTAATGACTGTTTGTTCCACACAGTGCTTAATAAAAGGCAGGATTGAATTTATTATAACTGGACCTAGTAGTAAGTGTCCCACGGTCAACAAGAATCAATGCTTTCATTTAGATGCCAGCATGAATAGCCAGTTGACAAGCATTTCTGTTGCATACATGGATATGTACACACAGAATTGGAAGCAGAAATAAATTAGGCTATTTTCATATATAAATAGAAAAGTCACTGTGAAAAACTTCTCTATTTCTGCCAATTGAGGAAATGTTATATGGCTGTGCCATCTTGGAGATGTTGCTGCAAATTGAAGGGCTAATGGAATGCCTGCTGAGGTGGGTGGGCATTGGTGAGCTGACAGGTGGGTGACAGGTATTCAACTCTGATATGAGAAGGGGCTATCTCTGTGGAAAGCAGAATTTCTCAGCAAAACAGGCAGTGAAAATGCTCCCATGATTAACAAGGTGCCAACACACTGAACAATAATTCAAAGAGTCAGAAAACACAGCTAAAAACTGGCCCCAGAACATTCGGGAAACAATTTACAAACCTCTGCTCAATTCAGAAGGGGAGGGAATGCAAGTCCTAGCATAATAACTGTATTTCTTACTTGCTTTGTCCAGAGAAAATCTTGCCCTGGATTAAGAGGCTACCCTGATGCTCCTACAGCCTGATTAGGGAAACATAGACCCCTTTGTGATTTTCTCTGCAATCTAGCTGCTGGAAAGGAAACAAGGCAATATTGTCCTGATGCCATAAAATCAGTGATAACATTATAAAACAACTATTTATTGACTTTCACTAGTTTGAAGGGTCCTGGAACTTAATTGAGCATTTCAAATGAATGAAATGCAATCTGATCAAGGGATCATTAGATAATCAATAAAGCTGAATTACAAAGGGAAGATTAAGAAAAAGGAAGAAATGGGGAACTGATTTATGTACTAGAAAAAAAAGAGTGCATGAAGAAGAGAAAAGAAGAAAGGGAGGGATGGAGAGAGGGGAAGAAGGAGAGATTTAAAAAAGCAATAGCTCGCGATCATTGAGCAGGTGATTTTTATGAAGCAGGCATGTTATTAAGGACACCAAAACATTTTTCCATTCAATATTAAAAACAGAACTGTAGGTTAGCTACTATTATTTTACAGCAGAGGAAATAAATGCAGGCTGGTTCAATAATTCAACCAAGACCACCCTACAAGTAATTGGGGGAATAATGATTAAAACCCAGGAAGGAAGGAAAAATGAAGAAAAAAGAGAGGAAAGGAGGAAAACTAGTTTTAAAGAGTGATTGGTAGAAACCATCAGCTTCTTTTTGGAAAATTAATGGCTTTTCTAACATAAGCAAATGGGCATCAACAAAGAGGAACTTAATTGTGCCAACCTTAACTTTCCGCCCCAGAAAGTAAAAGCTCCAATTAGAAGCGAAGCTGTGCTAGAGCTGCATGGACACTAATAGGGAAAGACAGCATCAGCCTGATGGGCCAATTTGTTAGCAGGGACCACTGCTTGCAAATTCAAAAACTGGGGAAGGATTTTACAAGCTGCCACATCCCTGGGCTTTTTGTGTGTGTGCTAGAAAGGAAAACTCCAGGGAGTATGGAGCACAGCATCTAAAAATAACATTCCTACATCCATTTGGTGGAAAGACCTGGGGCTATATGAAAGTTTAAGTAATCACCCTTTTCTTGGGGTGGAGAGAGGGGCACTAAATGACACAATCATACTGATATCGGAGTAGATGCATTTTCCCCCCAAAATAAATAGAAATGCAATAAATGAAGACCATGGGATTACAGAAAAATGGCTCAGACTTTCTGTGGTCCAAGCAAGAAAAGCTCTAGTAGAAGTAAGAAAGAGATCTGACACGAATACACCCTTATCACACATTCTTCAGCCATCAGGTGGCTGTCCCTGTTGTAGGCACAGGGAACATGGTCTGTGGATTAGTTTGCCATGGCTGCTGTAATAAAGTACCCTTGACCAGTTGACGTAAACAACAGACATGCATTGTCTCACAGTCATGGAGGCTACAAGTCCAAAATCAAAGTGTCCATCAGACCATGCTCGCTCTTTTTTTTTCCTTTTATCATGCTCCCTCTTAAAGGGGAAATTCCACTCCATGGCTCTCCCTGGCTTCTGGTACATGACTGGCAACCCGTGGCACTCCTCGTGTGTGGTGCCAGAACTCCATCTCTGTGTCCATCACATGGATCTCTCCATCATCCATTTGTGTGGTCAGAGGAAGCTGGGTCTAAGCTTAGCCTGTAAATGGCACCAGCACAGCCACAGGCTCAGAGGGTGACACTCAGGGGCGGCCATCTGTGAGTCATTGGATGGAGGTGACCGAGGAGGGGTCTCTGGGCTATGGGAGTTGTGGTCTGCAGAATAATGCCCCCCAAAGATGCTCATGTCCTAATCCCCAGATTCTGGGACTATGTTACCTTTTGTGGGAACCTTGCAGAGGTGGCTGAGATGGGAGAGTATCCTGGACCACCCAGGAGGCAGGAGACCCAGAGACAGATTTGAAGATACAGAACTGCTGGCATTGAGATGGAGAAAGGAACTCCAAGTCAAGGAATGCAGGCAGTCTCTAGAAGCTGGAAAAGGCAGTGGAACCATTTCTTCCCTAGCGCCTCCAGAAAGAATGCAGCCCGTCCCACTCCTTGATTTTAGCCCAGTGGGATCCATTTGGACTTCTGACCTCCAGAACTACAATAGTATAAATTTGCACTGTCTCAAGCCACTAAGCTTATGGCAATTTTTTTTATAGCAGCAGAAGGAAACCGATACAGGAGTCTTAGGGGAAATAGCCAAGTATTCCAGCCAGGAGTCTTCATTCGTTCATCAACTCATTCATGTACTTTTTCACTTGCTAGATAAACAAACATCGAGAGCAAACCCTGTGCAAGACCACCTGTCAACTGCTGGGGAAATTATGATGAATAAAATATTTTCATTGCTCCACACTGTTTTCAATCCTTGAGGGACTTGGTCAGGATAACAAAAACAGAGGGTACTATGTGTTAGAATACTGGCATACCATAGTTCACAGGAGGGGAGCAAAGGCAGGAACTTAATTTTGCTTGGGTGAATTCAAGAAGGTTCCTGGAACAGGGAAGAAGGGGTGAGTAAGTGAAAGTCCACAGAATGAAGGACTTTCAGGCAACCAGAACTGTGTACAGAGGGGGGTTGGGTCAGGGAAGAATTTGGAGTTCTTAAGGAGGTTGATACTACGGGAGCACAGAGTGCCTGGCTGGAGAGTAGACAGAAAAGAAGGAAGAAAGGCTGGACCTGTAGGCAGGGCCATATCAAAGGCGGTTGGGTTCAAAAGGTTCAGGGGCTGGAATTTCACTCTTTCCCACTAAAGTACCTCAAGGCAGAGGCGCATGATCACATTTGAGAAGTTCCAGAAAGAAATAACCCCAAATAGCTCAATATCAGCTTGGAATGCATTTGATGTCTCTTGTATTTATTCTTAAAAGGACTTGTGTGTTGAACATTCATTTTCTCGACATATGTATTTCTCTTAATTAAAATTGATTTTCCGCCAAGACTTCCCATTTAAACCCTATAATCCAGGAAGATTTGCCTTGTTTTCCTTTAGATCCATGTACCCTTGACCACTCTGATTACCCTTGTTGTACCAGTTTGAGAACCGCCACTGGGCTGGGAGCCACAAGAGAGTTTTAAGCAGGACGATGGCTCAAAAAGAGAAAGAAAATTTGGAGCTTCAAATTTAAGACCCGCCATGTCAGAGATGAGAATGCAAACAGAGAGGCAGGCTGAAAACAAAGCAAGAGCCACACAGCATCAAGTGTGAAGCTATCAGCCAGAGTCCAGAAGCTCGATAGAGGAAAGAGAGCTGTGACCAGAAGAATGCAAAAGTGAGCTGGCTAACTTCACTTAATGCCCATCAGATGGGGCAGCTCTGCCCAGCCTGGGGAAGAAGCTAGGTCCTAATTTCTATGAAAAGAAGGCAGGGCAAGGTTCCATATCCAGAAAGACTTATGAAAAGTTAGCAGATTGGTAGAAATTCTTTCATTCAACAAATATTAAGCAGGCACTGGGCTGTGTGGGCAGGTGGAAGGGAAAATGGAGGAGCAAAAGAAAGGCAAATAAGCCTCGGCTTGCATCAAAGGAGTTCACAGTCCTGTGGCCAGTTCGCACATTGTGGTCCCCAGATCACCCAAGGAAGAGCTGCTCAAAACGTGGTCCATGAGTCTGGCTGCATCCGCATCCAGTAAAGCTGATGAGGTAGGCTCACTCCAGAACTCCACCTCACACATCCTGAATGAGAACCCCTGAGGGGAGAATCCAGGAATCTGTGTTGTGAAGAAACCCTGGCTGATTCTGATGAGTACTCAGGTCTAACAGTGGCAGCTTAATTAGGTGAAGCAAGTGCGTCTATGCCAAGGAATGGGAACTCCCAAACTGAAGGTAGCTAGACCCTTTCTAGAACCCAACCTCTAGCCCCCGCTGGTGAATGGGGCTTGGACCAGGAATGAGGACCTGTTGAGACTGGGTGAAACTATCCGCATTGACCACCAAAGGGACAGAGAAAGCTATGGTCTAAAGAGGGAGATCCCTGTCAATCAGAATCCACTTCTCCTGGCTTACTTACCATTCTGCTAAGGGAGAACTTCCTGAAAGCTGGAGTGGACAGTAATGGGGATTACTAGTCCTACATCAGCAGTATTGCCTCTACTGTATGCACCTACCATCTCTTATGTCTTAGCCACCAGATGCTGTGCATTAGGTATGTGATGTTTTCATACTCCTTACCCATGGAAGGTAGTTGTTATTTTCCCATTTTTGAGGTAGGGAGATCAATGTTGAGACAGAGATATATTGCCCAAGTGTGCATACTAATAATTGACAAAAATCTACTGCACACCCAGTCTTCCTGCCTGTGCCATGTAGCTGAAAGAATGACAGAATAAAGGCCACGGTTCCCTCCAGTGATGGACTCAGATCATCACTTCTCACATTTTATTATACACAGTAGGTCGAGGATGGGGCCTGGGATTTCACATTTTTAAACAGATGCTGTGGACCCACAGACCACACGTCGACTAAGAGTAATGACAGCATTCCACGTGGACTTGACTTGACTTCCAAATGGGGCAGATGAGTGGCCCCATCTCCCAAAGTGGTCAATAATACGGACTGGGCTCGCTGTGAAAGTCAGAGCGATTTTCAGTGGGAAGGTTCTACCGCCCTTGGGGAAAGCAGAGGGTGTTCAGATGGACAGAGCGATTTTCAGTGGGAAGGTTCTACCGCCCTTGGGGAAAGCAGAGGGTGTTCAGATGGACAAAGCGCAGAAACTCCTACCTTACCAGTCCTATAGATGTTATCCGTTACTCTTGTCCCCGTTCCGCCCTGCGGACACTGCCTGAGCCTGTCCCTGAGTCAACACTGACACGGTGTGCTGGCGGGGCCAGTCGTCCTCACCACCAACAGGTAAGATCCAGAATTAGACAGCTGCCCTCAGACCAGCATTGCTGGCTTTTGTTAGACCCATAGCCTCTGTGGCATGTTCCTGCACCTGCACATTCTCCTCAGCCTCATGCCTCGTTTCTTCTTTGGCCCTCAGTTTTCCTTGCCTCGTGTCCCCTTCGCTCTTAACACAGACCTGTGTTCTCAATCAATTCATACTACTACCACCTGCCTTGCTTGGGGCATGGGCTCCCTACTGCCTGGCTACATCCCTTATACACTGGGGAGTCCTCCTGCCTCCCCAAGACACTGTTATTAGGACCACACACTCCCTGTTGAGTGCCCCCAATTCCACGTCTACCAAGCTTGGCTTCTCCCTTCACCCCAGCATCTTGCTGTTAAAGTTCAGGCAATTCTTGCAGCTGACCTCACAACATAAGCTATAATAAAGTAGTCTCTTTGTCCCACTGTGATACAGCAAATGAAAAAATGCTAGGAAAAAACATCCAGGTAATCATCCCTTTAATAGCCTGAAAGAGCTGTAAATCATTCGTAAGTATAAAAGTGGTGATGCATGGAAAAATCCCAAGGAACTTAAATTTTATTTCAATATAGATGCCATAAGTTTGTGTGCAAACAGTGATTAAATTTGTGGGTTACAATAAGATAAGGACATCTAAAGTCAACATCTCAGGACACAATTGACTGCATTCCTTTAGAGAACATGTGGGTGCTGTTGGAGCAAAAAAGGAGGAGGAAAGGGAAGTTAGATTTTATCGGTAAAGAAAACCATAGCTCATATTTGATTAATTTATGACTATAGCAGCAAATACAATAATAGGATGAACAAATATTGAATGGAAAACTACAGATTAGAGAATTACTAAGTTCAGACAGTCCTTACTGCACTCAAGCCTTGCGCTGGTTCTTTGCTCAGGCCTTGTGGGGAGGGAACAGAACAGGAGGATTAAGGGCTTGTTGCTGAGTATCACGAGAACTTGGACTCAAGTCTTACCCTGCTACTCCTAGGCTGCACAATCATATCCAAATCTGTAGCTCCCCTTAGCTTCTGTTTTCTAATCCAAAAAGAAAATGACGATAATAACACACCAATTTCAGTGGCTACGATGATGAGATGAGACGTGTCAGCAGAACTCAAGACCAGCCTCTGAGACGTTTCCGAACCTTGTGTGGATACGCAAACTCCTTCTTCCAACCACCTAGGACTGTCCTAACTTCAGTGACCAAACGTGGGTCTTGGACATGTGGTTGATGGCCATGTGGAAAAGGCCAGAGCAGGATGTGACAGTGTCCTGGGAAGGCCCCGAGATACATTCAGTGTGGAATCCCAGCTCTCCCCACCTCAGAGTGGTGGAAACTAAGGCAAGGACTTAATTACTTTAACCTCAGAATCCTTATTTGTAATATGGTCAACAAATTAGTCCCTGCCTCACAGGGTGTTGTGGTTTAAACGAGTGAAGTGTGGACAGTGTCTGCTGGTATTTACTATCCTGATCCAAGCCGGGGGCAGCCCTGAAGGGGCCTCCACAAGGAAGCAAAGGTGAAGAGACAATCCAAGCTCCAGGGACTTAATGAGTAGAGGGCAAGTGACAGGAAACCAACAAGACTTGACCCCATCATTGGCTTCCAGGTCTATGTCACTTTGGGGTCCTCATTTGTTTACTCACTTGTAAAACTGAGATAATAATAATAAACGGCAAGGGTCTGGTGGGAATAAAATGGAAGAAACATTTACAAAGGGCCAAACATATAACCTGGCACACAGAACATGTTCAAGTAGACTTACCTGCCTTTTTCTCCTGTGATACCTAATTTCATGTGTCAACCTGACTAAGTTAGGGTGTCCAGTTGTTTGGTCCAGCAGTTGCCTCAAACCCTGGCTTGCTTGTTACTATAAGGGTGTTTCCTAGCAGGAGTCACATCTATAATCAGTTGATTGCATCTACAATCAACAAAGGAGATTAACCTCTGCACTGCAGGGAATCTCGTCACCCAGTCAGGTGGAGGTCTTCAGCCTGAAGTGAGTGCTTTAGAGGACAAAAGAAGAATCACTGCCTCAACTTCAGCATTGGCTCTTGCCAGAATTTCCAACCAGCCTAGTTCTCCAAGAAAATTAGGAATAAGGACTTCAGTATCACTTTTATCAGAGTTTCCAGCTTGCTGCCTACCCCATGGGTAGGATAGGCCAGTCCCCCACGGCTGTGTGACCCAATTCCTTAAATCATATATATATGTGATTTATATATTACATATCATATATATATGACTTATATAGTATATAACATAAATATATGATTTATATATTATAAATATATAATCCCTTAAATCATTATATATATATATATATATATATATATATATATATATTTAATGGAAGAAATACTGTAAGTTGAGAAGCTTCAAGAATTCACTGCTAACCCAAAGTCACAGTCCTGCCTGCCTTCTGGCCACTGAGGCCAGTTTCTTGGTCCTGCACCCCCCCCTTTAGGCACATTCCAACTTCATCTCTGGGGAACTGCTTCCATGGTCTGTCTTGGATCTGAGCACAGGTCGTTTTTATTTATCAGAGTGAGATCATGTCTCCTCATCTCTACGTTGAGGACAAAGCTCCTGCTGAGTGTCTGCCCCTGTGCTGGCCCTGCAAAGCTGATGGGTTGGGTAATACTAAGAACAGACGCCCACAGCTACTACTGTGTACTGGGCTTGTTCTGAGAACTTGATTTATAAGATAACTCACAAAATCTTCATATCACAAGTCTGGGATTCTGTTCTCATCATCCTCATTTTATGGATGAGGAAAGGGAGACACAGAGAGGTTAAGTTACTTGCTAAAGTTCACACAGTTAATAAATGGTGGAGCCAGGATATGCACTCAGGGAATTTGATCACAGGCTTTGTGCTCTGGAGGGCAAGAGGGCGGTAGAAACTGCAGGGAGGTATGGACATATTAGCGTCAGACCTAATCAATGAGAAGTTTCACCTGCAGGTTTACTAACTAACCATTACCAGTGCAGCCTTCCTAGCTCAGGGCCTGCAGCTCTGGCCATAATCCATAACCATTCCACCAATGCTCTAATCCTTTTTAAATGGCCCCTATTACTCTTAGAACAGTGTCAGCTGCTTCCTACTTCCTTTGACGTGTTGAAGTGGCCCTTAGCTCCAACCTTCTCTTTGACACCTCCCCATCCTGCCCCCAGGAAGTGAGAACTCACTCTGTCCTGCTATTTGAACCCTCCCAGCTCCTTCCCTGTGCTGCAGAGTTTGTTGTACTTGCTGTGCCCTCTCCCTGGCTCTCCACTGGCCCGGCTCTACCCCAACCCCCAGAACCAAATGGGGGTTCCTCCAAGGGTCCCCTCCCGTGCACACTACCCAAAGACCCCTTTCCCCCTCCTGTGTGTCTCAGACCCCTACTTATTGCTTAGTCCTAAAGTTAGAATTGCCAAGCACAAGTTACATCCTTAGTGGTCCTAGAAGCCCTTCCTGACGAACCCTGGTTTAAGCCCTTTTTTCTGCAGATGGTTGGGCCGTGGACCCCAAGGGCCAGTTCCACACACTGGACTCCTCCAGGAGCCTAATTTTGCCTGGTCCCTCCACCCACTCCCACCAGAGCCCACAGCTGTGACCCCCGTGCTTGGGGGCTGTTCATTAGAACTATTTTCTACTATTAGTTCATTTTGGTTGGGCCCCCCGGATCTACAAATACTGCAGGTGGCTGAGTCTGTGGTGTGTTTTCCGAAATCTTAGAGGGGGCATCACAACCCTTGTACAACCCCCTTTAAAAAGCCCCCTCCTCCTTCCAGGCAGTGCTGCAGTACCCGGGCAGCGAGCAGACTTCCTCCCCACAGTGGGCGCTGGTCGGGGAAGTGACACCATCAGCAGAGGAAGCCATGAGCCATCGAGCCTTCCCCGCAGGAAGTGACAGCCAGGACAGGCTCTGAGAACTGGCAGCAGGGAAAGTCAGCAGGGCCCAGATTCCTGCCTGCACTTCTTACCTGCTTAATGGAGGTGGGAGCTTCCACAAGCTACTGCATCTTCCCAAACCTCTGTATCCTCTGTGAGAACAAACCAGCATGGCAATACCTGCTGTTACGGATTGAGTCATGTCTCCCACAGAGATATCTTCAAATCCTAACCTCCAGCTCCCCAGTCCCCCAATACCTGTCCTCTGTGTGCCACCCCATTTGTAAATAGGATCTTTGAAAACAAAATCAGTTAAGGTGAGCCAAACTGAACCAGGGTGGGCCTTAATCCAACATGGCTTGGGGTCCTACTAAGCAGAGGAGAAGATGGCATGTGACAGATGGAGCTGAGTAGCAGATGGCCAACAGCCACCACCACCATGCCCCAGATTTTGGAGAGAGCATGGTTCCCCTGACACCCTGAGTTTGAACTTTTAGCCTCCAAAATTGTGAGACAATAAATTCCTAATGTTTAAGACAACCAGTCTAAGTTAGTCATTTCAGCAGCCCTATCTATAGTGTTGATTTGATAAAAATGTGTCTGCATTGGCCAAGCAGCATGCCTGTCCCATTGGAGAGGTCCAATACTGTCCATCCTTCTTCATCCTTCTTTGTATGTCTCTGTTCCCAGAATCAGCCCTCAATATATTTGGGGTGAATGAAAGGAAGGAAAGATGGTATTTTCTTATAGCCATGATCTGGTGGATTTTGGATCTCCAATATAGGAGAGTCAGAGAACACTCATTGAAGCAGCAGATGCCTGGAATGAACCTATGCCTTCAGAGGAGAGTTTCCAGAATGAACGGAAAGAGGTGTTGCTGTGCATGCATGAGGCAATGTCTGCTACTTGAATTAAAATGGACAAGTAAACATTATAAATAAAACCATAGACATTTCCTCATTGAGAACCTTCATATTTTGAAAGCCCACAAAGCACAGGGAGACCTTCATGGACCAGCTGTCATATGGAAATGTCTTTGCAAGAACCACTTTTCTTTCCTCCCTATCAAGTTACCAGAATTGAAATCTAATACCACATCTGCAGCTCAGCTAAAAGCACGCCTTTCAGGAGACCCCATCATCCCCAACTAAGACTGCACACACCGGGGCCCACCCTGCAGGTCAGGGTTTTCCCGGGCACATCAGAGGGGCTCTGTGTGCCTGTCCAGTACCCAGATGACATATTGCACACACCAGCTGTGTACTCTCAGTTGCCAAGAGAGTGGTGTGAGAACGGGTGCAGTCTGTCTCCCTGAAGGATTGGTATCCTTGATCTCCTAGGGAGTCAGCCGCTTAAAGGAATTCAAACAACCTAAAAAACACAAGTGCAATGGCAAGCCCACCAGACCAGGTCTTCTTTGAAAAACCACAAATTTGGCTTGACAAAGCTGAACTGATCATATGGGGGAAAGCTATTTTTCTGTCTATCCCTTCCCTCTTTTGATATGCATTTGAAGGCAAAATAAAAGAAAATTTGGTTTAGATAACTCATCAACTTCACCATAATTATTATTATTAGCAGAAGCAGCATCTTCACAAGCAATTAAAATATCAGAGAGGAAGAAGTTCTATCTCAGCTGAGACTCCATAGTTGATCAGAAGCAGAGAAGGCAGGCTGATGGAGTTAGGAGCTAGGGGTGTCCAAGCAGAGTTCAGAGGAGCTCCACCTAACATTTTTGTGGTTACTTCGTTCTTGTTCTCTTTTTGTTTATTCCTTTATATGCCCATCTCTTTAAAACTCTGCTAAGCTCATCTGTTAAGCTGATCTGTTTCTGTGTTGACATTTACCTCTCTGGCGTCCAGCCTGTTTCTGGTTAGCAGAGGCTGTACTTGCAGTCCAGTACCTCTCATTCATTTGTTCACTCAAGAAGAACTCAGGAAGTGGCTGCTGCCAAGGAGGCCCTGTGATGGGTGCTGAAGAGGCATGGAAGAATAAGACCTCCTCCTGTCCTCGAGAAACTCAGAGCCCAATAGAGAAAGCAGACATGTATAGACTATTGTGATTTACATAAGCAAGTCGATCATTCATTCACTAACTTACTCATCAAGTCAACAAGTATGTATTGACCTACTGTGCCCTTGAGGACCCAGTGAATGGACAAGTGTGGCACATTCCCTGCCTTCGTGGAGTTTACACTCTCCATGTGGAGAGTCCCATGGCAGGTCTGGAGTTAGGGAAGACTACATGGGGAGGGGTCACAGGAAAACTGGCAGGTGGGAAAGATTTTTCTACTCTTTCTATTACCCACTTTTTAGTAAGCAATATCTAACTGCCATTTTCTGGAACAGATTTTGGTTTCCCATGGCAACATCTGAAGCAAGCAATAAAGAGCTGCGGAAAGCACACGTTCACACCCTCACATTAAATTATCCACATGGCCCTCTGAGTGTGTTGCTCAGGAACACAAAATGAGCTCCCAGTTAATTAGAAATGCTCCAGCACTTCATCATTAGAGTGGGTGTGTTCATTTTGGAAGGGATCTTTAAAAAATTTTTTTTTATTTTGCTCTTAAATCTGAAAAAATGTGTTATTTGCATAAATTAAGTTATTTATAATTTTGGATGGGAAGAAATACTCGGACTTTTTAAAATTAAATAAAACAGTTTTCTTTCCCCTAATTCTCTCAAAATGATGTCTGAACTTTTTAACAAGGCTTACGGGTGCTTACCCGATCTGGTCTCAATCATCTCTCCAGTGCTTTATTTTGCCACTCTGTTTGCCTTCATTTATTGAAAGGCTTTTGCATCCTTGTTTTCTCTTTGCCCTGGGACGTTGCCCGTGCTCTTCCTTCTTCCTGGCTGTGACATCCTCTCTGCTCCTAAGTCCCCTCTTACCCTAACTTCTAACATCATTTTCTCTTCAGGTTTCAGATGAAATTTTACTTTTTCCAGTTCTCTTCCCTTGACCATAAACGTGCAATGGGATGATGTCCTTGCTATGGTTTCCATAACCTCCTGTGATCTCCCATCACAACACTAAATACATGCAGACATAATACTTGGTTACATATCTCTTTCGCCTGCTAGATTAGGAGCTCCATGACAGTAGGGCCAGGCCTTTTGTGCCTACCAGTTTATTTATAAATATTAGTTGAATGAAGGAATAAGCTAGGAGCAGGAGTGGATATAATTTATATTGAGAATTATAGTGTCAGTGAGCTATTGCTACGTAACAAATCTACCCCAGAACTCAGCGACTCAGTGGCATAAAATGGGAGGTAAGCTTTCCTTCTCACACTCGCAGTTCTGCAGGTCATCTGTGGTGGTTCTGCTTCTATCTGCAGGTCACAGGTCAGTTGGGGCAGTTCTGCTCCACACGCTTCTCATTCACTAGGAGACAGGTTACCCTGGCAAGTTTTTCTCATGATGATGACAGAAGTACAAAAGGCAGAGTTCAACCACACAGGGGCATTTCAAGCCTTTGCTTGCCTCGTATCTATATTCCATTATCTAAACAAACGCATCACCAAACCCAACAATAATGGATGAGAAATAACAGCTTCCATAGTGACTGGAAGAGAGGAGTGACTATGCGCTTAATAATAAGTCAAATTATCACGATCATGAAGAACCAATGTAAAATCTAGCCAACATTTATTCAACAGAAACTCTGTTCTCCTATGAGCAACTATTAAGCATGTTTCATGCATAATACATTATTCTAAATTGCTTGGGGAATTAAAAAAAATTAAAAAATAAGTCATGGGATCTGCCACCAGCAGCATGGCAGAAAGATAAGACATTTATATAAATTACTATTCTATAAGAAATTTTATTATACCCTTAATAAAAACTATATATCATAGTGGAGATAACAAAGACTTTCGTGTCAGCCAGCCCTGGGCTCTGTCATTTGCTAGCCATGTTCTTGGGTGGAAACTTCTCCAAGTTTCCTTTGTCTTCTGTGCAAAATGGCTATGATAACATTACCTAACTCAAAGGGCAACCACAGAAATGAAATGACATGTGGCAAATTTGATGCCTGGCACAGAATAAGTACTCCATACACATCCATTCTATTTACATCCTTCTGCTGCATTATGCCTTTGTTAAAGTCATCTTGCAAAGTGCATAGCCCCATCATTTATAGGGCATTGTGGTGTCCTTTCCTGATTTGCTCTTTGGACCACTTTGATCTATGGTTCATTGATATGAAGTCTTCATGGAACGAGGTATGAGTCATATCTCATTTCTCAAAGCCTATCATCTTATAAATGTAATTTGATTTACTTTTCCCCTAAGCACATCAACTTGCATTTAACAACTCCAAAGAGCGTCCAAAACTCCTCTGCCTTCTTACAGCTTTGTGTGTTCAGTCTCCTTTTTACACAGGTTACATGGGTGGTTTCACCTGCCTTCAACTCTCACCTCCATACACATGCAATGCTCCAATCTATGTCTAAATCCAGAGATCCTCATCAGTGTGGCAAGTTGCTCACTGGATTTCTCCAAATGATTGCCAAGCAGGGGCGTCAAGTACAATGTATTAAATACATTAACTGGACTTGTCCATTCTCGAAGTCTGAACCTCTCTTCTAGTGTTCCTTCTCTTAGTGGATAGCTTCAGAGTCCATCCAGCCATGCAGGCTGAAACCTATGGTTGTCTTTGATTTCTCCTCCTCTCTTGTCATCCTAGTCCATTCAATAAGTACATCAATCAAGATGATTTCTGCTGTGTAGTAACATAAAATCCCAACAAGACAGTGAGGCGGTAAGAAAACACTATTATTTCATGAGACAGTTAGTCCAGAGGAGAGTGGGCACCAGGCATTAGTGATTCAAAACCACTCCACTCCAGTTTTCTGGGCTTCTCAGGCTCCCTGCTGGCATGTGAGCTTCATTACCAGTTTGGCTGCAACTTGACAATAGCAACTCCACACACCATTATCTATAAATTAACACCCAGCGCTTTCTCGGGGGATATTGGCTTTTCTTGTATCTCTTTCTTAGGAGTGAGGCCATCATCAATAGGCTTTGCCTGATCTCTTGTTGGCTCACACATGCACCCCAAACCAATCCCAGCAAGGAGGATGGATGGGTTTAACACACTTGGTCTAGAACATCACCACATGTTACTCTCAATCCCATTTCTTCAACAATAAAATCTACTGAGTCCCACATATTTTTCCTCACAAATACCTTGAGCTTGTTTCTGCCAATATTACTGCCTTAATTAAGACATTTGGCACCTCTCATGGGAGCTTTTCATTCCTTCCCTACTGATTTTTACACCTCTGAACTTTCCCGGTTACTCCACACCGCAATCATTGTTCTGCACAATCAGAAAAGATAAGCTTCCAAGTGAGTTCACATTCTGTCACTGGCCTTTTAGGAAACAATGTTTTCTCATAGGGTGGAGTCCACACTATACAACTGGGCATTCAGGATCCTCCAAAAGTTGGCACAATTTCATGTTCCAACATTATCTTTGGATAATCCAAATAGTTTATATTTTGCCTTTATTAGTTTATAGTAGCAAGGCACTGTACTAAATCTCTTCTATGCATAATCACAATTATTCTGAACAATTTTCTGGGAGATACTATTGTCTTTGCCACTTTATAGAAGAAGCCAGGATTTAGGCAGGTCAAGGTCACCTACAAAGTGGTATGGTTACAGTTTGGAACCAGGGATGTCTGATGCCAAAGTTTGTTCTCTGTACCACCTCAACACCTCGCCTTCCCCTTGCCTCTGCCTAAAACCTACAACCAAGTGATCCCACACTCTAACATTTCTTGACCAGGCCCCATAAAGTCGTGTCTTCCTGGGTTTACCAAATCTGGTATCACTGCCCAGAATGCTCACTTCTCTATCTCTGCTCCCCAAGTCCCACTTTTATAACTTCTCTGACCCCTACCACTCCCATCAGAAGCACTTTCACCTCTCCTGTGACCCCTGATTGACCGTAACACAAATCCATCTCTCCCTCCTAAAGTCTCAACTCCCTCATGGCAAAGACCAGCTCTTTCTCTGACTGCTGTATTCTTCACAGTACAGTAACCCAATGGTTTATATCCATTCAACATTCTTCAGATTTTTTTTGGAATACACTCTGAGTAAGACAGTGTTAGTTACGAGGTGAAAATGATATAGAAGGTAAAGTTGCTGCCCTTGAAGATTTTGCATTCTAGTGTGACATAGACACACAACCAAATAATTTCAAACACAGTAGGATCTATGGGGCTGCAGGAACTACATACTGGGGCTATTCTTTAGATTGAATTGGTTTCAGAATTATACTTTGCAGATTTATGACACTCAATATTTTGTGAGTCCTGATGTTTTCTTTCATGTTGGAAAGACCTACCAACTCAATACCCCCGTCTTCTCTGTGCCCCCCCCCCACCCCATCCTCACCAAAGGTCAAAGTGTGATATGACGTGATTGGAAGCAGAAGCCAGTCATGCTTAGCCTGGCCCATTCCTCCTGTGAACAAGCTTGCTTACAGAGTGTGTGTCTTCAGTTGCTCTCAGCATGTGGGGCAGTTCAACTCTACTCAAACTGACAACCTTCTGCATTAACTGTGTGCCATAATTCTGTCTACTTTCTCACCCAGAGCCTTCTATGATGCTGCGGGCACCTCCATGGCCTGTGTGTAAGTGCAGCTCAGAAGTGTGGGAGACGTAACACCCTCAGCGGGAAACTGAAGAATGCAGGGAGGGATCCACTACGTAAGTGCTGCAGCCTCCTCATCCTTCCATGCACAAGTGTGAGAGGCACGATGAGGTCTCAGCAGCATCGAGCCCTCCAGATCACAATGCTGAAACAGGAAAGCACACCCTCATACTGGATTTTCCTTTGCTGTCTTTTTCTCTCTCCCTCTGTCCTCACTCCTTCTGGGAATAACCTCCCAAAGAAATTACCTTAACCCAAATTCTTATCTCAGCCTGTGATTTCAAGAGAACTTAGGTTAAGACAGGTAATATAGAACTTGGTTTCTAGCCACCTCTCAACTCTGTAGTCTCAATACTGGCTCCATTCTAAGAAGCCTTGCCCTGAGGTCACCTGGAAAATAGTGTGAGTCGCTCTGACTGGACCACATCCATCTCGAAGTGAATATTGTGGCCATAGTGTTGGCCAGCCAAGGCTGACCTGGGACTGGGAGCTGTGGCCAGCCCACTGACACTGCCTGTGCAGAGAAAGCCAAGGGATATGATTCCAGAGAAAATCAAAGTCAGCTTCCTAAAAGGAGGGAGAATGAAAGCTAGGTAGACCAAACAACAGATGCCCATTGGGAGAGGCACCAAAGAGTCCCTTTCACCATGGGCACCAAGGCAACTCTGATGGCAGGAGTGAGTGGGGACCCCACACCTTCACCACTGCATATAAGGGTCAAAAGTGACCTGGGAAATTTTTAACTCAAATTTCTCAAGTTTTTGGAGAAAAGGTTCAGAGAGTCATAAAACACATTTCTTTTAGATTAGGCAGACAATGCACAGGGCTTCTGGACCAGGGACCCATAGTTAGCCCCTGGACTAGTTATGCTGCCAAATAGCATGGTAGTTCTGTTGTCCCTTACCTTACAGTGGCTGCTGCCCCACTGAGCTGACAGCTCGGAATGGTAAGGACTACAGAATTATGCTTTAGAAACATCACATTGTTATAAAAATGATAGACTTGGCTCTAAGACAGGTCCCTTTCTAGATAATTCAGCCCTTAATGGGCCTAATCTGTGTCTACAAAGAAAAATGTTGACTCCTGATTTACTTAGCTTCCAAGGCTATATTTCTTTTTACACCCAGAGTGCCTGGGACAGTCCTGACTCAGCTCTCAGCAGCCCTGCTTTCATGATGATATAGGATGAGAAAAGAGGCTTGAAAATATGAGGGTCAAATAGATTTAGCTGGCAATGATTACAGCAGAGGAGAGCTTTTCCTGGGCTTTGAGGGACAGATCAGGTACACAGGGGAAGGGGTCAGAGGATGAAGAGAAGAGTGTTTGAGGGGTGGGGAATTGAATCTGGTCTTGCAGTAAGAATAAAGAAACCAAGTTTAAATGAGCAAATAAATCACAAAAAAATGTGATTAGAGTGAAGAATATAATATAAACATGAGCATCCTTGACAGTGTAAAGTGTTGCCTACAAAATGAGGCTATGGGCGGAAGAGAAGCAAAGGAAAAGAAAACAGCAAAATTTGAGATACTATCAAAAGGAATAGTAAAAAGAGTTTAAAGTTATTATTAGAGCTTTAATGGCAACTGACAGAACATGAAGCTTAGCAAAAGCAGCCTCAAACACTGGGAAGAGGGTCTGGGGAAGTGGGGAAAACAATAAATCAGAAAATGCAGTTTCAAGTGCAATACCTGGAGACACAGAGGACAACAACAGAATCAATAAAAGTGGAAACAGTATGAAAAAGAGGCTATTTCTGAACAGAGGCACTGAGAGTGGGGAGGAGGGCACTGAATTGCTTTCACGAACTCTTTGAATCCTTGCTGTGTGCCTCCATTGTTTTGAAATTTGAAAAAACGAATCTTATGATTCAGTAGTTGCTCCATTAGCATGCTCTCTGTGCACCTATTCCGTCGCAGGCACTGCGCTGGGGGTTGGGAATCAAAGGGTGAGTGAGAAAGAACAAAGTGGTGCTAGAAGTGAGACATCTTTCCAGTTAGGAGAAGTGCAGGGAGAGCAGGGGAAGAGATTTGCCAAAGAGGTAAGCAGGAGGTGGATATTGGAGAAAGGAGAAGGGTCAGCCAAATAGATCAAGAAAGAAGAGGATTAAAGGCAAAGAGACCAGAATACCCCCTAATAACAGAGGTCCAGGCTACAGTGTATTGTCTGTGCAATATTGGTGTTGTGTTTGTGCCAGAAGGTGAGTGTCTGCACAGGACAAACAAGCCAAGTCAGGAAGGGCCCATTATGCGACAAAGATGTCTGTATTGTTTCTGTTTGTATTGCAGACCAGGGGTCACGAACTCAAAGGCATAGAGCAGTGGGCAGGTAATGAAGGGGAAAGAAGAGGATGGGGTGACACAGGGATGAGCTGGAGAGCACAAGTTTCTGTCGGGCAATAGGAGTGACAGATTGTTGCCTCCAAATGTTCAAACCTAGTATCAGCAGATTATCTGGTTTTTCAAATAAAGCTAGAAATCAAGATTTTTTTTAATGAGACAACTCTTAATTTTTAAATATTAACAACTTTATCAGTTAGGTTAAGCTATGCTTTGCTGTGATAACAAATAAGGCCCAGTGTTCAGTGGCCTAACATAATAAAGGTTTATATCTTACTCACACAAAGTACAAATGGGTAAAATATCTCCCTTCTGTCCTGGACTTGTGTGAGCAGAACCATCATCTTCCAGGTCATTGGAGCAGAGAAGAGGAGGCCAATTGCCTCTTGCAAACTTGGCCCAGACATCCATTGGCTGGAATGAGTCAATCGCCCCCATCTGACTGTAAGGAAGACCTGGAAATATCAGAGCACATGTAGGTATTTGATGAGCAATCAACTGTGTCTGCCACAGTGACTAATGCAAATTTTACTTTTAAATACACCACAATCCTGCTTACAATGGTTGATTTTGCCATAGAGATAGCAGAATAATATGTAGCCATTGCCAAGGAAAGAAGGATCTTTAAAAATATATATATTCATTTTGCAAAAATGATTCTAAGAGGACTGATTGCATGGAGCAATTCTGGAAGCAGGGGAATAACTGAAACTGCCTTGGGGGGCAATACTGAGGACCTGAAGAGGGGCCCACATGTGCTGTGAACACTCCCACTGTACAAATAAGGAGGCGCCTGTAAGGGTTATTTGACTTGTCCAAGGTTGCCAAGTTCATAAGCTTCTGTCCAGAACTTCTGTCTTAGTCAAGCACACTTTTTATTACATTGGTAGAAAAATAGGAAGGAAAACTAACAGTAATATAAATTCTCTGACTTTAAGAATCAGGCTTTGGGGGGCTTAGCTAATGCAAACATTCAATGCCACTGGATTCTGTTCATAACTGATTTCAAATGTGAAGCCCCTCAAAAATATTACTTTCTTCTTAACTTATAAGACCTACCAATGGGTAAACATCAAACACATAATGTATTCATTTTTAACCTTGCTTTAGACTCTTTTCCTAGTACCTTCTGGGAAATCCTCAGCTCAAGGAAGAAATATTTTTTCTTTTATCCTACTCACCTCTAAACGTGTCCTAGTGCTGGAACAGTAAGCCTTCTAATCAGCATGGCTCCCAAACATCTGTGATGAGATTTCTTCAGGAGGATTCACTGCAATCTCTAATGCTCAGGAGTAGTTAATCCACTTGAGCCTAAAGCAGAATAAAATAGAGAAAGGAAAATTGCTGGGAGGGAGGGAGTATTAGTAAAGAAGCATGTGTGTGTTGGGGAGAGGGGATAGATCAAATCCAGCAGTGCTATTTTTCCCCTATAGCTTCAGAAAATAAGAACATAATGCATCTATGGAAGAATCCATAAAAAATAACATTAAGTAAAATTTTCTAATATTGCTAATATAGAGAATTTAGAGCAGGCATTGGTTTGATCATTTTGCATGATCATTTCAGATAGTCTGCCTTATTTCCTCCTGTGGTAGTAAACATTACCCCCACTTTTCAGAGGAGGAAGCAGAGACTCAGAAATATACTGAGATTTCAAGCCATCAAACAGGGAAACCTTGTCCTTTAAGCCCAAAGTCTGAGTTTCTGCTCTTTCCAATAGCCTTTTCTAGAGTTTTATATTTAGATTCAACAAATATTTATCAAGTATTCACCATGAACTCAAAATTCTTGCACAATTTATCTCAATTAATCCTGAAAATAACTCTGTGAGGTCAGTCTTATCATTCTGAGTTATCCCAACAAAGGAGATTAACAATCAACCTCAAGAAAGTGAAATCCTAGGATTTCATTCTGGGTGCCTTTGCCAGTTTGAAGCTATTATGTACCCCAGAAAATCCATGTCTTTTAATCCTCATTCAATATCATTGCATGGGATCTTTTTATTGTTTCAATGAAGATGTGACCCACTCAGTTGTAGGTGGTAACTTTTAATTAGATGGTGTTCTGGTTTACCAGCTGCCAGAATGCAACACACCAGAAACAGATTGGCTTTTAATAAAAGGGGATTTATTTTGTTAGTTCTTCAGAGGAAAGGCAGCTAACTTTTCACTGAGGTTCTTTCTTACATGGGAAGGCACAGGATGGCCTCTGCTTGCCTTCTCTCCAGGCCCCTGGGTTCCAACAGTCCCCGGGGTGACTTCTTTCTGCATCTCCAAAGGCCTGGGGTGAGCTGCGAGTGCTGAGATGAGGTATGCTGAGCTGCTTGGCTGTGCTACATTGTGCTCTCTCATTTAAGCACCAGCCAATTAAGTCAAATGTCCTTCATTGCAGCAGGCACGCCTCCTAGCCGACTACAGATGTAACGAGCAACAGATGAGGTTCACCTACCATTGGCTCATGTCCACAGCAACTGAACTAGGTACCTTCACCTGACCAAGTTTACAACTGAATCTAACTACCACACATGGTTTCCATGGAGCTGTGTCTCCACCCATTCAAGGTGGGGTTGCTTACCGGAGCCCTTTAAGAAGGAGCCATTTTGGAAAAAGCTTTAGAACCAACAGAGCCAAGAGAACCAACAGAGCCCACACAGCCAGAGTCAGTTGGAGATGAAGAAAGAAAACACCCCCGAGGAAGTGGTTGAAGAAACCTAGAGAGAAGGCTAGCAGTGTGCCTTTCCAGCTGAGAGAGAAACCCCAAATGTCATTAGCCTTCTTGTGCTGAGGTATATTTCCTAGATTCCTTACCTTGCACATTTTTATAGGCTTGCCTTAATTTGGACATTTTCCTGACCTTAGAACTATAAACTTGCAATGTAATAAATTCTCCTTTTAAAAGCCATTCCATTTCTGATATATTGTGTTCTGGCAGTTTTTACAAAAAATAAAACAGGTTTTGGTACCAGAGAAGTGGGGTGCTGTTGCGGTTTGCAAATACCAAACATGTTGGAATGGCTTTTTAAAGGGGGAAGATTCTGGGAGAATTGTGAGGAGCTTTATAGAGAAAGACTAGAATGTTTTGAAGAGACTGTTGGTAGAAATGAGGACACTAGAGATGTCTCTGATGAGGCTTTAGACAGAAATGAAACATGTGTTATTGCAAACTGGAAGGAAAGCAACCGTTGTTTTAAAATGGCAAATAACTTGGCCAAATTGAGTACTATGGTTGGATGGAAGTTAGAATTTAAAGGATATTAGCTGAGGAAATTTCCAAATTAGATATGGAAAAGTCAGCCTGACATGTCCTTGCAGCTTTATAGTGAAATGTGACAGGAAAGAGACAAGTTGAGAACTGAACCCTTGAGTACAAAGAAACCAGAAATTGATGATCTCGAAAATTCTGGGCTTCCAGAAAGGGAGACCCCAGAGAATAGTGCCCCACATGAGGATTAACCAAACATGGAACCAGACAGCCATTTCCGAAAAAGCCAGGATTGGAGTTGGAGTTATCCAGGAAGGATTTGTGGAAAGTCCTTTTATCTGATGGACATGATCCTGGCATATTTCATAGAAAACCAACAAGAGTGTTGTGGGATCTATATAAATGGAACCACTGCCAGTCTAGAATAAGAGAGACAGAGGGACAAATTGAAGGAAAAATAACTTCAAAGACAGAACCATGGAAGCTAAGGTCTGAAGTCAAGGAATCTTGGGCCAGGAGAGTGGATTACCCAAGGACTTGAAGAGGGTGAGTTTGCCCTGAAGGCAGAGGGTGGGCCTTCCACCTCGTTGACTGTGGCAGATGGAGTTTTGTACCCCAGGAAAAAACATGTTCTTACTCTTAACCCACATTCCTGTGGGTATGAACCCTGGCAAATAAGATCTTGTGACTATGTTATTTTAGTTAAGGTGTGACCCACTGAATTGTGTTGGGTCTTAATGCTGTTATTGGAAGCTTTATAAGGAGAAAGGGACAGAGTGGAGCCAGAAGCAGAGAGTCAGAGGGAACTGGGAAGGTGAGGGGAAAGTCAAGGAGCCCATGATGGCCAGCTGGCTGGAACGCTACCAAGCCCTGGAGGACGTGAGCTTCTGGCCTCTGAAACTGTGAGCAGTAACTCCTGTTGTTATGCCAACCCACTGTGTGCTACTTGTTACAGCAGCCTGGAAACTAAGACATACCCAAAGTCGGACAACAAGTAGTTTCATGAATGAATAAATACACAAAAATATCCCAAATTTAATGCCTCCACCGAATCTGATAGACCAAAAATATCACAGAACTTGAAAATTATAAATATTTGAATAACAATATTAGCATAATATAAATTTTGTACCCCCAAAAATTTATAGTAAATTTTTATAGTAAAGACTACTGGTCTTTTTATATACATAAATACTGTTTACAAAAATTTACCATTCACTAAATCACAGAAGTGATGACAATAGTTCTGGTCTCTGGACCATATTTTGACGGTATATTCTCTGGCAGCAATTTAATTCACTTGAAAACCAACAATGGAAAGACAGTTATAAACAAACAAACAAATGAAAATGTGATACTGTTTCAGTTTGCTAAAGCTGCCAGAATGCAATATGCCAAAAATTGACTGGCTTTCACAAAAGGGGATTTATTAGGTTACAAATTTACAGATCTAAAGCTGTGAAAATGACCAAATTAAGGTGTCAACAAGAGAATGCCCTCACTCAAGAAAGGTTGATTACATCTGGGGTTTCTCTGTCACTAGGAAGGCATAAGGTGGCGTTTTCTGGCCCTCTGTGCCCGGGTTTCATTGCTTTCAGCTCCTGGTCCTGGTGGCTTCCTCTCTGAGCTTCTCTCTGTCTCCAAGCATCTGACTCTCTGTTCTCTGCATCAACTCTAAGCTCTCTCTCTCTCTGTGAGCTCTTATAAGGACTCCAGTAAACTAAGACCTACCTTGAAAAGGCAGGATCACATCCCCATGGAAATAATCTAATCGAAAGTTCCCACACACAATTGGGTGGGTCACATCTCCATGGAAACAAGCTAATCGAAAGATCACATCCACAATGAGTCTGCACCAGCAAGATTGGATTAGAAGAACATGGCTTTTCTGGGGGTACCTAACAGCTTCAAACCAGCTTAGGTACTAAATAGAAACTTAGGAGATGAAGTTAACATGTTATTTAGAAGGAAATAATGCCTATTTATTTACAAAAACAAGCAAAATGGGAATGAAATGAGTTAGAGTTTCAATTCAAGAAGCCAGAAGCAAACAAAAAAGAGAAAAAAAGTTCTACTTCTGGTAGAAAAGCTAGCTGGTAGTAATTCAAGCTCCTGCAGAAAACAAAGAGGAAAAAATAATTGGAATGGATCATAGTACCACCAGGAAGCCAGAAACTGCACCTCACAGAGAAGGGAAGCTGTTTGAAGTGAGCCTGACATTCTAGGTCAAATTAAAAGTCTGAGAAGATGAACCAAAAGAGAATCCTAAGACCCTGTCTCAGGGCTAGAGAGAAAAAGAAAATGGAGTTTATGGCGAATGAGATACCCAATACATGAAGAGTGGAAGATGCCACAGCATAAGAAAATGCATAGTAAAGAGCCTGGAAGCCTCAGCCACTTACAGTTCCACCACTGAATTGAACAAAAACAATGACTGTAGCAGGGAGGCTGAGAACCTCGACAGAGCTAGAGGATGGTAATGGGTCAATGGCTTAGAGGTGGCCAAGAAAGAGAAACTCTGAGAAACAGGCCAGAGAACTATATGAGAAGCATATCCAAGGAATAAAATATAAATCAGGTGTTACAAAGAGAAAACCCAGCTTCAAGACAGCCCAATCCCTGACTTGATTATGGGCATATAGAACACACTACATCAAACAATTACAGAAAGCAACTTTGTTTTAGTTTCCTAGCTGCTCAAAGAAAACTCCATAGCATGGTGTGTTAAAGAATGGGAATTTATTCACTCATGGTTATGAGGCCAGGAAAATGTCCAAGTCAAGGTATCATGAAGGCAATGCTTTCTTCCCAAAGATCGAGGACTGGCTGCCGACAATCCTTGGCTTCTCTGTCCTGGTGTCTTCTGGCCTGTCCCTTCTCTTCCAAGTTTCATTGATTGCCAGTTCTTGCTTCTGTGGCTTTCTTGTGGCTTTCTCTGTCTTTGTCTGGATTTCACTCTCTTATAAAGGATTCCTGTAATATATTTAAGACCCATCCTGATTGAGGTGGGGCACACCTGAACTGACTAACTTTATTAAAATGTCCTATTACAACGGGTTTGTACCCACAGGAATGAATTAAATCTACGAACGTGTTTTCCTAGGGGTACACACAGCTTCAAACCACCACAACCATTTTTTCAAGTACACATTTAATATTTACCAAAGCAATCAAATGGTGGACAGTAGTCTAGTTTCAACAAATTTAAAAAATTAAAATATAGTTTACTCTCTGGCTTAACGGGAAATAAGCTAGAAAACTAGAAAGATTTTTTAAAATCTTAGGTGTTTGCAAATTAAGGCATACATTTATAAATAATGCATGGTTCAGCAAAATAATCCTGGGGGATATCAGAAAATAGACTCATTATCAAGTGAATGATAATGAAAATGTAATATGCCAAGACTTGTGAGATATAGCTAAAGTTATACTTACAGCTAAATCTGTATCTTAAATATATATATTGGAACAGGAGACAGGTGCAAAATCAAGGGTCTAAGTGTTCACCTCAAGAAGTTATAAAAAAGAACACAAATTAAAAATTTCTTATAGAAAGTAAAAATAGAGATAGCAGAAATTAATAAAATAGGAAACAAATATACCATACAAAAATCAACAAAGACAAATGCTAGTTCTTTGAAAATATTGATAAAATTGATAAAACATTTTGAAAAGCGAATCAAATAAAGATTAACAAATGTATAAATTACAAATATCAGGAATGATAAAGAGAATATCACTAACATGATAAGAAGATATTACAAACATTTTTTCAATAAATTTTAAAACTAAATGCACAAATTCCTAGAAACTTCTAAACAGATTCTAGAAAAAGTAGAAAATATGAGCAATCCTATCTCAATATGGCAATGTTACAGCACTAGCAGTCACCTTAGAAAATTACAAGCCCACGTGGCCTGAGCAATGAATCTTTCAAACATTTAAGTAAGGAAAAAAATACTAACTTTATAAAAATTCTTCTAAATAATAATAATAAAAGGATATATCTCGACTCATTTATTGTCAGCATAAACTTGATACTAAGCCCTGTTAAGGCATTGCCTAAAAGGAAGATTATATGTCAATTTGTCTCATTAATATAGATACAAAAATCCTAAAACATCTATGAACAAATAGAATCCATTGTTCTATAAAAGAGAAATATTTATGAGACCAAATTTGATTTATTTCAGGTATGCAAGCGTTCTAGTTTGCTAGCTGCCGGAATGCAACACACCAGAGATGAATTCGCTTTTAATAAAAGGGGATTTATTTTGTTAATTCTTCAGACGAAAGGCAGCTAACTTTCCACTGAGGTTCTTTCTTATGTGGGAAGGCACAGGGTGATCTCTGCTGGCCTTCTCTCCAGGCCCTTGGGTTCCAACAACTTTCCCCAGTGTAACTTCTTTCTGCATCTCCAAAGGCCTGAGCTGAGCTGCAAGTGCTGAGATGAGGAATGCTGAGCTGCTTAGGCTGTGCTACCTTGCGCTCTCTCATTTAAGCACCAGCCAATTAAGTCAAACATCACTCATTGCAGCAGACACGCCTCCTAGCTAACTGCAGATGTAATTAGCAACAGATGAGTTTCACATACCATTGGCTTAAGTCCGCAGCAACAAAACTAGGTATGCTCACCTGGCCAAGCTGACAACTGAATCTAACTAACACAACAAATTTGGTTTAACATTCAAATGACAATCACTGCAATTTACCAGATTAATAGAATAGAGTGGGAAATAACGCTAATCTAAATTTTTGCAGAATCAAAATCTTTGGTAAAATTATAACACTGTAACCAAATTAAAAATAAAAAGGGTCTTCCTTGATCTAATAAATTAAATCTACATTGCACACACTTCAGTGAACAGTATTCTTGATGATGAACTATCAAAAGCATTCTCTTCTAAACTGTATAAAAGACAATAAATAATGCACAGTCATTACTTGTATTAAATATTCTACAGGAAGTTTCAAAAGTTCAGAAAGTCAAAGGAAAGAACACAGAGATTATAAAAGAAGAAACTGACATGTCATTATTTGTAGATGACATGATTCTTCATGTAGAAAGTCAAAAAAAAATCACTGGCTTGCTATTTGATTTAAAAAATTATCAATGTCACTGGGTATAGAAAGTCAACATAAAAATAAATGGCTGTACCTACTACTGGAAATCCTAGGTAGGGCATTAAAACAAGAAAAGGGAATAAAATGTGTACAGATTGAGAAGAAGGAAATAAAACTGCCCTTGTTCGCAGATGTTGTGAGTGTATGTGCAGAAAATCCTGAAGCACTGACAGACTGCTGGAACTAAAAAGTGTCTGTCAAGGTTTCAGGATACAAAATTAATATGCAGAAGTCAAATATGTTCTTATATACTGAACCAGCAATGAATAATAATAACTTGAAATAAAAAACACAATACCATTTACAATAACACCAAAAATGAAATACTTAGGTATCCATATAACAAAATACGTGTAAGATATGTATAAGGAAAAATTTTTAAAAACTGATAAGAGAAATCAAAGGTCTAATATTTGGAGAGATATTCCATGTTTATGGATCAGAAGACCCACTATTGTTAAGATGTCCATTCTTCCCAATTTGATCTATTGATTCAATGCAATTCCAATCAAATTCCTAGGAAGCTATTTTCTTGATAAACCCACAGTAATTAAGGCAGCATGGTATTAGTGAAAGAACAGACAAATAGATCCTTAGAACAGAATTGAAGCTCAAAAATAGACCCACACAAATGTAATCACCTGACCTCTGATGAAGGAGCAAAGGCAATTCAATTGGGAAAAGAGACTTTTCAACAAAGGGTACCAGAAAAATTGGCTATTCATATGCAAAAAGGTGAATCTAGATACAATGGATACACCTTTCACAATAGAAAATTATAAAAATTCTATAAGAAAACATAAGAGAAAATCTGGGTGACTCGGGTTTGGCAATGAGTTTTTAGATATAAACTAAAAGCTCAATCCACAAAAGAAAAATGTGATGCATTGCACCTAATTAAAATTAAGCTTCTGGTCTATAAAAACATTGTTAAGAGAATAGAAAGACAAGTCATATATTGGGAAAATATATTTGCAAACCTCAGTTCTGATATAAGGATTTGAATCCAAAATACACCAAAAAAAAACCTCTTAAAATTCAATGATAATGCTAACTAAAAATGGCTAAAAGCTCTGAACAGACACACCTGACCAAGAAGTTATGACAAAGTATATATATATTAGAAGATGGTAAAATAATCTTTAGGGACATCATTAGTGAATTTCAAATTATATCATTGCATACTTATGAGAATGGCTACATCCCCCCAAAACTGACGAAATCAAATAATGTCAAGAATGCAGAACAATAGAAGCTATTCCATTGTTGGTGGAAATGCAAGACAGCATAGCCAGTAAGAAGATAATTTGTCAGTGCTCATAAAACCAGACTTACTAAACAACCCAACGAGCCCCAATTGATGAGGATATGTATACCCCACACAAACCTACAAGTGAAGATTTATAGCAACTTTATTCATAATGGTCAAAAGCTGGAAGCCCCCAAGAGGCCCTTCCACAGATGATTAGATAAGCAAACTGTGGTGCACCATACAAAGGAATAATTTCCAGTGATGAAAAGAAGCAAGCGGGGGGGGGGGAGGGAAGAAGGTGGGGGGGTGCCAGGGTAGATCAGTGGTAGAATTCTTGCCTGCCATGGGGAAGACCCAGGTTCGATTCTTGGAACACAGGTACTTCCCCAAAAAACAAACAAGCGAACAAAAATTCTACAAATGGTGCTGCAATAATGGGATACTTACATGGAAAAATAATGAAATGTGACTCCTGTCATACAGCATACTAAAAAAAGTTATCAGACCATGAAACGACATGGAGAAAATTTACGTGCATATTGCTAAGTTTAAAAAGCCCATTTAAAAAGGTTACATGCTGTATGATTCAAATTATATGATACTTTGGAAAAGGCAAAACTACAGAGGCAGTGAAACAATCAGTGGTTGCCAAGGATTTGGGGAGAGAGGAAGACATTTTAGTAAGTGACACAGGGAAATTTCAGGGCAATGAAACTATTCTGTATGATACTATATGGTAGATACATGATATTATGCAACTGTCAAAGCCTATAGAAATTCGCAGCACAAGAGTAAAATTTAATGTTGCAAATCTTTAAAGAAATCAATCAGGAAGTTGGGGTATCCTAGTTAAAGTAGGATAGACTAGGATAACTGCAGGTCCCTAGTTTCCTATCCAACTTTGAATGAGTTAATGAACAACTGCAAGCCCCTTGTTTCTTATCTAGCGCTAAAGGAATTAATGCAAAACTGCAAACTCCAGCTGCAAATTTCATTGGACAAAAATTTCTCCTAAAACCCTGAAACTTCCCCAAACCATAAAATCTTTTAAAATCATGGGACCAAAGTGAACTCTTCATTAATAACAGAAAACCTGGGGTTATAAAGATTGTTAAACATCTGCCCAAAGACAAATTTTGGTACATGACAGGGGACCACGGGTGTCAATAATTATCTTTTCTTGAAACAATGCTAGCAGTGTAAGCACCTGGTTAATATAAGCCATGTAAGTCCCTGGTGTTCAAAGGTTACCACGGAAAATTGCCACCAGTAAAACCTTCCTATAAAACAAGCCAATCCACTCCCCTCAGTGAGTGTTTCTCTCTTGAACACATCTGCTTCATTCCTTTAACATGTACTCTTTCTTTCTCTCTTTAATAAACTTTACTATTTATTCCTGCTGGCCCTCTCATTTATCTAAATTCGTTTAGCAACAAAACTCCTGAACTCAAAACAAGGCTCACCTGGCAGTATTGCCAGCAGGACACTGGTTACACAGAGACCTGCAGTTGTCCTATCCTATTCTGCCTTAAATGGATGGCAGATTGTAAGAGCCAAGTTTCTCACTGTTGAAAATGAGCAAAGAGCTGAAGTGATCATGAGCCATTTCATAGTGGTTTAGAGTTCAAGACATCAGTATGAACTCATATTTAACTTCATATAAATGCAGATGATTATGTATAGGAGTATTTATACATATGTGTTATTATATATGGATTAGTATAATACACATGTATTCCCTTGCTCTGTCCACTGAGATGGCCTAGAAGTAAATATATCCCAGTAGCAATGAGCACCCATATCATCTAGATTTTAGTTTCTAATACTCTTCTCCTGTGACAGGATCCAGGGATCCTTGGAGAAAATGGTAATTCCAGGTCTAGGGCAAGGTATGTAATAGATGAATGTGTTGGTGTGAATCTGTGTTGGATCCCAGAAAAGCCATGTCCTTTAATCCTCATTCAATATTGCTGGCTGGGAGCATTTTGATTGTTTCCATGGAGATGTGACCCATCCAATTGTGGGTGGTAACTTTTGATTATATAGCTTCCATGGAGTTGTGACTCCACCCCATTAATCCTTTAAAAGAGGAAGCATTTTGGAGAGAGAGTCCCTCTTTTGAGAATGACAAGAGCCAGAGCCCATTCAACCTGAGACATTTAGAGATGAAGAAGGAATTTGTCCCCAGGAGAGCTTCATGAAACAAGAGGTCTGGGGAGAGAGAAAGTTATTGGACATTGCCATGTTTTCTATGTGCCTTTCCAGTTGAGAGAGGAACCTGATCTTCATCGGCCTTCTTGAGCCAAGGTGTCTTTCCCTGATGCCTTAGATTGGACATTTTTATAGCCTTGCTTTAACAGGGACATTGTCTTGGCCTTAGAACTGTAAACTAGCAATTTATTAAATTCCCCTTTTAAAAAGCCATTCCGTTTCTGGTATATTGCATTCTGGCAGCTAGAACTAGAACAATGAGCTTGAACATCTTGTAGTAGTAGATGATGTTCCAGATGATTACATACTGATATAAACAAATGATTTAATAAAGAATAAATAGGGGAGAAGAGACTAATCTTCCTTGTAGAAGAATTCCAAATAATTTATTTAGGTAGTCTACCCTCAAAGAGGGAGAGCATAAACTCCTACCCTTAAGTGTGAGCTACGCATAGCAACTTTCTTCCAAAAAGTAAAATATGGAAGGAGAGAAAAAGCGTAACTTCACAATGGAGAAACCTAAGAAGTAAGACCTCAGATAGGTGATCAAGGTCAATATCAACAGCGGTAAATCATGCTGTGGTAAGTACTTTTGATATGATATGATGGAAATGGCCCTTTGCCTCTTTAGTCTCCTCCCCAAAACTCATAAGAGACCCCTCAGGTAAATCCCAATTGGGGGGCATCCAACAAAATACCTAGTCAGTACTCCTCAAGAAGGTCAAGGCCATTGACAACAAGGAAAGTCTAAGATAATGACACTGCCAAGAGGAGTTGAAAGATACATGATGACAAAATATATAATGCAATATACTGGATGGGATGCTGGAACAGAAAAAAACATAAAGTGAAAACTAGGAAAACCTGATGGTATGGGCTTTTAGTTAATAACAATTTATCAATGTTGGGTCATTAATTGTAACAAATATACTATACTAATATGAGACGTTAATAATAGGGAAAATTGGGTGAGTAAATAGGAATTCTCAGTATGATCTTCTCTTTTTTTCTTGGTAAATTTAAAACTGTTCTAAAAGATACAGTCTATTAACGTTTATTTTAAAAAACAAAGGAGGACAGGGCATGGTGGCTCAGCAGGCAGAGTTCTCACCTGCCATGCCAGAGACCCAGGTTCAATTCCCGGTGCCTGCCCATGCAAAAAAAAATCTATGTCCCACTCTAAACAATTAGAATGTTAAAAAATTAAATGTTATTTACAGTATCAATTCTTAAATTCCCAGTGGAAAATGGTATTTACAGTAAGTGATATCTACAGTATCAATTTTCAAATTCAGTGGAAAAATGTAAAATAAAATACATTCCAGAATTTTACTGTTTTTGAAATTAATTGAATAATCTATAAAATAAATGAAGATACATAGCATATTTTATTAGTAGACTCAATGTTGTAAAGAACAGTTTCCTTCAAATTAATCTTTATTTCTAATTATAGATCAAGTTGATCTATAATTCATCTGTAGAGTGAATGTAATACATTAATCTTATAGCAGATGTTTTTGTAAAACTTAAAAAGGCACTTCTAAAATTTGTGTGGAAATGCAGAGTCAAAGTTTAGCTCTAAGATAATTCTGGGGAAAAAATTGGAGGGCTTATATTACTAGAAATCAAATTAATTATAAAGCTCAAGTAATTAGAAGGGTACATATTGATGCAAGAATAAGCAATGAAACAAAATAGAGTGCAGAATTAGACCCACACACTTGATTTTTACAATGGTGACAATGTAGCACTTTGGGGAAATGACAGTCTGTTTAATCAAGAGTGCTGAGTCAATTTGATAGTCATATAAACACAAAACGGAAACCAAACAAACAAATAAAAGCCCTTGACTTCTACCTGAGATTATACAAAGAATGTAGTTCCAAGTGAATGGAAGGTCAACATATGAATTAAGAAAGGTAAAATATTAAAGCTTTTAAGATACAGCACAGAAGAATAATTCTGTGACCTAGAAATATGTAAAGATTACTTAAATAGAGCACAAAATCCATTAATCTTCTAGAAAACTAAGAAATTAGACTGCAATAAAATTAAGAACATTGTTTTTTACTAATAAACATCCTTCAGAGAGCAAACAGGAAAGGCACTAAGAGAAGATATTGGCACTCTATCTATTGGATGGAAGACTCTGATTCAGAACATATAAACAGGGCTCACATATTGATGAATAAAAGACAAATGAACCAATAGAAAAACTAGCAAAATACTTAGATACTTCTTGGATGGAAATATTCAAATGGCAACAAGCAATAATAATATGTTCAATAAATGAATCTTCAGAGTCATGCAAATTCAAACCAAATGAAATGCCACTATATACCATCGGAACATCTACCATTAAAACAATCTAACAATAACAAGGATTCTTAAAGATGTGAAATAATTGCAACTATTATTTCACCCTGGAAAATTGTTTGACAGTGTTTTAGTTTGTTAATGCTGTTGGAAATGTAATATACCAGAAATGAGTTGGCTTGTATAAAGGTAATATATTAAGTTACAAGTTTACAGTCCTAAGGCCATAAAAATGTCCAAACTAAGGCATCCAGAAAAAGATATCTTCACTCAAGGAAGGGCTGATGATGTTCAGAGTTTTTTGTCAGCCGAAAAGGCACATACATGGCAATGTCTGCTAGCTTTCTTTCCTGACTTCTTGTTTCAGATGGCTTCCCCAAGGTGGGGAGGTGGTGTTTCTTTCTGCATCTCCAAAGTTCTCTGGCTGTGTCAGCCCTGAAGCTTTTTTCAAAATGGTTCCCTCTTAAGGGACTCCAGTAAGTGGATTAAGACCCACTCTGAATGGGTGGAGACACGGCTCCACGGAAACCACCTAATCAAAAGGTCTCACCCACAACTGGGTGGGTCACATCTCCATGGAAACAACTTCATCAAAAAGATCCCACCCTAGGATATTAAATCAGGATGAAAGAACATGGCTTTTCTGGGGTACACAGCAGTTTCAAATCAGCACAGACAGTATCCACTAAAGCTGAACTGTAACTCAACTTTTCCACTTCCAAGCACATACCCCACAGAAATACTTACCAATAAGCCACAAAAGTCAAGTACAAGAATTTCATAGCAACATTTTATTTATAAAATTGAGAAACAGGAATGAAACTAAATCCCCATCAATAATAGAATTAGTAAATCAATCATGGTATAATTGCTGTTCATCAAAATGAATATCATACATCAGTGAAAATGAATAAACTACATATATTTATATATTTGCAACAATATGGGTTAATAGCACACCATCTTAGATTGAAGGAGCAAGACACAAAAGAGTACATAATCTATGATTCTACTGATATATATTTTAAAAGTAGGCAAAAATCACTACCTGCTAGAAGTCAGGTAGTGGTTACTTTCACAGAGGAGGTGAAAGAGTAACTAGGAGGGGAGAAAAGGGGAATTTCTGGGACTGGTAATGTCACCCTTCTCCCTGATTTGTGTGCTGGTTACATGCATGTGTTCATTTTGAAAAGTTCACCAAGGGCAGGCCATGGTGGCTCAGCAGGCAGAATTCTCCCCTGCCATGCTGGAGACCCGGGTTCGATTCCTGGCCTGCCCATGCGAAAAAACAAACAAACAAAAAGTTCACCTGGCATGGTTTATGCCTTCTATGCTTTTCTGTATGCCTCAGCAGAAAAAAAATTTTACAATGCTAGAAAAAAGACAAAATCTAAATCATATGGAGGTGGAAAATGATAAAAATATGAGCAAAAATGAAGGTTAGAAAATAAAGCAAAAATGATAAAGATCAATAAACCAAAAGCTGTGTTTTGGAGAAGCAAACCTGTAGCAAATATGCTCAAGAAGTAAAGGAATTTTTTTTAAAGAATACTTTTTGCTTCAAAAATAAAGAGAAAATTTTAAAAAATGAATATACTTTCCTGGTGTTTTCCAATTAGTGTCATAGCTGTGTTTATTTGAAACATCATTTTTCAAGGTTGTTTAAACCTTAGCTAAGGAGTATTTTCATCTTTCTTGTCATTAATCTGAAAGGAAATGGTCTATTGTTTGTGGCTCAACCTTCTGGATTCACATAACAGAAAACAAGCAATTCTTTTCAGAAGCTTAAGAGAAATATTTCAATACATTCATCTTTTTCAGCACCATTACCAGTTATGATACTGACAATATGAAAAATACTAATTCTAAACCCTTCACAGATATTTAATTGAACTTGCATACATTAGTTTCTCCGCACCAATATATGCAATGAGTTCCTGGTTTTCACTGTAATTTATTAATTCCTTCAGCGTTTACTGAGCTCCCAGTAAGAGTGCTAGGCCCCACAGATGTGACAGTGTATAAAACATGACTCCTTCCCTAAAGGAGCTCCAGTTCTCTGGGGCAAGGACACACACATGCATAAACAATTATATTACAGAGTATTATATGCCACAAGAAAAATATGTCTGAGGTCACATGGTGGCTGAGAGGAGAAAATAATTGTTTGTTTAGAGAGTAAAAGGAAGATCTCACATAATGTGAGCCTTGAAGCATCTGTGCGTTCTTTCTAATGAGAAAAAGGTTACGAGATGAAAGCACTGCAGGAAGAGGCATTAGCATGCAGCCCTGGGAAGGTATATGGTATAGACAAAGATCTGAAGTGATTAGGGGAAGGTTCAAAGGTTTATGAAGGACACAGCAGGTCATGCTAAGACGCTCAGGGGCAGCCAAGAGGAAGAGGAAAGCTCTAGAAACTCCTAGGCAGCGAGACGAGAGGGTGCGATGTGATTTCGAAAGGTAACATTCCATTCACTCTGCTCGCCCATCCCTGTGTCTCGGGTCTATCATTAGACTACCCCCTGAGCACTCTGCCACACGTGCCTGCTGTTGGCCAAGCAGTACTAATTGTTTTCCTATAGAGGGTGTCTTCACTGGACTTGAGGATCTCTACTGGGAGAGCCTGCCTTCTTATTTGTGCTCTAAGTGTCTTGAAGACTGTGATGCACATAATGGGAGTTTAAGCGAGGTTTGCTAAATGCTCCTCTCAATTACAGTTATTTGCATTCAAGCAAATGGCCCATCAAATAACCACAGCTAGCCAGAAGAATTTTGTATCGTCAAGAATCACTCCACAGTATTTTTGTTTGACGATTCTGAAGTTTTTCTTTCTCTTTTTAAATCATATTTGCCTATAATGAAGGAAATTCATGAATGCTTTAAATAGAAAGTCAGGGAATGATTCTGTCACCTGCCGAGCACTTGCTAGAAGCTATCACTATGCTAGTAGTATTGTCTACATGGTATCACTTAGCCATCAAAACCAGTTTAGGAGATCAGCATTGCACCCGTTTTTCGCACAAAGTTAACAAGTCTCAGAAAGTTTCAGCATTCTGCATGGTGGAAGCAGCAGACATTACTGCCATTCAGTAATATCCATCTCCCCCTTGGGTGACTGACCATCTCAGGAAGTGGGAAACCTTCCATCCCAGGCAAACCAAGATGGTTGGGTATTGTATTGTCCTTCCTCATCTGGCCATCCCATGGGAATTGTACTTCCTGCCCTTGACGAAACCATGGAACTTTCCTTTGGCCAATGACATGTGAGCAGAAGTGGGCTGAGTAGTTTCTGGGTGGAAGTGTTTGATTGCTAAGACTTAACTCCCCAGTCAAGCCCATCCATGGAGACAGCTGATGACGGTGCAGAGCTGGAGGTGGCCCATAGAGGACCCAGGTCCCAGATGTTTCTCAGAGCATTGGCACCCTCCCTGTGAAGCCCTTGAGTTTATGGAGGTGTTTTTTACTTCAGACTCTCCAACTCCATCTTGAACAGTGCAGGGGGAGTCGCTATAATTTTTCCATAACTACTCCATAATTTTAAAAAGCCAGTCTTTGTTCATTTTATGTAGATTTATTTTGGAAGGAAATTTGTATTTTTATAGACGGAGAGAAAGGCGCTGTTGGAGAAATACAGACCAAAGACACCAGAGAGGACATTGGAGGGCAAATGCAGTTAGAGGATGTGGTTAGGGAAGGCAGCTTGCAGCCTGCAGAGATTTAAACCATGGAGCCCAGGACTGATAACTCTTTCTCAGAGCCCAGAAGGAGGGCCAGCAGACAGATGAGAGGCAGAGATCTCCTGAGGGTGGGGAAGGAAAATGGCCATGGGTGCAGTTGGACTCAGAACAGCATTGCACAGGGAATCCTTGGCTTAAACTTTTAATAGTCCCTTCCCCTCTCAAAAGGCCCAGGTCACCCCCTACAAAGTAAAGACAAGATACTCACTAAGACTCCTTCCAGCTCTGAGAATTTATGATTGTGGAAATCCTCCTTGAGAAAGCAACAGAAAAAAACTAAGATAAACTGAAAATATAGGCACAATAAAGAGAGCACTGACAAGTTTGTTAGGGCTTTTTAATCAGCGGAATGTACTATGGTAAATGGGAATGGTTTTGTAGATTTCCTCACTTTCCTGCTTATCTTACTAAGTATATTTGTATCATAAATGACTTCTAGTTTGTTGACGATTAGATAAGGGTAATTAAATAATTATGGACAGTAAATGTTCTTCACTGCCAGTGAGGCAGACAGGAGGAAAAACAATGGAAAGACAACTCAACCCCAGGGAAATCTCTTTCCCCTGGGTTTCCTTGCCTTAGTCAGGAGAAAACTGTCTCTTACAGCCCTCTCCTCTTTGTCACCACTTTTGCTACCTTCAAATGCAGGTGTTCCTCAGTTTCCCTTTGCTGTCGGCCCCCAGGTAGATTTCATTCTGTACGTTATATGCTTTAATGTTTAGACACATTTATTTATGCTGAATTCTTGGATTTCAGAGTTGAAAGAACTCTTTATAGGTGAGTTAACCGACTCAGAGAAGTGAAGTCATATGTTTGAGGTCAAATAGCCATTGTTTTACAAACACACAATGCAGGCAAGGTTCTCTGCTGGGAGCTGGGGGTGCAAGGGCTGCAGAGCATGTCCCCAACTGTCCGTGAGAGTAATGCTATATCTGAACTAAAGAATTGGTTCTTGGGGCAGGGAAGAGAAACCAACTCATTCTGCCAGAAAGATGGTGCAGGTGTCAAAAAGGACCTTAGGAGAAAATAATTAGTTCAGCAAGCACAGTAAGGAGACAGGCATTCCAACCAGAGTCAGAGCAGGTCTGAGGGCTTCCAGTAGAAAAAGCATGGCCTTTTTAAGAGGCAAAGCATGGCTGGGAACCTTGGCTACTCATTATAATCACCTGAGTAGCTTTAAAAATATGGATGCTGAGCTCAATGACTAGACTTTTTGATTGGATTGACAAAATTTAATTGTTGGTTCAAAATTTAAATTTTCTCACTTCTTTGAGAGTTGGGAGTAAGTATATCAATTTCATGTAAATGGGGAACAACTGGACCTAAAAAACTCCTAAAAATAAAGAGAACCTTGTAGGCCTTCTTATTCATTCCCATGATTTTACAGGGAAAGATGAAACTAAAAAGAATTTCATGCTCATGACCAGGTAAAACATCAAATCAATGCCGGCATTCTCCCAGAAACCATTTTTGCACTCCCTTCTTACAGGACTGGTTACATAAACTTGGGCCTCATAAATATTTATTGACTGTCAATATTATTTTAGAGGATGGGAATATGTGATCTCAGAAACACCCAGTTTTGCCAGTATCTATGTTTGCCAATATCAGTCTTGGCTCAACCAAGCTTCCCTTATAAAAAGCTGCTTCACTTGTATAAAACATTTGTCATGCTTGAGTTTCTGAGTATAAGTAGATGCATATCTTTAAGTAAAAAAAAAAACAGGTTTTGAAGGAGGTAAGGGTTAACTGTCTTAATGATTATGTGATTTATACATAAATATATATGAATGCTCCCACTTGGTGACTAGGGGTGCATTTTCCCTTAACATACCTTGAAGTCTTGTCCTTGTATGATTGGCAGATAGGAAGATATGAAATAGGCTCTATGCACAGATCCATTCGGCTTTCTTTCCTGTACCATGTGGAGTTTAAAAATAATACTTGAATTGTAAAATGCCTCAGTATTCAGCACCAGGCTATTTAAAAAGTTAAAGATTCAGAGTGGGCCATGCAAAACAGAGAAAGCATTTGGACTTCAGAATAGACAAACCAGATTTAGAATCCTGCATCCTTCCCGTACTCTGAGATAATGTGGAAGTTGCTTAAGCCTCAGCTTCCTTATCTGCAAACTGAAGTCAGAATATTAACATCATGAGTTTTGTGAGGATAAAATGTATTCATCCAACCTCAACTGAATACCTAACTAGTAGCAGAATTTAACAGATTTAATAACTAGCAAGCTATAGGCAACTTCCCTTTCAGAATGGGTGCTGCCCATTAATAAAAAAAGTTCTCTAGGTAAATTCCAGCTGAATATAGCCCTTTCCTGAATGAGCACAGGTGCTGGAAATGCAAAAATTAACAGAACAGGGTCCATGCCTCAAGGGAACACTTAGACGCATGAACCGGCTGCAGGATGGTGCTATAGGTACAAAGGCATCTAGATGGTGGGTCCTGGGAGAGAGGCTGGCACTCCACAGAACCTCTTCCCAAACTACAGCCTTGACAGGGAAACCAGTCTCTTGTACCATGCGAGCAAACATTATTTTATTGGACATAAATGGGGGGACAAAAGAGAAATCAGAAGAAGAAAATACCCACTTAGATTATGAATAAAAGGGAGCCAACTTGGCAGTGTGACGGTGGTTCAGTGATAGAATTCTCGCCCTCCATGCAGGAGACCCGGGTTTGATTTCTGGTGCCTGCCCATGCTAAAAAAAAGAAAGGCTAAGAAATAAATTATGGGGGTGCGAGTGTAGTTCAGTGGTAGAATTCCCACCTGCCATGTGGGAGACTTGGGTTCGATTCCCGGCCCATTCACTTCCCAAAAAAACAAAACAACAAACAAACACAAACCAAAAAATTCAACAAATGGTGCTGCCATAAGGGGATACTCACATGGAAAAAAAAAAAAGAAATGTGACCCTGCCATACAGCATACAAAGAAAAAATCAAAAAGGGGCCAACTCAAAATTCTAACCCATTCCAGTCTTTAGCTTATAGCATCAAGCATTGTTTTGGAGTCCTGCATGCCACCCTCCAGACACACCTAATTGGTCATTGTTATACAAGTTCACAAGTAGGCCCAATACTCTGAAAGCAATAATTGCATTTCATTTCCAGTGAGTCAGGCATTTAACCAGTTATTTTATTTACATCATCTCATTAACCTTCTTTGAGCCTGCTAAGGAGGTTCTATATTATAGGGGGAAAAACTGAAAGTCAGAAAGGTGAAGTAAATGGTCAAGTTTACTTGGCAGAGGCCCAGTCACTGCTGGGGAATAGTTCCCTGGTCCCCATCCTGGGCACATCTGAGGCCTCCTAGAAACTGCAGGGCAACATGCTTTTTCTTTGTCAATTCCTGCTGACTCACTGAAATAAAATTCAATGACTGTTTCCTAAAATGGAGCAGCATCACAAGACAGAGGAATAGCAATCTTAAAGAGAAACAATGTGATACTACGAAAAGTTTTAAGTAAACAAATACTTCAGTTATCAGAAATATTATTACTCAATAATTTATCCTTTAAGTGCCTATAGAAGATGTGTACATTCATATACATAAGCATGTGTGGTGTACATGTATGTGTGTGTATGTATGTGTGTATGCATGCCTGTATATATGTATGTGTGTGCATGTGTGTGTATGTATGTGTGTATGCATGCCCGTATATATGTATGTGTGTGTATTTTCATTTCCAGGCTGTTAAAACAAATACCCCACAATGGGTTGGCTTAGAGAATGGGAGACTTTTGGCTCCTGGAGGTGTTCTCAAGGCTCTGCCTTCTCTCTGAAGACCAGTATTCTGGGACTGGCTGCTGGCAATCCTTGGGCCTTGGCTTTACTGTCACATGGCAGTGCGCATGGCCTTGTCTTCTTTTTCCCAGGTCTGTTGACTTCCAGCTTCTGGCTGCTCCCAGGGCTTCTCTCTCTGTGACCAGTTTCTTTGGGTTATAAGGACTTCTGCATTATTGGATTAAAGGCCATCCCTCATACAGTTTGCACATGCCTTAATTAATAACATCTTCAAAGGTTTTATTTACAAATGAGTTCATACCTATGGGACCATTGGTTGGGATCTGAGCATTGCTTTTGCAGTGGACATGATACAATCTCCTACAGTAGATATCTGTACATGTATGGACATATGTAAACATATGTATGCACGCACACATATACATGCATTGCACACCTGTGTACATATATGTGGGTGTGTGCATGCACATAGATACATGTGTGCAGTGAATGTCTATATATGTGTGAATATACATACACATTTTTTAGGAGAATGAGAATTTTGGTATCTTCCTTGTACTTATAGTCTGCACTATTCATAAAAATGATCTACCACGCTACCTCCTTGGATTTCCTGGATTCAGTGTGGCACAGATCTATGACTTCTAAGTGTAAGTGTTACCTAACAGGAAAACAGTTTTCAAATCTGTGTGCTCAGCCACCACAAGGGTTTGGAGGCTCTTTATTTTGTGGTCTGATTCTAAAGTCCACTTGGTGCAGGAGCCATACATGGTGGAACCGGGCAGCAAGGCATGAGCTCTGTCCCCTAAAGACTGTCAAAGAGGGGTGCTGAACAGTCAAAGCCCAGCCCAAAGTGGTTATGCAGGGTTGGTGTGGCCCCATTCTTCTGTACCTGATAGGAATTTCCATATTTTAGCCTGTCCACCTGCCCCATGAGCTGAAGCTACCTTCCTCTGGCCAAGTCATGGAGACCTGCCAACTTCCTTTTTCACCTTCAAGTTTCAGAAAACATGTCTCCTTCCAGGGTGCCTCTGGCTTCTGCCACCAGTAGCATCCTGTGATCTCGGATCTGGCTGCATTTTCTCCTGGACCTCTGGGACAGTTGGGAGTTGTGGCGTGGTGTCCAAGTCAGCCAGTACACTTTCGTGCTCCTTCTGCCCACTCCTTGCTCCTGTCTGGGGCCCACATGCTGGTGGTCACTGTTTATTACCTTTTGTACTGTGATCATGGGGTGTGGTGCAATAACATTGCATTCAAGGATCCACACCAGATGCCGGCTATTAATTCTAATCCAGAAATAAAAATAAAGCCTAGGGGTCAAGCCAAAGTCCATTTCTAAATGCTAGGACAGAAAGTACAAAAAGCCAAGTGGAGCTAGGGGTTCCTGTGGAAAACAGGAACTAAAAGAAATGGGGATTGGAAAAATGTGGGGAACTGAAGATGTAATCTTGCCAGCTAAGGTTGCTTGTGAAAAAGTCCAGAGTCGTTTTTCAGCTCGAACTGTAGGCTTTGTCAAAGTATTCCTCATCAACTCATAGAAAAGGGCAACTGGCACAATTCTGAGACCCTATTACCAAGAGACTCTTCCTTTCATGGAAATGGTGAAGTGATGGCGAGGCTTGAGTTTTGGCCCAGAGTGTATAATATCAAAGTTTCACAGCCAGGGATCAACTGACAATCATGAGCACAGGTACTGACACATTGTTTTCCTGCAGGGCCCACTGTCAGAAGCACTAGGAAGCTGCTTATAGTAAATATCCCAACTATTTTTAGTAGACGGGATAAGTAGTTGAAATGGGTGAAAACGAACACTTGCAAGTAATGGGAACTATATTAGAAACAGAGGCTGATGGGACTTGGGTTTCAGACCTGTGCTTTCTGGCAGCACCTGCAGAAAGGCTGATGGGTGTCACTGTCAATTAAAGGGGAACGTATCATTATGCCTAGTGAAAGGAAATAGCTTTGATTGAAAAACCACTAGCTGCCAGAAACTGATTATTTCATGCAATCATCTCATCACTCCCATATTTTAAAAAAAAGAAGATGGACAAGTTATCCAAAGTCAGAGGAGATGATATTATAAATATTGTAAAATTTGAATATAATATTGTAAGTATTATAAAATTTGGATATATCACAAAACATTGTGCAATTTGGAGATATTGTAAGTAACAAGGACAGAGGCGCTCACTGGAGGTGTGTGATGGCTGCGAAGTTGCTTTACAATTTTAAAATTGCTTTGACACATGCACCAACATTTATAAAGACAAGCTTAGTATTTGTCAAACTACAAGTGCACTGCAAAACAATTTCAGGGAGCATTTTATGTATGACATGCCACAGACTGACTGGCAGCTGAAAAGCAGTCACAGTACACCTGGTATTAGGGGAAATTATTAAAACTCTATGATTGGAAATGGATGGTTTGCTCCCTTTTTCACCTCTTATTGCAGATTCTGATGACCAATAATTTGAGTTCATTTATTTATCTCCCTGTCCCTAGAGTGTCCTAAGGGAAATCTAAATAGTCCCTGGTATGGAATTCCATTTTTTGTATCCTTCCTACTTACCTGCTTTCCACATTTATTAATTTATTAAATACCTACCAAATAGTGCTCTTTGTACTAAGTTATATGAACACAAATGCAAGTGAGATACACTCTTTGACCATGAGCATCTCACAGACAAGTTAGAAAATGAAAGAGTTAGTCTTTCCCCACTCTTTCCTCCTTGCCACTATTGTACCCTTCACATAATTGTTTTTTCATACACATTGCAAGACATCACAATTATTTGCCCAACTGTTCTCTTCTACCATTTCTGTTCACAAGGATGGGTCTGGAAATAAGGCTGGAACAATCTCAATAAAGCATCCCTTGGGGACACAAGATTGATTTAAGGATGTTCAAGCACCCCAGCTGTACAAACTGGAAACACTGTCTAGGAATTTTCTTCTGAAACAAGTAAAGAAAGATGTTTTTAACCCCCTTGCATGTGGTAGAGGTATGAGGATGTGATCCCAGCTGACAGCATGTTTTCTGCCACCTAGATTAATCTGTAAGAGTAAAATGAATTCTAAAGAGAGGATGTAATGGCAGCTAGACACAAAGACGCTGGCTCATCAAGTCACCTGTTTCTGTCCCTGAAGCATACCTGGAGTTCTCCATTCAACATTTAACACTCTTTTTTTTTTGTTTAAGTTACACTGGGTTGAGTTTTTCACATTTCAAACTGAAAGAACTGACTGACATGGGAACTGGTACCAGGAATGAGGTTTCAAGCTTTGGGAGCTGAAATGTAGACCTAGCTTTGTCAATATGGGGTAGGTGGAACATCATTCTCCCCGCCATCCTCAGCCAGGATGCTGGGAATGTTTTGTTGCAATATAGTACAGAATCTGCTTACAGGTCTCTCATAGTATCTTGAAAATTTGACCTTGTGCCCCATAAAACTGGAACTTTAGTGACTTGAGAGAAAGGTGTCAGGAGACTGGATTGTAGACTATACCCTTCAGTCTTCAGTCAGCTTCCCTAACAAGGAGACAACCTTGTTTTTGTCTGACCTATCTGAATACAAACATGAAACTATATGAACCTTTGTATAAGAAACCTTTACAGATGGCCCTAGCAAAGCTAAACTAAGTTTTCCTCTTCATGTATTAAAAATCCAGGACAATGAGAGATGTGGCAGAAGTTTAGTTTCTCTCCTGCTCAAGAAAGTTGTCAATTCCCTACAGACCAAGAAACTTGGATGCAGTTGTGGGGAGGGAAGAAGATGATCCTTGCCTTGTCATCCTAGCCTGTCTTTCACTTTTCCCTGAAGCAAGAGTCAAGGCAGAAGCCATTAATCCAAGGTCAAAGAGGATGCCCATAGTGCCAGGCCTATTGACAAGCAATGGAAACTAAAAGCATAGGAGTCTTGTTTCAACAATAATGACAAGTCCATCAACAGATGAGTGGCCATATACACATAAACAATCTGGGGTATATACATAGAATAGAATATTATGCAGCTGTAAGACAGAATAAAGTCACAAAGCATGTAACAACATGGATGGACCTTGAGGACATTATGCTGAGTGAGATTAGCCAGAAACAAAAGGACCAATACTGTTTGGTCTCACTGATATGAGTTAAAATTAATGAATGAACTTGGAGAATTTCAATTAAGAACAGAGGTCATCAGGAGATAGAAATAGGGTAGATATTGGGTAATTGGAGCTGAAGGGATACAGATTGTACAACAGGACTGGTTGTAAAAATTCAGAAATGGATAGCACTATACTACCTGAACGTAGCACAATAATGTAAGTACACTTAATGAAGCTGAATGTGAGAAGGATAGTGGGAGGAGGGCTGGGGGCACTTATGTAACCAGAAGGAAAGATAGATGATAAAGACTGAGATGGTATAATCTCAGAATGCCTAGAGTATACAGTGATGGCGACCAAATGTACAAATTAAAAAAATGTTTTTACGTGAGGAAGAACAAAGTAATATCAATATTACAGGGTATTAAAAATAGATGATCATTCACGTTTTGAAACTTCAACTTCTGTGTGAGACTAAAGCAAAAAATGTTTACTTACTACAAAGTTTGTGTTTTAAGTAGTGCATTTCCTAATATAGCTTATGAACAGGTTGGTTGAACACCATAAGTACACGGAACCTTAGGGAGGGCATGAGATTTTATAGGTTTGTCCAGTGTGATGCTGTAATAAATCCCGAAGTGATTTGAACAGTGAATAAAGAAGTATTTGCAGGGTCCCCTTGGGAGAATGGCAAAAAAGGGGGAAAGTTCAGTTCCCCCATTTGAAAAGTTCGTGTTCTTGCAGACAGTGGGGACAACCAGGTCAATGGGCCAGGCCCTCAACCTTAGGGTTTGTTCGTATGGGGCTTATCCCCGCAAAGGATAGGTTAAGCCTACTTAAAATTAGGCCTAAGAATCACCCCCAGGGAACCTCTTTTGTTGCTCAGATGTGGCCTCTCTCTTTCAGCCAAAATTACAAGCAAACTCACTACCCTCCCCATCTCTATGCACGACATGACTCCTAGAGTTGTAAACCTTCCTGGCAACATGGGACAGAAATCTTAGAATGAGCTGGGACTTAGCATCAAGAGATTGAGAAAAACTTCTCGGCCAAAAGGGGGAAGAGAAAAATGAGACAAAATAAAGTGTCAGTGGCTGAGAGATTTCAAACAGAGTCAAGAGGTTATCCTGCATTTATTCTTAAGGTTATTCTTATGCATTATTTAGATATCCCTTTTTTAGTTTAAGGTGTAATGAAGAGGCTAGCGGGAAGTGCCTGAAACTGTAGAGCTGTGTTCCAGTAGTCATGTTTCTTGAAGATAAATGTATAATGATATAGCTTTCACAACATAACTGACTGTGTGATTGTGAAAACCTTGTGTCTGATGCTCCTTTTATCTACATTATGGGCAGATGAGTAAAACATATGGATTAAAAATAAATAAATAATAAGGGGAACAATGTTAAAATAAATTAAAGAGATTGAAATACTAGTGATCAATGAAAGGGAGTGGTAAGGGGTACAGAAAAAAATAGGGGGAACAAAGGTTAAAATATACTGGGTAGATGGAAATACTGGTGGTTAATGAGAGGGAGGGGTAAGAGGTATGGTATGTATGAGATTTTTCTTTTTATTTCTTTTTGTGGAGTGATACAAATGTCCTAAGAAACGATCATGGAGATGAATATACAGCTATGTGATGATATTGTGAGTTATTGATTATATACCAAGAATGTAATGTTCATATGTTAAGAATGTTCATGTTTGTATGTTGTTATGTTTTGTCAATAAAAATAATAATAAAAGAATAACCCCTTTAAAAAAACACAATAAAATAATAATGACCAGACCCAGTTTCTGGCTGTGGTCCTGTCATCTTTTGAAAATGTCATCTCTTGAAACTGTCAGATAGATGGATAATTGGGATTTCAAGGGATGTTTATGGCTACAATAATTATGAAGCCTCATAAAAAGAGGTCTGGATTGCTTATTCCCTAGGAAAATCCCTTGGCTCATTAAAGCATGTTAAATAAGGGTTCATCCCCAGAAAGGAGACTCTCCTCAGTGCGTGGCACTTCTCAGGAAGGTCTTGGGATGACACTGGGTCCTGGAATTCACCAAATGGGCAGCTTCTGTGGCAACCACAATGCGTGAACAAGGCACTGTTATGGCTATCAAGACAATGAATGGATGCTCCTTTCTATCACTATTTACTGAAGGGTTGTACATCTAGGCCAGAGACCACTCATATCTCTTCCTCCTTCTCTCCTTTCTCCATGAGGTTTTATTGTGATGGTTCTGTTTTATCTTAGCACTGTTCATTGAAGAAAGCACTTGTATTTATCATGAGACCAAGGTGTACAGAATCTTTCTCAGCCAAAACTTGATCTCACAGAGATGAAGGCATGGCATTTAAAGACTCTGGGATTGGGGAATGGAGGTAACATTTAGTCCTGATTTGGAAGCAGTTCTTTTTTCCATAGGCAGTGTAGCTGCATTTTATTAGGTGGGAGCAATTTTAGAATTTTATGTATGTGAAAAGTATTTTCAAATATGCTGGGAATTCAAAGTTAGATTGTACACAGTATGGAAATACTTTTCCTACCACTTTCTTTTGGCAATAGATTTTGATACCACGGATTGGGGGCACAGATCCAAGTCTAATGCTTTCATATTCTATCCCCAGGAATGGTTTCAAAAAAGTTCCAAGACTTATGCTGGGGCTATGTAAGTCTTTATTTGGGATTTTTCAGCTATCTCCATCAGAGGTCTCCTTGTGTTCACAGAAGGCTTGCAGCTACCCAGATGAACCCTTTTGGAGGCTATTTTCCTTTTATGGGGAAAATAGAATCCAGGGAGAAGGAAAGGCAAGATGAGCTGTACTGGGTTCTCCATTCTGGTTTCACTCTACAATTATGTGAGCTAAGCTAGTATTTTTCCAGTAAATTCCCTTTTAGATTAAGCTGGTTAAAAATAGGTTTCTGTCACTTCTAAACGAAGCAGTCCTAAGAGGCACCGTCATCTTTTCTGTGGCGTCATTTACTTTTACTGTAACATCATGCAACTTTTTTAACTAATAGAAAATTTTATTCCAAATTAGCAATGCATTGAACATCTGTTTATTATGAAGGAATCACTATGAAAGGAAGAAATGATATAAATCATTGTTTACAGTCTTCCAGTTTAAGCACTGTCCTCACAAACAGGGTAACTCATTGAGATCCATGCGTGTTCCTGCAGACGGCAAACAGTGGGCGGGTTAAAGGCAGTGGAGCAGAATGGTTCAGACCCTGAACTTTGGGAGGCCAACCTTGCACTGCATCCCCACTTTATCATTCTAAGGGTGTGGCTTCAACACCTCAGTATCCTTCCTCAGCCTTAGTGTCCTCACATTTAAAATGCTGTGAGTGCTGTAAGGGATGGCTGAGCAATGTTACAATATCCTTGGTTAAACACATAGTTCATGGTCAGCAAATGGTCTTCTCATTGGTATTCTCACTAATTTACTCAGATGGGATACATGCACAGTCAGAGATTCCCGTGTTTATCAGCACGCACACAGAGTTAGAAATTTCTACCCCCATGATGCCCTCTTCATATTCCATGTTTTACAGTTATCTTGGTACTACATCGTTTCAGAGGCCTATGCACCCCCGAGGGGGGTTCCGCTGCTAAGTGCCACACTGTTTCTCAAGATGACATCAGAAAAGGCCCCAAGCAAGGTATAGAGAAACAAATATTGCAGCACTCAAGTGCTTGCTTCCATACACCTCCACCTCCATTTTCCACTTTATATGTAACCAGTGGAACACAATTATGAAAACTCAATTAAGATAAGCTTGTCTTAAAAAAATAAACATACATTCAATTTATACCATTTCTTAGAATTCGTTTGGTATGAAAATTTTCATAATACTATTTAATTTCCCATTCAACTCTCAGCCTAAGAACAAGGGCTGTTGGCAATAATTGCTTTTTTTAATGACTTGCCACAATTCAGGGTAAATTTGGCTGTAATTATTGTCTTGTGGGGGAAGTACCTTATGATGAGATTTTGGCCAGAGTCAAAATTCCATTTTGTGTTTTCTAATTCTTTCCATGAAAGCTTTTTACTCTTTTATTTCTGACACTTATCTAGTAAGTCCATTCAGCAAAATTATCATTTTCCCTTGAAATGGAAATTTCAAAATTTCAAAATTATCATCTTCCCTTGACAAGTAGGCAAGTGTTAAGGTAAGAGATTCATAGAAGCTTCCTTAGAGGTGGCTTAGAGGGTCCATTCAGCTGTGATTCTCACTCCTACCTCGCTTGGGTTATCTGTTTTGCTCACCTTGTTGTGTAAAGCTGCTTTTACCAGTTGGCATTTCTTTATGCACATCACGAATGACTTCTTATCCCAGCCTGGGAACAATCTCAACTCTCAACTGGACACTACACCCAACTGCAATGGTTTCCCCATGCAATGTCCCAATTCCAAATTCTAGGGAAGAAACATCTACTTTGCCCAGCATGAGCCAGGGACCACCTCTGTCATGCCAAGTTTTGTCCAGGGAAGAGAGATCATGAAGCATGAACATGTTCCCCCACACTCCCCCCATGAGTGGCAGTAGAAACAGTTGTTGGATAAGAGGGTTGGACGTTGAACAGAACCCCAGGAAGTTCAGCTTCACAGGAATTATACCCAATTTACTGAAAAGGAGATTGAAGCCCACATTTAAGTAAGTTGATCAAGTTGCCCAGCTGGTGAGTGTTTCACTTTGAACTCCTGTCTGCCTGACTATAGACCTCGTGATTCCTATTAAATCAGTAATCTTCAAGGTGGAGTACAAAATGCAGTCCATTAGGTTTAGGAAGAAAACGTTATAACTTTTCCTTCTCTTTATTTTTAACGTGTAAATATGAAATAAAATAAAATTTTGTTTAACATGCAGATTGACCCTGAGGCCTTGACTTGGTCCATATGGTAACTGTTGGAGGTTGAAATGTGTCTACCCAAAAGGCACATTCAAGTTCTAACCCCAGCCCTGGGAATGTGATCTCATTTGGAGATAGGGTATTTGAAGATGTGATTAGTTCACCTGAGTATGGGCACTAGTCCAGTACAACTGGTTTTCTTACAAGGAGAGGAAGTTTGACATAGAGACACAAGGACACATAGGGAGAAGGTCATGGGAAGATGGAGGAGGTAGAAATAGGGATGAGGCATTCGCAAACCAAGGAAGGCCAAGGATGACCGGCAAACACCAGAAGCTGGAAGAGGCAAGGAAGGATTGTCCCCTATAGCTTTCTTAGGGAGCATGGCCTTGCCAACAGCTTGATTTTGGACTTTTAGTCTTCAGAAATGTGAGAGAATAAATCTCTGTTGTTTTAAGCCACCCCATTCGTGGTGCATTGTTACAGCAGCCCTAGGGAACTAAGTAACACATATTGTAGGGACGGGGGCAGCTCCCCATCGTGGAAAACTTGAAGGCTGCACCCACTCATTTACTTGCCTTCAGGTTATTCCAGTGTATGGCAGTTCATATGTGCCTAGTAAAGAGGACTCACAGGTAATGTTATAAAGTTTTGACTAATTTAACTACCACACTCTGGATAAATGGTCAAAAACAAATTCCTGCAAAGATACTGCAGCTTGAACATCATAATGCAAAAAAGGGACCAATGAGAAAATTGCATAGGTATTTAAAGTATAGATTTAAAGCCACTATTCTTAATGAAAAATCTTGCTTCAAGGGTATAGTGAGCCTTGAGAGATGAGCTAATGAGAGTATAAAGCCATTACAAATAAAAAGATATTTAACTTCTAAGTATCCAGAACATTATTATTAATAGTTTGGTTCAGTGAAGAAAAAGGTTATCTTTGCTAAGAAAAATAAAGTGAAGTGACATGATTATAAAAATGTTAATGTATTTAATCATTGTCACACACATTTCCAATTTATATTTTTGGGTGTCATTATCACCTTTTCGGTTGAACTATATGAAATGGCCACTTTTGGTAGGTCAAAAGATATAACATTGGCCATTTCATATGGTTCAACCCATATAGGATAGTAGTCGCATATGATTTTAAGTAATACATAACATCTGTTCATACAAATATCTGTTTATTAATAGGTCAATGTATATTGGGGGACTGTTAAAAAATTTTTGACAGATGGGTGTATGATCAATCAAGTTTATGGACATCTGTCTTCCACCATGGTAGAATAGAAGGTTTTGCAAAGACAGTACAGGATAGGACCTTGAAGAAGACATAAACACTCAACAGGTAGAGAATATCTAAGAGGAAGAGGCCATGGGAATCTGGGGTACAGGTAGGGACTAGACTTAGAGACCAGCATGAGAGAAGATAAGGAGTCATGAAAGGACATGTTGACTTGGGGCAAAGGGACTAATCCTCTCTGGGGAAAATGCAGAGAGCAAGGAGACATTTATTATTAAATGAGCCTCTTCCCTTGTATGGAGGAGAGCTACCAAGTGGTCCTCAGGATGAGGGGACAATGATAAAAGCATAATTTTGCAGCCCCCGCTTGGGGCATAGTACTACTCTTTGCCATGAAGCACAGAAGACCCTCTAAGACACAGGAAGGATGATGATTGACTTCAGTCGTAAGTTCCTGCTTTTTATTATAAAAACACTCAGAGTTGACTTATTTATCTATATAAGATGAAAAATATGTTTCTTACTGCTTTTTTGAAGATCTCTTTCTTCTGGAGACCACCAATTTTCTGCCCTCCACCAACATATGACACAGATGTAGAAAGTCAGGTGTGAGTACATGACTATTCTGGGAAAAATTAGACAAAGAAAGAAAAAGACTATTGTTCAACACTTTAAGAAGTGAAAAAAAAAGTGATATGAAAAAGTGTGTCATAGAAGCATGAACATCATACACGTGCTTATGCACACACACATGCACATACATAAGCACACATGCACTCACACACCCACACATGCACACATCCAAACACCCATGCTCATGGATGCATATATGCACACACACATATTTGCGTGTACATACCATGTATGCCATAAATGCATGCACACACACATGCACAAGTTCTAAATCATATATTTTTTGTCAGTGATGCAAAATCTACATTTAAAAGGCATTAACCAAATGTGTCCTAAGGACATCATCCTCTCTTTTTCTCTTTTTGAAATGGAGAGTGAGGGCCTCTGAAAGGAGGAAGATACCTATTGGATGTTTGAGACATTGATGGGGCTCTCGCCTGACCACATTCAGGCACAAAAGTTTGTGACAAGGTGGCACTCCACATACTTCCTCTAAAAGCTGATAAAATGCATCATGTCAATGAATTTGGACCACTCATATATTATAATGAGATTAAGCACTTGCTCAGGAATGTCACTATAGCATAGTTTATGCTTAGTGAAAGGCAAATTTTTTGCCTTTGGCTGAGTTTTCCCCTTGAAGCTTTCATGTATCTGGAGTATTTTATGGTTCATAATAAGAAAGCATAGTTAAATTTTCTGTGGTTTTCTAAATTCTCCGTGAAAAAACTGATGAATTATTGAGAGTTTTCCAGCAGAGCTTCCTCTCCTTAGCCCTGCTTGAAGTAAGTCCAAATACTTCACCAATAAACCAGGGCCACTAATCCCCTGGTGTCGGCGATCGGAAGGTCTCAGAGGACGCAGAACAATTACGGAGCCTCTTAAGATTTCCTTTACGTAACAGAGAACTCACCCTTAAGTATCATGAACACTGTGATTTCCTAGAAGATGTTCTACAGAAGACGTGGTCATTGATCCAGCATCTACACAGCTTAGCTTGAACAGCGCAACTCAGAAGAGAAGCTACAATAACTGATATATTTATATTACTATTTTCAAATTTCTATTATTGCCTAGTCTTTTCCCTCCTTCATAAAAAGATATTTTTCTTAATATTATTATTTTCATTGTTGTCTTTTTTAGTTTTAGTTTTATTCTCATCCAAATGGAAAAACCGAGGGGCCAGAGAAACTAAGTATATATTTTCTCTTTTTTGTTGCCAGTTTCCTTAAACAACATAACAGTATTACATAGTAGGAAATTGGGAAACTTGGAAATTTCATCTAACCTCAGAGTCCCTCCTTTCGCTATGGCTATAACCACAAGAAGAATCTTCCTAAAATAAGCCAAAAAGCACCATATATATATATATTCATATAAAAAGTCACAATTTTTGAAGAGGAGAAAATAAACATAATCTAAAAATTCAGTATAGCCGAATACATTCTCGTGTATCTTGTATCAGTCAGCTTTCAGTCGGTTATGCAGTAGTAACAAATGTTTTCAAAAATACTACTAGCTTCAAACAACAAAGGTTTGTGTTCCATTCCTATCCACGCCCGTGGGAGTAGGATGCAATTCTGTTTAACTTCCTTTTCATTCCAAGATCCCGTTGGAATGAGCAGCTTCTGTCTAACAAATGTTAGCTTGTGGTGACAATGCAACCATAACATGGAGCCATGTGATCGCTCTTAAAGGGTCCGGACATGAGAAATATCACTTCCACTCACATTCCATCAGCAAGAATGAGTCAACGGAAAGTGTGATGCCCATGGGTGTGGAAAACTTCTCCTCCCACACGCAGGGGAGCAGGGAGGGGCTGTCTGATACAGACCTCTAACAGAGAGACAACAAGTATGCTAAATCAGTGAAACAATGATCCACACATAGATACTAAGGAATAGCATGAAGACTTCTGAAAAGGAGGCATTTTATCTATAGTTAGTGACTTGGAGAAGTGTTCATGATGAATATTCTACCATGATGATTATCTACCTTTATCCACTAAAAGATAAACTCTATGAAAGCAGAAGTTTTGTCTCTTTTGTCCACTGATAAATCATAATTTCTTTCAAAAGTCTGTACAAAAGCACAGACCATAATAAACATTTGTTGAGTGAATCAATTTTCTTCTAAGGATGATATTTGTCTCCATATCATGATTTTTTCTGTATTTGAATTTGTTTCTTCTATTTTATTTTTCTTTCTACTTATTTTTGTGATGGTTTACCCCCATGTTTTTGTTCTCATAGATTAAAATATTATTTTTATGACTACCTTTTACACTTCCTTCTGTTCTAAAGTGTATATACACTGCTTTCTTTCTTTTAGTTATTATTCAAATTTTGATCTACATAATGAATTAATAAAATGTTAATTTTGTCATATCTTTTCTATCACAAATATAAAAATCACCACATCTCTTTCTATATTTTTTTAATGTTTTGGTTAAGGATTTTAGTTCCACGTTGTTTCTTATAAGCCAATATTAATTATTATTAATATTACTATTGTGTACAATTAACATGCATACATATTAATATGGTTTTCTCATTATCATACACTATGAGGGTGATGACTGCTTCCTAGTCCTTTCTGAGTTCCTTGAGTTGTAATTTTAAAATTTTTTCAGTGATAGTATTAGTTTTTGTATGTTTAAAATATCTTTGTTTCACCTTCATTCTAAAATAATAAACTTGCTGGGTTAGAAATGTTACATTGATAGTTATTTTTCATCAGGAATTTGGAGAGTTTTTTTCCACTGCCTTTTGACTTCTGTAGAGAAAGTGAGTCAAAATGCCATTCCTTTTTTAGTAGTCTGACATTTCTCTCAGGTTACCTTTAAAATTTTATCTGTATCTTTGATGTACAGCAGTTTGACTGTGGATTTCTTCTCTATTAGGTCAAGTGCTTGGCTCTGATGATTCATGAATTTCATCATCAATTCTTTTTGAAGAATACTTTCCCCCTATTTCCTCTACTATATATTTTTTTCTGGGACAACTAGATTAGGTTAGACTTTCTCATTTTTTTCTTTCTTATACTCTAATTCTCCTTCCTACTTACATCTCCTTATCTATTTGTTCTGTACTCATTGTAATTACTTCAGCTCTATCAAATTCTGCACTAATACCTTAAATTATGTCTAATCTAATAGTCTTCGTATAGTCTGAAATACTTATTAATTTCAATTATCATATTTTCTTTTCTAGACATTCTATTGATTCTTTTAAAACATGCCTGAAATTTTATTGGGAGACTATGATTTCCTTCTCCTGTTACCCATTGTGCCAGCTTGAAGCTATTATGTACCCCAGAAAAGTCATGTTCTTTGTTGTAATCCAGTCTTGAGGGGGCAGCATATTTCTTTAATTCAGATTTAACATTGTAGGGTGGAAACTTTTGATTAGATTGTTTCCATAGAGATGTTGACAACACCCAACTGTGGGTGATTGTTTCCATAGAGATGTTGACAACACCCAACTGTGGGTGTGATCTTTTGATTAGATGGAGATGTGACTCCGCCCATCCAATGAGGGTCTTGACACCTAGACATGGGTCAGACACCTAGACATGGACATTTAGAGATGCAGAGCCCAGCAGACATCATCATGTGCCTTCCCATGAGATGCTGAGCAAACTAGAACTCTGAGTTGTGCCCCAGAGTTGCTGAGTGAAGGCCTAATACTTAGAGAGGAGACCACTGGCATCAGAAGCTGGGAGCAACAGAACCAGGAACAAGGACCAGCAGATGCCAGCCACACGCCTTTCCATGAGACTGACAGTGGCCTTTCTTGAGTCAAGGTATCTTTCTCTGGATATCTTAGTTTGGTCATTTTTATGAACTTAATAAATTATATGAAACAATAAATTCCGTTTTGAAAAGTCATTCCATTTCTGGTATGTTGCAATTTCAGCAGCAATTACCAAGCCAAAACACCCAACTTCTATTGTCTTCAGTATTTTACAGACCATTAATTTATGCTATGTATCGAATAATTCCAAATCTGTGATTCTATGGAGTCTACTTCTGGTTTTGGTTCTGTACTCAGGCCAATGGTGCTGCATGCCCTTGCATTTTTGTTTTTATTTTTCCATATTATAAGGTTTATTTCACCAGAAAAATATACAAAAATGAGTTGTGTGCACTTAATTAGCTTCAAAATATATGAAACAAAAATTAATAGCATTACATGGTGAAATCAGCAAATCCACTTTTGCAGTGGATGATCTCAAAATAAATTTTGCCTATTATTGGTGAAACAGAATGAGAGTAAATATTTATAAAGCTTAATAATCCAACATATAAGCTTCTGTTTTTTAAAAAATATATAAACATTACAACATACAAACACGAACATTCTTACTATATGATCATTCCATCCTTGGTATATAATCAATAACTCACAATATCATCACATAGCTGTATATTCATCATCATGATCATCTCTTACAACATTTGCATCAATTCAGAAAAAGAAATAAAAAGAAAAAAGAAAAAAATCACACATACCATAGCCCTTTCACTGATTACTAACATTTCAATCACCAAAATTATTTTAACATTTGTTCACCATATTATTTATTTATTTTTAATTCATACGTTTTACTCATCTATCCATAAGGTAGATAAAAGGAGCATCAAACACAAGGTTTTTCACAATCATAGTCACATCGCAAAAGCTATATCATTATACAATCATCTTCAAGAAACATGGTTTCTGGAACACAGCTCTACATTTTCAGGCACTTCCTTCCAGTCTCTCCAATATACCTTAACTAAAAAGGTGATATCTATATAATGCGTAAGAATAATGTCCAAGATAACCTCTCAACTCTGTTTGAAACCTCTCAGACATTGATCCTTTATTTTATCTCATTTCTCTCTTCCCAGTTTTGGTCGAGAAGTTTTTCTCAATGCTTTGATGCTGAGTCCCAGCTCATTCTAGGACTCCTGCTCCACATTGCCAGGAAAGTTTATGCTTGAGAGTCATGTCCCACATAAAGAGAGGGAGGGCGGTGAGTTTGCTTGTCATGTTGGCTGAGAGAGAGAATGCCCTTATATTTTGCAGTTTTGGGTTGTGAGCTCATCTCTTGAGAGACTTTGTCTTTGAGAATACTTAGAAGAGGCCTGCATTTTAGGTGTGTCCTCCTGTATTAGCTAGTGTTCTCTGGAGAAACAGAATCAGCAGGAGATATCCATAGATATAAAATTCATAAAAGTGTCTCACATTACAATGGGAATGCAGAGTTCAAGGTCTGTAGGGCTGGTCACAAGCTGGTAATTCTGATGAAGCATCTCAGTGAACTCTCAGGAGAGGCTGGCTGGAAATGGAAGAGTCCACAATACGTAAGGCAGGCTGTGAAGCTGGTGACTCTGATGAAATGTATGGACAAACTCCACAGGAGGAGCTCACCAGCTAAAGCAGGAGGAGTGATTGTCTCTTCTGAATCCTCCTTAAAAGCCTTCTGGTGATTAGATTAAGCATCACTCATTGCAGAAAACACTCCCCTTAGCTGATTACAAATGCAATCAGCTCTGGATGCAGCCAAGATAATCATGATCTAAGTCCATGAAATGTCCTTATAGCAACAGGCAGGTCAGAACTTGCCCGACCAGATGACCTGGCATCACCACCTGGCCAAGTTGACACATGATCCTTCCATAACACCTCCCGAGAGGGGTTGTATTTGCTTTTGTTATTTACCCAGGCAAACAATCAACTGAAGATGAATTCACCTTAATGTCTTAGTTTGCTCTTCTCCAGACCACACAAGCAAGGTACACAAAAGGTTCATTTAAGTCCAAAACACAGGTAAATCAGACAGTCTTTCTTATTCTTTGTCTCTTTTGGACAGCAGAAATGTTTTCTAGAAAACTTGTAGGTCCTTCTCTAAGAGGGCTTAGCTCCAGTTCCCCAGCCCTCCCTCACACTCTCTCTGACCCTACTGTTACTCAGGCCTTGAGGGTCTCCTTTCCACTGTTGGGTTCACCCCCCAAGTGAAACCCTCCAGGCCTCCCTGTGGGTCTCTTCAGCAAGGTTGCTCCCTCCACTCCTTTTTCTCTGATTGACACTACGAATAAAATTCACATCAGCCTTTTTCTGAGAGTCTATTATCTTCAGTTTGGTGGGATGAGAGTATTTGTTAATCTCTAATTTGACTCCAGCTTTAACTCTATCCTCATACAGCTTAGCAAGGAGTCATACATTTATGTAATAAAATAATACATCTGGTGATACCTATATGGCTCATTTAAAAAATTATACTCTACAGTCTAGAAACCAGGAAAAGAGAAGATCTATTATCTCCTCCGTTTCACTCTTTAGAAACCACAAAAATAGGTAACAGTTTTTAAAATCTCACCTTAAAAGACTCACTAAGTCTTTTCTTTCTCACTTTCCACCATTACCCGAAAGTGAGAAGCACAGCAATGTCGAAATTCATGTACCAGTGATATAAATTATACTACCCAGAGACAATAGAACTAGCCTCTTGCCATTAAATTTCTTGATGCTGCCACACTGTTCCTCTATTTTTTCTCTCCCAGATTATGAAGTTATAGATAAACAAGTATCCTGATGGTTCCAGAGGGAGCAATGTATCTAAGGCTGGGGAAGATAACCTAGTTAGTTTTCTTTCTAGTCAGCAATCATTTGTTGGCCATCTGCTTTGGTTTCCTAGGGCTTCTTGGAGGAAAAGCAGCATCCAGTTTCATCATCACAGGGGCAGACACATGGTGATGTCTTCTGGCCTTTCTCTCCTGGGTTGGTTTCAAAATGACTTTCTTAGTTCCCGTGGGTCCTTCTGGCTTCTACTGTGGACTTTCCTTCCACATCTCCAAATGTCTGTGTCTAGGCATCTGTTCTCTGTAGCAGCTCTGGGCTCTGAGATTTTTCTTTCTCCATGAACTCCTTTAATGACTCCAGTAAACTAATTAAGACCCATCTTGAATGGGTGGAGCCACAACTCCATGGAAACAACCTAATCAAAAGGTCCCGCCCTACAATAGGTATGACCCCACAGGATTGGATTAGAATTAAGAGAACATGGCTTTTCTGGGGTACATAACAGTTTCAAGCTAGCACATCATCTCTTATGGAACAGCCAATGTGCTAAAAGCTCAAAGACAGATAGGACATTCCTTCCATTTCAAGAGGTCACAGTATAGTAGAGGAGATAGTCACATAAGCCGATCTTTTATAGAGTCAAAATTGCTCAAGAGAGAAGGAAGGTTTTTCTTGAATAGGTCAAATAAATCTTAAAAACAGACTAACCATCAGGCTGTCTGTGAGGGGAAGATACAGGTCAGTACATTCCTTTATTTAACACATATTTGTTGAGTGCTGATTATGTGTTATGCATTGCAACTGGCCTTAGACATATAACTGTTAATCCAAAGTCTTTGGATTAACATCATCATGGGTTTTGCAATCGGGGCAAAGCAAATTCCCATCATCATGGGGTTTGCATTCGGGGCAAAGCAAAGAGCACAAAAAGGCATGTTTGAGAACCTGCCAATTCCTAGCAATGTGTCTCTGGTCCAGTCACAAATACAAATCTCTTTTTGGGACTCTGTTTCTATGCATAATGCATATATACATAACTCCTAAAATGCAACAATAAAAAAAATTAAATTAGAAAATGAGCAAAAGATATGAACAGACATTTCACCAAAGACAATGCACAGAGAGTAAATAAGCACATGAAAGATGTTCAACATCAGTATTCATTAGGGAAATGCAAATTAAAACCACAATGAGATACCACCACACACCGAACTGACAGCTAAAATTGAAAAAAAAAGGGACAACATAAAATGTTGGAAAGTATGTCAAGAAACTGGATCACTCATACATTGCTGGTAAATGGAAAACAGTTCAGAAGTTTCTTAAAGTATTAAACAGGAACTTACCATTCATTTGAATGCACTCCTGGGCACTTATCCTAGAGAAATAAACACTTATGTTCACACAAAATCCTGCATACAAATGTTTATAGCAGCTTTATTCATAACAGCCAAAAATGGCAAACAATCAGATGTGCAATGGATGAATGGTGATCAAATCATAGTATACCCACACCATATAATATTACTTAGCCATGAACAGGAGTGAAGTATTGTTACATGAAACAACCCAGTTGAATCTCTGGAGAAATATGCTGAGTAACAAAAGCCAATATCAAGAAGTCATGTAGTATATATTCCCATTTGTATAACATTTTTGAAATGACAAGATTAGAGAACAAACTAATGGTTTCCAGGGTTAAGGACAGGGCAGGTAGGGGGTGGCATGAAAACAGGTGTGGTTATAAAAGGGCAACAAGAGGGAGTCTTGGGGTGAGTGTATCTTCACTGGTGGATACACAACTTATGCAGGTGATAATATTGCATAGAACTAAATACACACATACACACACAATTATTATATCTGAATAAGATCAATGGACTAAATCAATGTCAATATCCTGGCTGTGATACTGTATTGTGGTTTTGCAAGATGTTGTCATTTAGGGAAACTGGGTGAAGGGTACATGGGATCTGTCTGTATTATTTCTTACAACTGCATGAGCATCTATAATTATCTCAAACTCTCAGAAAACATTTAGGTGAAAAGAAAATCATTGAGGAGAAGCAACAGGACCATCGCAGCTCACACTGGTGCCTATCCTGGCTGACATCTAGCGCCCACGTAAGAGCGGTCATCCTTCACCCAGGAGCACATCTGCCTCTTGCTGCTCTCTGGAAATACTGAGCTGGTGGAAATGTTTTGTCCAAAACAGAGAAGCAGTCATTCCGACACAATGCGAGGCTGGTTCTCACAGCCAGAATTCTGGCCAAGGGGCTCAGAACCCAGGGATGAGTCCAAGGTCCTCGCATTGTGGGGGCACGCTGCAGCCGGAGCCTCCATTATACTCGTGGAGAAGCTGACCCGAGACAGATCTTCCAGTCAGAACTGGAAACTTGTCATCCTTTATCTGCAGTCCTCAGGGGTGGTGAGCCACGTGGACCCCTCCCATTTCTCCAGGGGTCGACCTCTCCTGAGGGCTCCCTGGCTAGTGTTATTTTTGATAAGCAGCCTGAGTTTGGAGCTCACTGTTGGGGGATCCACTTCCCGAGAGGGGCAGCCCAGGCTTCGGGATCAGCTCTAATCCCTGTTCTCTGGTTCTAATCCTGCATCTGCTGTATGATCTCAGACAAGTTAGGTAACCCTCTGAGCTCCAGTCTCCCATCTGTGAGGGATGACGCAACCGATTTCATGGGATTGGGAGGTTTAAACGAGATAATGAATATTCCACTTGGAGCGATTATCTGTCACATAGGAAACATTTAGAAAATGGAAGTGCTTATAGTTTATTTTGTTAACACATTAATCATAAATAACAGTAGTCAGGTGGATTGTATTAGTTTAAACAAAAGAAGGGATTTTAGAAAAAAATACAGGATTGCCTTTATTTCAAATCAAGGGCAGAATGTGATTGAGCTTCGAGAACTTTCTGGAAATTAGAAGCTGAAAAGACATAAAAAAACCCAGGCAGAGTCTCTTTCCACCTCTCATCAATCCTTCCCTGCTCCAGTTCTGGGCGCAGAAAGGCACACAGGCAGCAGCTGCCAATTTCCCGAGGAGCCACCCCTCTGCTCAGAAGACCAGCCCCTACCCACTCACTCGCAGGTCTAATTCCAAATCGCCAGGAAAGGAAGTAAGTTCCTCACTCTAGGTCAAAAGTCCACGCGGGTCTAATCACCAAAGGCCGAGACTACAGCCGCAGAGTGCCTAGGTGTCCATCCTTAGGGGCAATAGGGCAGGTTAGACGTAGGAAACACATCCTAGAAACCCTGAGACGCCTCGGGACTGACTCAGGGGGAGGGCACCTGGAGAGAACAGTCGGGTTCCTGACCCCCAAGGAGGCTCAGCAGAGAGGATACGTTGATCCACCACGCAGCATGGACCGATCACAACAACCCATTGACAATCATTAATTTGAATATTTATCCAGCCTATTGGAATAATTTACTCACCACCTTTAATCTCCATGTTTACTGACCAACCACAAGAAGGCGCAGACAGCCAATCACAATAGACTACTTGCAACCCTTAATTTGGATGCTTTCTAACCAATTGCGATGCACCAACTTCTCCAACCCCACCTCCCTTTGCTCAGTCTGATAAAACCCACGAGCCGAGCAGCCTGCGCACTGCACCCCTTGAGCATGCCTGCCTTCACCCCTCAAGCATGTACTGTCTTTTTCTTCAGTAAACTCTTCTCACTTGCATATGCCTGTTTGCTCATCCTTGAATTCTTTCTCTCAAGAAGATGTCAGGCTTGGAATGGGGCTCCGGTAATGACGGAGCTCCAGCAACAGTGGGAGTCAGCTTTCAGAGAAAGGGGAATGCTGTCAGCTGGGTAATCTCAGAAAGTGTGTGCAATGCTGCTCACGGCTGTGTTAACACTGCTTCCTAAGCTGCACATTTCCAGGGGCAAATGTAATGTCCCAGGTACGGTCCCAAAGCTGTAGTGACCTTAACCTGGTTCTGCCCGCTTTGGGGAGGGGTCACATACTTCCTTCCAAGCCCCCCATCGGTCGTCAGGTTCAAGTCCTCTCTCCCTACCTTGGCACCTGCTCCCCCTTTTCCTCTTCCTGACATTGTTCTCTGGGTGTGGTTTGCAAACCAGGCAAGTCAGCCCAGTACATTACCTTAGAGGACGAGGCTGTTCCAGGACAAACTGGGAGTCCCCACCAGCCAATCTCACACTACTACTCCATGGGTCCTAGTCACTGCTGTGGGCTGGAGGTCCGGAGAGTCTCCCTGTCACCTCACAGAATTCCCAGACACCCTGAGTGTGCTGAACAGAGGTGGTTTCTTAGGCAAAAAGGGAATGCATCCCTTCTTCCACTGCTGGGGCTTTTTAGTGACAGATCCCGCCACACCTGCTGTCTAACGAACATCCATGCAGCAGGTCGGGCTGGCTGTTCCAGGACTCTTTTCTCTCCTCCCTGTCCCCTGAACTCAGACCAGAGCAGCAGCGTGCTGGGAAAAGATGATGACTTCTTCTCGGCCAATACTGGCAAGTCCGAATGGTACATGCCAGCTGCAGTTCTCCCTCCTGCCGCTGGTGGAAACTGCTGGCTGGTTTATCAAGGTGGCTACACATGAAGCATAGGTCTTCATTAGAATCCACCCGATGTGATAAAGGAGACCTCCCGAGCAGAGAAGAGTAAGCAGTGTGATAAATCTCTGCAAGGAACAGTTAAGACGGGAAGAGCCAGAGCACGTGGGAGCCTCTCATTTTTTCTCAACCATCTTTCTTTATAGCACCTTTGAGTTGAGGTGCTCCTCAATGATTGTTTTCTACCTGAAACTGTTTATAACCCTTGATTCAATTGAATTGAATCTTAAAAACATTTATGGCCAAAGCTCTCCTAAACGTTCTCTACTTAATTTGCTTGCCTGGTTACCAGTATGATCCAAAGCCCCTGTAGAGCATTCTAGACTAAAGCTGTAGGCAGGGTAAGCTCTCGTCCCCAGCAGGCTTTCATCTAGATGTTTTACCAGTTTCAACTGCTCTGCTGTATGTTAAAAGCCCCTAAATTTTTCAGAAAACTGCTTTATAAAACAAAGACATATTAAGGCAGAAAGAGAAAGTATTTCTGTGAAAACTGCATTGAGCACCTTCCGAAGACTCCCCAAGACTCAAGAATTGCTGGAAAAGTACAAAATATAGAGGGGAGTTCATCAAAACCTAAAAGATGTCTGCATTGAGATTTTAGCTCAAGTGTCTTAAATTTTCTCTCCATCCTAATGAAAGAAAAACATGAAATAGTAGAAGATATTTTATGGATGTAGTTTCTGCAAGAAAGTCAAGGCAGGAATCTGGCAGAGAAATCATACACAAAGAAGCAGTCTAGTCTGCATCACATTTGGTGAATACGTTTGTATTCATATTAATATGTGTATTTATATATATAAATAATTTGGAATAAAATACTTAACCAATTAACATAATATACTTTTAAAAAAATTTCTCACTTTATCATTTAACCAATGAAACCCTAGCTCCATTCATTCCGTGTCAGAGGATTCTAAGGTGGTTCCTTTATGGTAGTAATTTGAGAGACTTCATGAAACAAGAATTAAGGGAATGGGCTTTACCGTATGGCCTGGCTGTGCCATGTAAACCCACTAAGTTACAGTTCCTTCCTCTATAAAGCAGGTATGATACGTATCTCATAAGAGTTGTTGAAATGATTTGATAAAATAATTTCTGCGCAGCACTTAGCACATTGCCTGACGCACTGCAAGCGCTTTCTGCATGCTGGAGACGATGAAGAGGATGATGCTGATGAACTACTAAGGAGTTACTAATTGTCAGGCCCTGTTCTAGGAGCTGGGGCAACAAGATGAGTGGATGTCCCTGCCCCACGAAGCCCACAGTCCACAAGGAACACAGATGCCACCGATAATTTCAGTAGATGTGTTCATTCAGCTATTGACTGAACACCAAGTATACTTCAATAATTTGCTATCAAATTACTAAAATTGTCAAAACTGACCCTGTTCTTGCATCATAGAAGCTAAAATCTAGGGAGGAGACATATTAGATAAGTAAAATTCGTAAGGCACATCATAGAGGGACTTAGTGTCCACTTGCTCTCCTGAGGAGGAAACCTGGAGACTCTCTGGCTGAGTTTGGAGTTTCCTGGAGCATTGACCAAAGGAATGGGTGGGAAGCGGGCGAGCATTTCAGATGGGGGCTCAGAGACCAGAGAGGGTGTGGCCAGGGGCACCTGGTGAGCATTTTGATGGGCAGCACGGGGAAGGGAGGTGCCAAGTTTGCCAGAGTTGGGAGAGGGGCGCGACCCGGGAAGTGTTAGAGGGAAGGTGCCATTTGGGCTGGAAAACAAATGAAGAGCAAGAAGTTGTTCTCCTAGTAGATGAGTAGGAAGGGCTGCCCAAGAAAGGGGCATGGGTGTGCAGATATGACGCGCACGGCTCAGATACCCACGCTGGGGTGCGGAGTGGTGCGGGCAGGGCGGAGGGGAACCCAGCGGCCGTGAGGGTGGGGGGCGGTGATCAGGAGCCATCAGGGCCTTCGGGTTGGTGTCTTAGGAAGTTCACTATGGCGCATGTTGGAACAGACTACGATGTGGCAGGAATGGTGAGGAGCAGATAATCTTGGAGGGCTGTGCCATGATGCAGGGGGAAGAGACACAGAGCATGAGGGATGGGACAGGGGGCGGCCAAGGAGCGAAGGGGCAGGTCCATAGCGCACCCTGGGGTAAAGGGCCCCCAGGTGGGGCTGGAACAAAGACCGGCCGCAGGAGAAAGCAAAGTTAACTGCGGGAGGAGGGAATAAAATTATTTCTGCGAGCAGGAGTCACTGGACACTTGGTGGAGAGAGTGGCACGGAGATGCGCCTTCCACACTGCGTGACATTTGGGCCGATGCAGCAGGGGAGGTGGCGTTCCAGAGCCTGGGCAGGAAAAGCGCTGACGGCGCAGACACCCGGCCCTGAGTAGCCTCCCTTCCATCTTTTGCGGCTTCTGAATGTGAGTCTTCTGTGTTCTGTCCCTTTAGCTTAATCTCTAATGAGATTATTTTGAGTGAATTAACCTAGAATGAATCTCAGAGTTTTCTAAAGTGGGCAATGGCTTAATCTTTTCCTGATCCCCGACTACAACCTTTGATACTGCTTCCAATCCTCCACATAACAATCAAGCAAAATTAGTGACAGGGAAATTTGGGGACTGTGTTTCTTCTAGCTCATATCCCAAAGTGACAGCATCCCTGGGTACGTGTACAGGTCAGCGTTCTGCATTACTTTAGATGACTTTTTCCACTGGGGGTGATTATGCCCCCAAAGGGCTATTTGGCAATTTCTAAAACATTTTACTCACCACTGCAAAGAGAGGAAAACGCTGCTGCTATTAAGTTGACAGAGGCCAGGGATGCTGCTATATGCTCTCCAATGCAGGATAGTCCCTGCAACAAAGAGGAGTCTAGCCAGAGAATTATCAATAATGCCAAGTGTACTGGTTCTCTGGGGCTGCTGTAATACATTACTGCAAACGTGTTGGCTTAAAAGAACAGAAAAGCACTCTACGCTTCTGGAGGCCAGAGGCCTGACATCAGGCACCCTGCGGGCAGGGCCATGCTCCCTTGGAGGCTCTTGGGAAGACTCTCATCTTGCCTCTCCCAGCTTCTGCAGCCCCACGCATTTCTTGGCTCGTGGTCACTTAACTCTCATCTCTGCTCCATCCTTGCATGGCCACCCTCTTCAGTGTCGCTGTCTCTGTGCCCAAATTTCCCTTCCCTTGTAAAGACACCAGCCACTGACTCTGAGCCACACTAATCCAGAATGAGCTCGTTTTAATGCAGCTATTTATATCTGCAAAGACTATTTCCAAATAAGGTTGCATCCTGAGGTTCCAGGTAGACGTACATTTTGGGAGACACTCCTCCACCTGCTCTGGCCCCTGAAAGAGCCTTCAAGATTACTCATTTCAAATTCCTCATTTTGCATATGTGATGCATGAAGTGAAAGTTTTGAAACAGATTGCACACAGCTAGTTGGTGAATGGCACATGGGGCTGGAACCCAGAAACTTTATGCCATGCTCTCTTTTTCTACCACATCAAACCTCCAATGTGTTTTGTATTAAATGGCCAGTGTATTTTAAAGCTATCAGCTCTGCATTCCGACAATGAGAGAAGTTATTTTATCAATGCCAACTAACAATGGGAACGAGATGTGAACTCAGGCTTTTGATGACTCGGGCAGGGAAGGGGAGGGGCGGGAAGAAGATGGGGTGGGCTGTCTGCTCTCCACCCTCTGTCTGAGAAGACATCACTGGGGTCCAGTGGGGTCTCTGAGCAAAGAACAAGGCCCATCAGGAGAATCGCTGTGTGGTGACAAATTCACACTGCTGACACTTTTTAATAACAAAGAAATGTTCCTTCGGGTAGAGGGGTCTTCTCAGAGTGAGAACATTCTGTAGACAATTTAACAAGTGTAAACAGTGGGAGAAAACATTATGCCTGAGGAAATGAAGACTCCAAGCCCTGAAGAGCCCAAAATCCTCCCCTTACTGCAGAATGAGACAAAAATCCCCCTGGAGCTGGGGGATGGCGGGAAGAGACTGGGCATAGGGGCCGGGGGATGTTCATGCTCTCAGTTCTGTCACCAATGCACCAGGTCTCCTGGGCAACGCCTTTTATTCTTAGAGTCTCCGTCTCCCCAACTCTCGTATAACAGAACAGAGTCCCAGAGCTTGAGTGTTTGAGTTTATCTGTGAAATCGTTAGGTTTAAATGGCCTCAATTTCCAGGTGAGGAAATTAAAGCTGGGCAAACTCAGGTTGTCTCTTCACGCTCACAAAACCAGTGAGAAGTCAAGGGGCAAGATCCCAGATCCCTGAAGACCTGGGGTCCATCTTAATTTCTGAGACAAAATTTCAAAAGGTTTGAGGCCTTGGTTGCTTTTGGAGGGTGGAGTAGCCTTGGTCCCAGGACCGTGCCGTGGGCTTGCTGGTCCTCTCTGCAGGTGCCTGAAGGGCCCGACATTGTCTGCCCTGGTTCTCTCGTGTCCACATCCCAGCGGGTGCAGCCCTCTGGAGCCTGGGAGGCCTGCTGACCGCGGGTCCTTCTTAGATCAGGTGCCCTCTGAGGGCGCCGTCACGCCAGCTGGGGAGAAGCCTGATGGACACTTAGGGAAGCCTAATTAATGTTCAGGGGTCACTGAACTGCTTGACCCCAGACAGTGACTCATTTGGGGAAATTAGGTTTCCAAAGAAAGGAACAGGAGCAGGTAAAAGCCAGGTCATATCAGATGGGAGACATACTCTCTTTACAAGCTTCCACCTCATCTGACTGACGATCCCTCCGAGACCTGCCTGAGGATAAGCACTCTGGGATAAAAGATTGGTAAAACCAGAAGCCCCTCGAGCCCTGGGATTGGATTTTGTGCTCCCAAAATGAGACAAGATTAATAAAAATGATCTGCATCTCTGGTTCAGTAAAATATTAGGAAGAGCCATAAAAATTTCCAGGTTGTCGAAACACCTTGGCTTCTGTGCTGAATTCTTTGGGTCCTTAAGCCTGAGGCTGGTGGGACTGCCCAGTCACGTGATATGCTGGTTTAGCTCTAGACCCACACAGCGAGATCCTGGGAGAGGAAACACAGCAAAACGCCTGCTCGGGACTGTTTTAATCAGTAATCTTAGATACAAAGGGTCACTGGACATGGGAGGATTTGAGCATCAAAATGTTCTCTTAGCACATCTTCCTGTTTTCAATGTGATATGCAAAATGAACAATTCAAATCTTTCCTGGGAACAACTGATCAACACCCGGGCTTAACAATGCAGTGTGGCCGGGTCTCAGTTCTCTACGGGTACAGAGAGGGGTAGCCCGCATTTAGTGCCAATATTTTATGTTTAATCAAGGGTACATAAAAATTCTGATTTAGTCAGCACTGATTTAGGAATTATAAAACTAAGGCATTTCCAAAGCCTTCAGAGTTATGCTTCTTGGAAGTACTAGGATTACATTTAGGTTTTGTTTATTGTTGTTTTCTGTGCTTAAGTTTGGTAGTAGTTTCTCAAAGAAAGCATGAAAATAATTCATTTGGTTCATTCATTCTTTTTCCTACTCCTTCTTACACTCATTAAATATCCACAGCATATCTGCTATGTAACAGCTCAGTTCTGCCACAGTGGAGTTCAAGTTTTCAATTGGCAGCACAGCGTAGGATTCCCAAACCAAAGCTTAGACATGAACACAAAAATAGTCCCAGACTTGTATCCCCAGAGGGACGTAACAAACACGTCTTCAAATCTTCTCTGGAAGGGGACACTTTAAACCAGTTCTTCCAGGATTCACAGAGATAGGATTTGAGTGAACAAGCTCAGCAGTCTAAAAATTATGAAAAATAATGATAAAACATGAGGCTATAAGACATGAGAGTGACAGTAGCCAAAATACACGGCAAAAAAAAGCTTGAGATATTTAGACTCCCCAGCACTTAAAATAATAGTATTAATCAGAAATAGGTCAGAAAATATACTTTTAAAATTTTAAATTATAAGTGGCAATAGAAAGTGAAACTGGATAAAAATCATATTACGAAATACCAGGTGTCTTTCTAAAACAACCAAATAGAACTTGCGGAAATAAAACTATTCTTAGTGATGTGTGGTGGGTGTTGACATAGGTTTTTTTTTTTCCTATGCACTGCTTTTATCTATATAGTGTGATCATATTGTTTGTATAAGTGTAGCTCATTCTTGGTTTTCTTTTAATGTTGTAAATCGTCTCCTGCTTTTGTTTTTAAAAATGCCCCACAAGCCCTCCATTAAACTTTGTCCTCCGATTTTCAACTCGTCCTTTGTGTTTCTCCTCTCTGCCACCTGGCCTTTTGGCTTCAATAGCACACTGTTTCCTTAGAAGGAAATGAGTCTCTCCTCTGCCATAATGCACTGTTTGTTTTCAGAAGTGGAAAAGGTGATTACTCAGCCAGGCTGGGACTGTTCGGTCTTGAAGGCCTGTCTGCATTTTCATCAAAGATTTATTTCATTTGTTTCCTATTTAAGCCCTGGTGTTTCTCCCTGCTGTTGGCATTTCCCTTTCTTTGAGCAGAGAGCTCAGACATAAATTACCCATAATTGGCTGGTGTCATTCATGCTACAATGAAAGAGAATAATGATAGTAGCACATAACAAACAATTCAGTGTGTACTCATGAGAAGAGGCACATGTTTATTATCGCATTGAATTTCCACAAAGCTCTTGAAGAGAGACACAGAAAACAGTATTATCTTCCTTTTAAAAAGGAAAAATATTTAAGAAGCACAAAGTCAGAGCTGCAACTCAGAGAAGGTACACAACTTGCCTGGTGCCCCACAGTTTACGTCTGGGAGCTCCCACCTTAGCTCAAGTTCTGATCCTAGGTCCAGCTCTCATCTTAGCAAATCAGAGGACCTGTCAAGCTAGAAGACATTAAAAATCAATGTGGCCACAGGTTTCAATTTCAATATGAGGATGTTAGGCCTAAAGAATCTCCTAAAAATTATCATTAACATTTATACAGAACTTTGCGTTTTACATTATCAATTTAAAACTCATTTCACCCCTCTAAGAATTAAGTAATAATATTATCCCAAGGTGAAGATAGAAAGAGTAATGTTTTCCAATGGTGACGTCAGCACAAATCCAGCCCTGCTGCTGGAGTCCAAAAACCTCCTCTGGAGTGCCAGGTCTGCCATAGGTGAGCCACGTGACCATGGAAAATCATGGCAGTTTCCTAATCTTCAGTTTCCCTCATCTGCAAAATGGGACTTATAAACACAACTAAGTCACGGAGCTATTGTGAAAACTAAAGAAGAAATCTATGATGACATTAAAGAAATCTGTTTGTTTGTTTGTTTTTTTAATATTCTCCATGATAGGTTTTGCAGAAAGATTCATTTAATATATTTTGGAAATGGTTTCACACAGTCCTGTATAAATAATCCCAAGTAATCCTGGTTTAACTGGGCTTTATCTGGCATTATCTACCCTCATTTTACCTTAGAACACATTTCCCGAGGGACACTGTTATTGGCATCCACAAAACAACGATTTAGTGGAACACAATTTTAGGAACATTCTTGCAAAGCCTTAAACAAAAGCTATGTTGTTTCCCTTTCTCGGTGACCACGGAGCACACTAGATCCTCTGACTCCCCACCTAGCTCCCCTCCCACCCACTCTTATTCTGCAGGATGCGCCAAGGGGAGGCAGCAAACACCCTGCTGCCTCGCCATGGGGAATTGCAATCTTCTCCTCAGGTTCTGGATCATCCATCCAAGTCAATGCTATGCAAAAGGGTGACGAACTGATGATGAGCTGGGAGTATGAGATGGTCAGGAATGCTTTGTGGCTTTTTAGCTTTAAGGGAGTGTGCCCCCATTTTCAGTGGCTCACATCACCTCTGCTGACAGAGGATGGAGGCAGTGACGTGGATAGCAGAGAGGACGGCACTGGAGGACTTCTCCCAAAGCTTCTCGTGAGCCCTTTCACCACCCACCTGCTGCAGCTCACAGCTGTTCCAAGCCCGGCAGCCTGGGAACAGGCTTTAATGCCTTGCAACCCAGGGTTTCCAAGATGGCAGACATTCCAGCCATGGAATGGCTGCATCTGTCCTGCTCACAATTATATGCCATCACAATGACACATGTTATATACATTAGTCATCTGACAATCTACCGCCTCCATCTCTCCATCGAATGTGGGCTCCACGAGGACAAAGGCTTGTCTGTCCACTTGATTTATCACTGTATTCCCAAGACCTTGTAGAGACACTGTCACAAAATAGGACTTAATAACCATTTTTTAAAAAATAAACAATAAATCTTGCATGAATCAATAAATCACTAAGCATAATGCTGATATGTGAATTCAAAATTGCATGAATAGATGAGTAAATCTATCAGGGACTGACACTGACTGGGCATTCTATTTCTAGAATTGCATGAAGATCTGGGTTTGGCTGCTCTGTCCACAGACAGACACACCCATGCATGCACACACATGCACACGCGTGCATGCAGCACATGTTCTCTCCATTTGTTCCCCTGTACCATGCTGCAGATCAATCTCTCTTTGGAGAAAGGAAAAACAAGAACTAGGTAAGATGTCTTCCAGGGAAGTCTCCAATCCAAGTGGAAATTATATATACATTCATTTATTCAACAAATATTTACCTACTGGCATTATGGATACAGTGGAAAGCAAACTGTGTAGGGCTTTTGGTTCATCAAAGGATGCAAATCTTTTCCATAAATTACAAAGGTCAAGAGAGAAACCCTTTGGGTTGCTGTAACAGATCGGGGTGTAAGGGTCATGTGATACAACTCTGTGATACTCTCAGGACATCAGGCTTGAACCCAGAATGAGATTGCAAGTTAGCATCCTGAGAAGGACCTGGGCACAGGCTATTCTTTCAGGAGGAAGTTCTAAGTGACTCCCAATTTTGGAGTCTGGGGAAGAAGAAAAGAGTCATAGATATGAAGAGAGACTATTCACTAGATATACCCAACCGAGGAAGAACAAAGCAAATCCAAGCCCATAAATGGGGAGAGGAGAAGAAGTTTGCCAATGCAGCCAACTGACACGTCTGACTGTGCGCAGCCAAGGTGTGAGCTGATACATGACTTGAGACACAAGTTTCATAGTAAGAAAGAAAAAAACATGATGTTGACAATTGGTGTGTGAGTGTTTCCTTTTTGAGTGAAAAAAATGATCTCATGAAGGAGTATGGAAATTTAAAATATGAAAAGTAATTTGCTAAAGATCAAACTCCACATTGAAAGAATATTAAGCCTGTAGTTTTGAACACATCCATGAAACTAAGGTTCTTTTTGTGCCTTTTGCTCATTAGGGCTGGAGGCTTTAGGTTTTATCACTTTAATCCAGTGGTTGTTCTAGAGACCTGGACCCTCACATTGCAGGGAGGTAGTTTAAGGCCAGCATGTCAGGTTCCACGTCCTTGCTCTCTGACATGTAGAGGATGTATATGGCTGGGTCTTTTCTTCTCTTCCTTGGCATCTGTTTCTCAGCAGAGCAGAGGGAACCTTCAGTGCAGACCACCTCTTTCAGAGCATTTAGGAAGAAGCTAAGCCCATCCTTCAGTCTCTGCTGAAGCTGCCAGCCTTTGATGAGACTTTTCTAGAAGCCAGGTCCACTTGAAATTGGAGAAGCAAAAAGTGCCATGAATCTTCTTACGCCACAACTGGAGTAACAGGAAAAGGTTCTGTAGCTGCCTTAAGGAGCACCTGCCTTTGGGTGAGGGAGGGAGTTACCAAAATTGAGGTCTAAGGGGGTATCCAGTTTGGCAGATATGTGGAATCCACCCAGGTGACCAGTGATGGAGCAGATGCTGTAACAATACTGCCCCCACATCTAGAAAGACAGTAGGTGGGATGTACAGTTGACTTCTAGGAGGGAGGATCCTCAAGTAGACAGTCCTTTCATTCCCTTTGTCTCCTGAATGAGGGTGTTCTTGAATGATGTCAGTAGATGCGAATACTCAAGAGTCACTCAGTCAGCTGGGAACAGCCTAAACAAATTGATCTGGAAGGAGGGTGGGGTCTCTGCAGACCACCCCAGAGAGGGTGATCACTGCCCAAGGTAGCTTGTAGGAGAGGAGTGGACTCATGGAATTGACTGGGGATCAGGCAGCAGAGATTTGGTAGGGATCCAGTTCTGGAGAGAGGTTGGCATCAATAGATAAAAAAGGTGGGTTTCATTTCAGGGTATCTCAAATCTTCTCTAGAACCAAGAAGGGTAAACAATGAATTAAAGAATGAATAAAGAAATTAAAGACATATAAGGAGAGTAGCAGGTTACAGTATATTCCAGCCGCTGTGAAGGCAATAGAAACTAGAACTAAGGCAGAAAGGAAAACAAGTCCAAAAAAGAAAGATGAAGGAGAAATTCAAGGTGATTGTTCTAGTTTGCTAGCTGCCGGAATGCAATATACCAGAAAGGAATGGCTTTTAAAAAGGGGAATTTAATAAGCTGCTAGTTTACAGTTCCAAGGCTGAGAAAATGTCCAAATTAGAACAAGTCTACAGAAATGTCCAATCTAAGGCATCCAGGGAAAGATACCTTGGTTCAAGAAACCGATGAAGTTCAGGGTTTCTCCCTCAAGTGAGAAGGCACATGGCAAACATAGTCACAGTTTCTCTCTCACCTGGAAAGGCACATGGTGAACACGGTCAGGTTTCCTCTCTCATCTGGAAGGGCACATGGCAAACATGGCATCATCTGCTAGCTTCTTCTCCTGGCTTCCTGTTTCATGAAGCTCCCCAGGAGGCATTTTCCTTCTTCATCTCCAAAGGTTGCTGGCTGGTGGACTCTGTTTCAGTTGGCTATATTGTTCTGCATTGCTCTCTCTGAATCTCTCACTTTCTCTAAAATGTTTCCTTTTTTTTTTAGGACTCCAGAAACTTCTCAAGACCCACCCACATGGGCAGAGACATGTCGTCACCTAATCCAGCTTAACAATCACTCTTGATTAAATCACATCTCCAGGGAGATGATCTAATTACAATTTCAAACATATAGTATTGAATAGGGATTATTCTGCCTTTATAAAATGGGATTTTGATTAAAACATGGCTTTTCTAGGGTACATACACCCTTTTAAACCAGCACAGGGATCATAAAGGATGTGCAGTTTTGTGAGTTGAGTCCCAACAAAAGAATAATTGGATTTTAGAAAGAAGTTTTCTCCCTCTCTCCTTTTATGTTTGGAGTGATTAAACAGTTTTGGCTTTTAGTTTTTGCCCTTTTCTTTTTCCTCTCGCCCAGTAAGCTGAGCAATCACAATTCACAGGTAAAGTTACCTTTGGAGGAAGTCATGTGCTCCGCTACAGATGGGAACAGCAATCTAGAGAGCCTCAGGAGGTTTGGAGTGAAGAGCAAGCAGACAAATGGAGCTGAAGATCACATTAAAATAAGAGTGAGAGGAGTTCATAGGTTTGCTTGGATTTGGAGTGGGAATTAATGCTATGTGCAAAGAAAACTACTCAATCACATACAAATGAGAGAATCACTAACTCTCTGTAAAACAAACAGTTGAACAAAAAGTAGAAACATAATTGTAATACACTACTTAACTCAGCAGAGAATACTATTTATATGGCCATGCTAATTTATTTTTCGAGTTTAAGATAAAGAGAAGGATCTATCCATTTGGACTAAACTATGTTCTCTCCCCTAAGTGGAAGATAAGAAACATATCTAAACATATAAAACAGCATATAGCAGAACAAGTATATTATTTAAATATATAGAGCTAAATGCTAAAAGAAACAACCAAAAATGTGGAAAGTGGTTGCCTCTAAGTAACAGGGAAGGGGGATTTGCTGGGTGGAAAGAGTGAAGCATGGAATTTAAAGGTAAGTAGTGCTATTTGGCTTTAATATTACAAAAGTATGTGTGTGTGTGTGTTACTTTGGAATGATACGTGTATTCATAGTAAATAAATAATAATAAAAATCAATCATGAAAATATATTCTATAGGAGGGAATTTACTCTTCCAAATACTGTAGTTTATGATAGGAAAAAGTATTATACTTTTAATACACTTCACTATTTCCAGCTGGCCAGATCAGCTTTCAAAGCAGAGATAATGTATCATGAAATAAATTCTTTTTCCTTTGGAAATATGTGACATTTTCTAATGCATTTCCCATGACTGTGAAAAGAGTCCAGTATCAGGGAAAGTTATATCCCTGGGAAAACGTCTCTTTGTAGGTATTGCTGTTCTCTGTGGGCCATAACTTCCAATTTGCAATGAAATTTATAAATTATTGATATAGAATCAATCAAATCTATATTCCACACCTTCAGCCAGACCCCTCTCCTGAAACAAAATTATTTCATCCAACAGCTCTCGGATCTGTCAAACTGGAAGTTCTACCAGCACTTAAAACTAAGATGGTCCAAATCATCATATGTATTCATATTCATAATTATATTCACATGTATACATATTTTCGTTGTGCATTTTGATTTCCGTACTCTCAGTCTCAGTTATTTCCACGACCGCTGTCTGAGGCAGCCACCAGGGGGTCACCCTTCCTCTCGGCTGTCCACCTGTGTCCAGTCCACAGGTCTGTCCTGTCAGTTTTCTGACCCACTGCCCTTTGTTGGCTGAGACCTATGTTCACCACGTTCTCCGGCCACTGCAGGAGCCCCTGGGAAGTTGTCTCTGCACAGACCAGTTCCCATCAGTCCTCCTCTCCGAAACCAAAGCTGTGTTTCTACGACTCAAATCTGTCAATAGCCTTCAGCAGACGTACAATTACTTAGCTCTGCATACAAGGTTCTCTAAACCCTTGGCAATTCTTTCTTTATTTCCTTTGTCACATCCTCTAGTAACATCAGTAGCTGCCAGCTGATCTGCAGCCAGCCCAGGATAAAATCCTGCCAGGTCTTTAGGGCTGTTTCTATGTTTTAAACTGCTAATTATACATGAAATATTACTGCTGTGCCGTCGCCTAACCAAATAATTTTACATTATAGACCAGCTTCCACGGTAAGGACAAAGAGAAAGAAGATGGAAATAAACACAAAGAAGTCCAAAGAAGGACAAAATTAATATACAAATACAAATGGATGAAATAAAACATTAACAGAAAATCAGTGAAAGCAAAAGCTATTGCTTTGACAAGGTCCATAAATTTGATAAGCCAGCCTAATCAAGAAAAAATAGAGCAGCCACACATTATCAATATAAGGAATAAAAGATAGGGTATTACCTTGGGGCCTAAGCCATTAAAATTATAGAAAGGAAATGTTATAAGCAGTATGTCAACAAACATAACGGCTTGGACAAAATGTATAAATGCCTTTAAAGACAAAAATTACCAAAAAAGTTTCAAAAAATAAATAGAAAATCTGAAAAGAAAACTTCTGACCATGATCCCTGTGAGGACCCATGCAAGGTCCTCAAAGAAATACTAACAAAATAAATCCAGCAATTTGTAAAATAAATAATGTATCAGGACCAAGTGGGGCTACGCTGGGAATGCAAGGCTAGCTCAGCATTTGAAAGTAAACCAATAAAATTCAACATATCAATAGATTAAAGAAGAAAAAAATAATTATTTTCATAGATAAAGCAGAAACCTTTGACAAAATTCGACATCATTCCTGATTAAAAAGCAAGCAAACAAAATCAAACCTCTCAGCCAAGTAGGAAAACAAGTGGACTTCCACAACTTGATAGAGGATACTACAAAAACTAGAATTAGGGACATATTTAATGGTGAAGAACTTAATCCCTTCCCCTTAAGAACAAGGCAATTCATGATTTTTTTTGAGGGTGGTGTGTGTGTGTGCATGGCCCAGGAATTGAAGTCGGGTCTCCCGCGTGGAAGGCAAGCATTCTACCACTGAACCACCCGTGCACCCCATGACTTTTATTCAGAATAATAGCAGAGCTCTTAGCCAGAGCAATGAGGCAATAAAAAGGAAAAAAGAAAAGAAAAGAAAGATATGGATATTGGAAAGGAAATAATAAAACTGCTATATACAATATAATCTTATATCCCAGCAATAATCAATTAGTACTTGAGATATAAACAGTACTAATTACAATAGAATCAAAGAGCATGAGATACTTTAGTATAACTCTTACAAAATACATGCAAGATCTGTGTACTGAAAACTGCAAAACCCTGGTAAAAAAAGAACTGAAGAATTGAATAAAATGGGGAGATATACGATGTTCATGAGTTGGAAGACAGTTTTGTTAAGATGAGTCAATTCTCCTCAAATGGACCTATAAACTCAATGCAATTCCAAACAAAATCCCAGCAGGAATTTTGGTAGAAATTAATGAGTTCATTATAAAGTTTATACGGAAAATAAAATAGAATAGCTGAAACTATTTTGAAAGGTTAGAATACTCACAGTAAATATTTTCCATACTTACTATAAAATTACAATAGTCAAGACAGTGTGATACTGGGGAAAGAATAGACATAATAGATTAAAGAAACAGAATAAGAAGTACAGAACTGTTTAATATCTTGTTTGGTATGTTTATGTGTCTATGTCAAAACTGCAAAGCTATACACTAAAAAGGGTGAATTTTACTCTACGAAAGACTTCATTAATAAGATTAATGGAAAAACTCTTATTTTTTAATCTGAAGAAAACAAAAGAAATATAAACTCTGGGTTGCTGTCTATCTAGTAAAGAAAGTGATTTTGAAGCTAAATTCTTTCCCACAAAGAAAATCACAAGTCCAGACAGTTTTTCTGGTAAATGCTAACAATTTAATAAGAAATTATATTACAAAACTCTTTGAGAAAAGTAATAAGGATTTTTTATGCGACCCACATTAAACTGATGCCAAAACCAGACAAAGATATTACAAGCTAAGAATATTACAGGGCAATATCTTCTTGAACATAAACACACAAAAAAATCCCTCATGTAATTAGTAAATCAAATCCAGCAATATGTAACAATGATACCACTCCATCAGCAAGTGGGGTGCACCCCAAGGCTGTGAGGTTGACTTAATACCCCTAAATCCATCATCAGTTCAGTGAGCAGAAGGAAAGCAGAGGCTGTGGCATGGAGATGGGGGCAGGGCCACATGCCAAGGAACACAGGTGACCACTGGCTGCTCAAAGTGGCGAGCAGGTTGTCCCCTCAGGGCCTGCAGACGTGTCCAGGCTGCTGGCATCTTGACTTTAGTCCAGTGAAACCAAGGACAGTTTTCTAACTCCCAGAAAATAAATGTGTGCTGTTGTTATTTTAAGCCACTATCGTTTGCGGTAATTTGTTATAGCAGCTGTGGGAAACTAACACGTGAAGTTTGGGGGTTTGGTGAGCTAAATTGACAGAGGGCAGAGGTTCCAAAGGAATGTAATGTCCATGTATTCCCATGAATTACTATCTCACAGGTTAGAATTGTCTTTGAAATTTCTTTGAGGTGTTCTTTCATCATATGGGGCTATCTGATAGCACTTTTGTTCAATTTATTTATATAGACAATATTTATTATTTTATTTATATATTTACATATTTTATTTACATATTTAAATGCTTTATATTTTTATTCATTTATCCCCCTTCTACAATCAAAAGGCCACAAGCGAAGCTCATGGAAGTGTTCCTCTCACTTTATCCTGCCTGCTCATCCAGCTACCTTTCCATGTCCTGCCCCACTCAGCTTGGAAATGATTGTCACTAGCCCGTTCTCAATTTTCTAGTGATTCTTCAAATGGCCACTGTAACCAATTTCCACTGGTCGTACATTTCCCACCCAAATTCTTGGGATCCTTTCTTTTTTGTCTTGGTCTACTTTCTTTCCAAAGAGCCATTGTTCCATCAAAATCCCACTCCTGACATCAGCTATCCTGGGAACTACACATGCTTCTGCCTCAGCTTGGGTCCCTCCCAAATGCACCACTGACAGAGGGATTTGAGGACAAGCGGCTTACTTTAGAGGGGATCGCAGGAATGACGTGTAGAGAAGGGGCAGAGCAAGGCAGCCAAGAAGGCGTAAGGTCCATTCTTGGGCAGGTGGCCCTCGGGGAAAGTCCCGTCAGGGGCGTCCGAGTGCAATGGGAGACTGTGGGGCCACCCTGCTGGCTCGGTGAAGAGCCCGCGGCACTTAGCACTACTTAATTCCACTGCTCAACCTGATGCTTTTGCTCCACATGCAAATTAACAGTCCTTAACCAAGCTTCTTTCTGAATCACTTTTTTCCCTTTGCTTTTTTTTTTTCCTTCTGCCTTGTACCTGCAGATAAGAACAGCATCTCACCAGAGACAGGGTTAAAGTCAGGGGCTCATGTGACCACAATGTTTGAGCTCTTCTTGTAAAGGTTCAAGCAAACCTGTCCCTCTCAGGAACTGGTTTTCAAATATTTCACAGCTTTTCACAGAAATCTCACAAAGCGGGTCAGACACCAAACACCTCTATATCCTTTGCTGCTCTGTGAAAGGATGAGTTCATCCCCTCGCCCGCCAGCTGCAGCTTCCTTAGCCGATGCCAAAGGCCACGGAGGGTCTCAGATATTTGGCAGAAGGGGAGAGCAGCTGGTGCCCCAGATTAAATCTATTTCTCAAGGGGTGATCTCTGTAGCTGTGCGATAAGTAGACTGAGATGAGAAGAACATCCACCTCTGAAGGGACACCCAGTGCTGGCGAATCGGGGCTGATTCTTCCCAGAGGACCTGCCCACCCCAATGCTGCCGTCCCATGGCCCCACCCAGCCCCCAGCCCCTGCCTCCTCCTGCCGCCCCATCTCCCAGCCTGGGACACAGCGCTGGTCTCACTAGCCAACTGCTCGGCCTTGCCGCACCCCACCCAGGCTCTTTCTGAGCGACAGGTCCTCTCATTGCAGGATGCACTTGAACAGGAGGTCAGTTTGGAGGCACAGGTAAACCTAAGGTTGACAGCGGTCACCTGTTGTGTGCCTCCTGGGTGCCAGACTCCGTCAGTGGCACTGCCTGGGCCCTGTCTTGCTGGTTTTGTGTTCACAGCAAACCTAAGAGGGAGGCAGTATAATCCCAGGTTGTAAATGCAGAAGTCGGGGTCCAGGGGGTTGGACAGGTCACCCCTGGTCATCTGGCTTGGAAGCACCGTGCTGTACCACCTGAGCATGGGTTAAAGTGAACCACAAGCCCCGAGAAACCTTCAGCCATCCCTTCACATTTAATTCCATATTCACTGAGCTCCACCCTGCGTGGATCTGTCCTGAAACCTGGAGATACAAAGATGAAAGAGATTCAGCTTCTACGCCAAGGGACCACAAGGTATAGGGAACCCCAATGCTTAGAGGGTGGAATGTGTAAAGAAGAGAAACTTAAGAAGAATGAAAGAGTGTGATTAGACAGGTTGGAGGCTAGCTAGCATCATGGTACAGCTCATTCTAGAAAGTTATCTTCCTAGTGGTAAAATAGGGAAGCAAAAATGCTTTGGGAAAATGCATGTTTAGCTTATGATGCCCAGAGTCCACGATAAAACATTCAGAGTTTTTACGTGATATTGCACAACACCAAGGTTAAAGGGTGACTTTCTCATCCTCAGCCCTTCCTTAGAAAATCCACAACCAATAAAGCATCTGGCTCTAAGCTCGCATTCAGGGCCTGGAATCAGAATTTCGGTGTGAATGTGAAGCCCAGAGGAATTCCATCTGACATCATCCCCGCCAATCTGAGGCTTATTCGCCTGAAGGCCTGAGACAGCTATAACTATCTCAACTGGGTTCTGTGATCTTATGAGGGAATTTTGGAGAGAAATGCTATTTTAAGCACCATTTAGGTTTTGCTCAGACTGTTTTTATGGGGAAAGTTATGATTCTGGCTAATAGCTAGAGTTTACTTTTGAGGCCTCCTCCTCAGACGTTACCGTGGGTCCTGGAACCCGTTCAGAGCAACCTTTCACGGTGACTGCCACGTGATCTCTAGGCAGACGTGATTTATAAGCTAATGACAGGGCAATATATATCATACTAAATGGTTGTGGGGGGACATTTGCTGAGCTGAAGTTATGGGCAGCTGAAGGGTATCTCCATGTGAAATTGCCTTCACCGTTCTTTCCATTACAGTGTCCCACGGCATGGATGGAAAAGCTCCTGCCACCCCCTCCTCAAATCCACTGCCATCTCCTTAGGAGAGCAATAGGGCTTTCAGTGGAAACTGCTTCATGTACCCATTCTCCTATGAGAATCCCTTGGCAAGCTGATAGGTTGAATCCAGGGGGACCAGTACATGTTCTGAATGGCCGCTGCTTAGTTTCCTGGGGCCAAGTAACAAAGTACTGCAATGGATGGCTGAAAACAACAGGAATTTATTGACTCCCAGTTACGGAACTAGAAGGGTGGAATCGAGGTGCCAGAAGTTCCATGCTCCATTTGAAACCTGTAATCAGAGAAACCTGCTTGCTTGGCATGTTTGGCTGAAGGAAGGGCATGTGACCAAGACAGCCTAATGAGAGGACTCCTCTGGGATGGCTTTCCATTCTGCATCACCAGTGATATGCCTGTCCTTCTCTGGGGTGCAGCTCTGAAGGTGTGTGATGCCACTGTTAGGTTCTCCATGGACAAAGCTATATGTCACTATGGTTCTCAAATCAAACAGACTCAAAGCTATACAGAAAAGGTGCAAAGAGGAGAAGAAGAGAGACGCCATGGTCCAGTTGTGTTGGGCTCCAGCTCTCTTCCCTGGCTCAGCCAATTGAAATGAGGTCACTCTAACGTACAATTAGATTCTCCTGATTATACAGCCTCTCTCTCACTCTGGCACTACTAACAGCAGCTTCAAGGAAAGCCCAGAGGCCACCTTCAGCCTCAACACCATCGGCTTCATCTCTACGTGCTGCCCAGAGACCTACACCAGGGGCAAGGACTGAACATGCACCTTCTCCCCAGAGGCCGTCAAGAACGAGCCCTCCACGCCTTACTTCCATCAGCCCTCTCATCTGGAGGACCATGTTCCAGGGAATGTATATGGCAAGGCTGCTTCCAAAGTCCCAATCTTTCCTGACACTCACTGTCTGTGCCAGTTTGAGAGTATTATGTACCCCAGAAAAGCCATATTTTAATTCTTTCCAATCTTTGTGGGGTCAGCCATTTCTTTTAATCTTAATTCAATATTGTAAGGCAGAAAACTTTGCTTGAGTTATCTCCACAGAACTATAGCACACCCAATTATGGGTAAGGCCTTTTGATTAGACGAAGATGTAACTCTGCCCATTCATGGTGGGTCATGGTTAGTTTACTGGAGTCCTTTATAAGAGGAAACATTTTGGAGAGAGAGCCAGAGCCAACAGAAACTTCAGAGCAGATGCAGCAGTTTGGAGGGCAATTGATTCAGAGCTGATAGAGCTGGGCATTTGGAGATGTAAGACCTGGTAGACATCATCCTGTGCCTTTCCATGAGATGCTGAGCAAGCCAGAACCCAGAGTTGTGTCTCAGAGGGGCTAAGTGAAGGCCCACACATGCCAAGTGAGGAATCCCCACAGGAAACAGGCTGAAAGCAATCGAGCCCAGGAGCAATGGACCAGCAGATGCCAGCCATGTGCCTTCTCAGCTGACAGACCCATTGGCCTTCCTTGAATTAAGGCATCTTTCTCTGGATGCCTTAGTTTGGACATTTTTATAGGCTTAGAGCTGTAAACTTGCAATTTATTAAATTTCCCTTTTTAAAAGTTGTTCTAATTCTGGTATATCACATTTCGGCAGCATTTAACAAACCAGTATACCATTCCACAGACATAGAGGACAACCTCACCTCCCCTGCACCAAATCATCCAACCAGATGGCACATTTACTTAAAAACTTCACCTTCTCTTTGTTATAACTGACTCTGTTTCCATTTAAGGCTAACCTCTTCACATGTCTACAGGATTCCATCTCTTCTTACCTAAAAGTATTTTGCTCTCATTTTCCATGTCCATCTTTCCTGTCTATCATGTCTTCCTCTCTTGCTTCTAGACCAACGCTATGTAAAAAATCTACCAGAATATTTCCCAACCTTAAAAAAGGAAGACATACTGTGGGCCTTCTTTTCCCCTCCAAATGGCTCATGCCTTTTCCTTTTTAAAAGCAGAAGTTCTTTAAATAGTTAAAAATAGAGAGGTTTCAAACAAGAGAGATGGCACAAAGATAAACTAAACCAGACCCACATGTTTAAAATATATAACAAAATAGCATCATACCTTCTCCAGATTCTTGGAGACAAAGAGAAGAAATGTCATAATGTGTCAGGAACTATGTTTAGAAGTATAAATAGTATGGAAATGCTTTCGCATCTATTCAAACTTCATGCTATAGAATGCAATAATAAGAATGAGAGAGAAGAGCTAGCTAAGAGACTCAATTAAAAAAATAGACATTTCAGACTCTTGTCTTGGCATGAATTTGCATCTTATTAACATGGAGTTGATAAGAGGTCTATTTCCACATTTATTAAAGAAAGAATTATCTCTCTCCAATGATACTTGAGTATGATATTCTATGCATAGCACTTTAAATCCAGGCAGCTTCAAGTCCATCATATCCCAGGTTTGGAGAGAATAAATGAACTGATAAAAATTATATCTAATTTCTCCAGCCATGGACAAGATGTCATTTAAGCTATGTCTAGTTTCTCAATACTAGATGTCATTTAATTTACGTAGCTTCCCCAAATATCTCTGAGAAAATTAATCTCTTCCTCTTTTTGATCCTATGAAATTTTTTAACATTCTTCTGTGCTGTAGTGTGAGATATATTGGAAGAAGTGCCCAGTTACAAGTCAAAATATTGCCATAGTTTCCTCAACTGCAAAGTGGATATATTGTAGAACCCACTATACATGATTTGGAGGGGGATAAAACAGAAAAACAAGAGCAATGTAAGGCAATTATCAAATTCCTGGCATTAAGCAAATGTTCCATAATTATTCTATTCATGCTTCTCTCCTTTTGTTTCAGATATAAGCGTTGGCCAGCTCTTTCCTGTCTACTGACATCTCAAAATAATCACAGTTGGAGTGGCCAGGAATTTGACTTTTTTTTTCAAAGAATTTAGGTGATGAGAAATAAATCCTATTTTGTTTGGAGAATTCTTTCCTGAATAGGTCACCAGAAATTCAGATTATTTAACCTAAATATAGAGGTAACATAAATAAGAAACAAAATTCCCAGCAACCACTGCTCTGTTTTGTTTCCTTTTTCTTTGTGGATATGGGACACATGTTGGCCTCAACATTATGTTTAAGACATGTATTTTTCATGTCATTTATGGTGCAAAATACCATGGAGTTTTGGTTTGCCAAAGCTGCTGGAATGCATTATACCAGAAATAGATTGGCTATAAAGAGAATTTATTAAGTTACAAATGTACTGTTCAAAGGCTACAGAAAATGTCCAAATTAAGGATATCTTCATTCTAGAAAGGTTGATCACTTCAAGGTTTTATCTGTCACATGGCAAGGCAGATGGCAACATCTGTTGGCCCTTTGCTCCCAGGTTTATTTGTTTTCAGCTCCTGGTTCCAGTGGCCTCCTCTCTGAGCATCTGTGGGCCCTCATTTAGCTTGCCTGGAACAAACTCTGTATTTCCTCTCTTAGCTTAGTATCTCCAAACATCTGTGTCTTGGTTTCATTTCTCTGCTCTCCATGTCAGTTCTCTAAGCATCTCCAAATGTCTGTTTTGTCTGTTCTCTGTGTCAGATATTTCTTTCTCTTTCTCTCTTCTTGACCTCCTTTAAAGACTCCAGTAAACTAATTAAGAGCCACCTTGAATGGGCAGGGATCACAACTCCATGGAAATAATCTAATCAAAAGGTCACACCTGTAATTGGGTGTGTCACTCTCCATGGAAACAATCTAATGAACAGATTCCATCCTACAATAGGTCCTAAACCAAAATTGGATTAGGATTAAAAGAACATGGCTTTTCTGGGGTATGTATCAGTTTCAAACCAGCAGACAGAATGTGCTCAGAATAATATGCAGATGGAAGAGGAGAAAAGGGCTATTGTAGACAGTTTATGTTGATGAATAGGGCCATCTGACCCTAAACTAAATAGCTACAGCTCGTTGTGGGTTTTTGACTGTGTTTTATAATCTATCTTCATAAATACCATATCAACTATCAGTTGTTACTACTTACAACCTATCTGCCTTAATCAATACTGAATATGTTATTACTGTGTTAAGGCAAGAGTAAATTGGATCTAAATGAGGCTTTGAAGAGTTCTTTTATCAATAAAAAAGGTAAGTTTAGTGCAAGCATTTTATGATGTCTATTTTGGCTTCTGTTTACCACTTTTGTTATGAATAATTGAAACTGGCTTAAAGGTGTCCTTGTATATTTATAATCTGTCATGTATGGTTTTTAGGATGCTATAAAGCAGTAGTCCAGAGAGAAGAACCAGAACCCAGGCATCTAATTTTATGGTCCATTTTTCACTCCATTTTAGCCTCTTTCATCCCACCCTCTACAATTTACGATTCTTCCAATAGGGATTTCAAATACCAGTAGTAACCAAACTCCATGTTTCATTTCCATAAAATGATGAAGATGGGTCCCCAGGACAAAAACTGCCTCCCACCCTTCACGGTGGAAATTTAAACCAGCATATTTGATAACAAATGTTAAGGGTGTGCAATTAAAATACAAAGTAGCAGCTGGAAAGGGCACTGAAGACAGGTGTCTAGCTTGTGCCGCTCCTGTGCCCTGGAGATGCAAAACAGCTAAGAAATGCTGCTCTGTCTATTACCTTCTGAGAATTTCTGCTTTGAGTGGGTTTTGTTTTTGTTTTTGTTCAGAGTTCATCTGTCTCAAGCACTTCCCCCACCCCCGCTGTGTCCACAAGGAAGGAGAGGCCATTATCTTTGCCCTGGATTGACGGGTAGAGAAGGCAAAGACCTAAGAAATGTTGTGAATTCCCAAAAGGGAGGGATGGAACCAGGGTGACTATTTTTACTTTAGGTGAAGATGAAAGAGTACTCATTCTTTCACTGGCATCATCTATTAATGTATGCGGACTGTTCCAGAAGAATGCCTGTAGTAGAGTAAGTGCTGATTAAATGGATAAATAGCTGCCACTACCACCATCATCATGTCCTGTGTGCCAGGCATTGAACCAGCTTCCTGGGATTTAGATATTAAATGAGAAAATGGATATGCAAATAAAACACCTCCAAGCCTTCAAAATATATGTACATGAAATTAATGTCTAATAAACATTTATGATAGATGAATATACAGAGAATTATAGAAAGTTATAGTTATGTCTATGGGGGCAGTAGGTTAAATGAAGAAGGTCTTCAAAGAAAAGATAACACAACCTGAGCAACTATTTTCCAAGCAGACAAGAGAAAAATGATTGGTCCAGGTGAAGGTAAATGCCAAGATGTGCCCAAGAACTTGGTCGTCTTGGGCAACTCTATGAAGCCCCATTTGGCTCTTGAATCTGATGAGAAGAGGTCATGGGAAGAGACGAGGCTAGAGAAAAATAAGTAGGGATCAAATCATGGAAATCTTGAATGCTGCAGGGCTAAGGAGTTTGTGGTATGCCAGGGGATCCATTTGACAATTTCAAAAGGGCCCTGTCACAGAGTCCCCGAAAATAATAGTCTCCTCAATTTGTAAAACACTTACAATTTAAACTCCCTATATTGGCTTTCTCTCCCATGAATTAAATTATCATGGGTGGAAGATGTGAAATGTTAAACACAAAATCAATGCCATAATCTAATCTTGGGTGGAATATAAAACTTGTATGGGCATCAAAACTTTTAAAAAGTGAGAAGGGGTAATTCTGGTCACACCCCCATTTAACTTGCCTGTCCGATTCTGACAGATGTGGGATGGATTTCAGAGCATGTCAGTGGATTGTTGGAAATCTAACATAGAGGCGACGACAATTGCTACTACAGTCCCAGATGTCATCTCTTTACTAGACCAAATTAACACAGCTCCTGGAACCCAGTATGAAGTTATTACTATATATCTTTGATGGATCCAAAAGCCCATGGGTAAAATCTGGTTTCCTGTCTGTTTTCATAAGTAAACTTTTATTGAGATATAAATGTGTCCATTCATTTATGCATTGCCTATGACTGCTTTCATGCCATAATGGCAGAGTTAAGAAGTTGCAACAGAGATTGTATGGCTTACAAAGCCTAAAATATTACTATCTGGTCCTTTACAGAAAAGGTTTACTGATCCCTGCACTGTCATAATTAATAGAAAATGCCAGAAGCAGGTCGCTTTCATCTATCATGGACAGCGGTACAGCTTTCATGGAATTACCTTGAGCGTGACTACTCTTATGCTTTCTTTACAATTCACAGAAATGTTGATCATCTTAATACTCCAAGGGCCTCATGCTTGCCCACTTACACATTTGATAGCATGCTGACAGGACCTGGTGAACAGAAAGTAGAAAATACCTTAAATGTCTTGCAAGACCCAAGTGCAAGAGAGATAGACTCCTTGAAAATGTCTAGGATAATGATGATCTGACCTACATGTTGAGTAACTAAAGCAGCTCTTAGGTTTGAGGGGAGCTCAAACCAAAAGATTTTCCAACGAGTACAGGCTGCAGTCCAAGCAGCTCTGCCACTCATGCCTTTTGACCTGCTGGATCCAATGGTGCTTAAAGTGTCAGTGGCATGTTGGAAAATACATGATCTATTGCAATCTATAATAGAAGAGTTAATGGTGCATGCCTAGACTTCTGAAGTAAAGCCAGACACTTTTAGGCAACCAATGATTCTCTCTTTAAGAAAGATCCCTGAGTGATTTAAACAGTGAATAAAGAAGTATTTGCAAAGTCACCATGGGGGAATGAGGAGAATGGGGGAAAAATTCAACTTGCCCATTTGGAGAATTCCTGATATTCTCGACAGTAGGGACAAACAAAAGAATAGGCTGAGCCCTCAATCTTGGGGTTTGTCCCTATGAAACTTATCCTGCCAAAGGATAGACTAAGCCTACTTAAAATTAAGCCTAAGACTCACCCCCAGAGAACCTCTTTTGTTGCTCAGATGTGGCCTCACTCTCTCTCTCAGCCAACACGGCAAGGGAACTCACTGCCTTCCCCTCTCTACGTGGGACATGACTCCCAGGAGTATGAACCTCCCTGGTAATGTGAGACAGAAATCCTAGAATGAGCTGGGACTCAGCATCAAGGGATTGAAAAAATCTTCTTGACAGAAAGGGGGAAAAGAGAAATGAGACAACATAAAGTGGCAGAAGGCTGACAGATTTCAAACAGAGTCGAGAGGTTATCCTGGGGGTTATTCTTACACATTATATTCTTACACATTAAAAACCCCTTTTTAGTTTATGGTGTCTTAGAGTGGCTAGAGGGAAATGCCTGAAACTGTAGAGCTGTGTTCCAGTAGCCATGTTTCTTGAAGAAGATTGTATAACGATATAGCTTTCCCAAATGTGATTGTGTGATTGTGAAAATCTTGTGTCTGATGCTCCTTTTACCTATGGTATGGACAGATGAGTAAAAAATATGGATGAGAAGTAAACAAATAATAGGGGGAACAAAGGTTAAAATAAATTGAGTAGATTGAAATACTAATGGTCAATGAGAGGGAGGTATAAGAGATACAGCATGTATGAGTTTTTCATTTTTCTTTCTTTTGCTAGAGAGATGCAAATGTTCAAAAAAATAATCATGGTGATGAATACACAACTATGTGATGATATTGTGAGCCACTGGTTGTAATCATATCAAGAATGTTTGTATGTCAAGAATATTTGTATGTTTTGCTTGTTGTTCATAATAAAAATATTAAAAAAAGAAAGGTCTCTGAATTTGTTACCAAACTCTGGTAGAAGGTAGCATTCAAAAAATCCCATGGGACTGTATGAGTCCCCAAACTATAAACTTCTATGTGTCATTACTCTTTGTCCCTTGCCCCATCCTTCTGCCTGGAAAGCAGATACCAACTTGAAGGTCACATAACTAGGGGGTGTGCAGTGTGAACTAAAAGTGAGGGCCAGTTATTTACACAAAATTTTAAAATTTCTTGAAAAATCACAACTTAACAAACACAACAAAAATAGAAGATAAGAAAGATAAGAATCAACCTATATCCATTAAGTATATTTGGATATTTTTATTTAAAAACTTCTCATAAAGAAAACTCCATGCCCAAATTGCCACACTAGTTGATTACATAAAATATTTTTTAAAAAACTATAGATAGTAAACATACCTTAACTCTATAATATGTCCATCTGAAATATGAGACCAACAAACCCTTATATTAAAACTAGAAAAAGACATTAAAAGAAAACTGAAGACTAACTTAACTCAAGAACTTACACACAGAATTTCTGAACACAAAATTATCTAATAAAATTCAGCAGAATATAAAAATAATTATAAATCCTGACCAGGTAGGGTTTATTATATTTATGCAAGGCTGGTTTACCTATGAAAAGCAATCAGTGTAAGCCACCAAATTAATATATTGAAAGAGAAAATCATATGATCATTTTAATAAATGCAAGAAAAAATCCAATAATTCATACTCACACATGATATGAATTATCAGCAAACTAGTAATAAAATGCGTATTTCTTTGATCTGATAAGAGCACCTGGAAATGTGGCTTGCTTCATCAGTAACCATGAAATATTGAGCATTTCTTCTCTAAGATCAAACAAAGCAAGGATGATTGCTCTCACCCCTTCTGTTTAACATTTTATTTGAGGTCCCGGCCACTGCAACTGAAGAAATAATTTGACTTGATCTGAGACTACAATAATCAAGACAGTGTGGCTGTGCCAGTCTGAGGCTGCTATGTGCCCCAGAGAAGCCATGTGCTAATCCTGATCCAGTCTTGTGGGCCAGACCTACTGCTTATGGTAAGACACTTTGATTGGATTGTTTCCATGGAGATGTGACAAATTCAGTTGTGGTGTGGCCTTTTGGTTGGATTGCTTCCATGGAGATGTGACCCATCCAATTGTGGCTATGGCTTTTTGATTAGATGAAGATGTGACTCCACCCATTCAGGGTGGATCTTGGTAAATTTACTGGAATCCTTTAAAAGGGGAGACATTTTGAAGAAACCTCAGATGCAGATCCTTGGAGAACAATCTCTTCAGAGCTGACAGTCATGGATGTTTGGAGACGCTTAGTGCTGACAGAGAAAGCAGATGACTAGACTCAGGCAGAACCCAGCAGTCGTTTCTATGTGCCTTTGTATGAGATGCTAAGCAAGCCAGAACCTGAAGAGAGCCAAGAGATGAAACACAGTCCTGGAGAAGCCAAGTGAGGAACTCCCACAGGAACAGAGGCTGAAAACAATGGAGCCCAGGAGCAAGGGACCATTAAATGCCAGCCACGTGCCTTCCCAGCTGACAGAGGGGTTCCTGACCTATTGGCCTTTCTTGAGTGAAGGTAACCTTTTGTTGGTGCTTTCATTTGGACATTTTCATGGGCTTGGGACTGTAAATTTGTAACAAAATAAATTCCCTTTATAAAGCTGTTCCATTTCTGAGATGTTAAATTCAGGCAGCTTTAGCAAACTAATACAGTGCTACTTTTTAAAAGATATATAAATTCATCAATGGTACAGAAAGAGAATTCAGAAAAAGAGCCTTACTTAAACAATCAAATTATTTTCAACAAGGGCTTCAAAACAATTTTATGGGAGAAAGAAAAGTCTTCTCAATAAATGGCAAAAATTAATATGAATTCCTACTTTACATCAGATAAGAATCAAATTGAATTGGATCATAAACCTAAACATAAAAGTAAACTATAAATGTTCTAGAAGAAATCAAAAGATAACATTTTCATAACTTTGGGGTAGGCAAATATTTTTGAGAGGTCTTTGAAAGCACTACATGTAAAAAAAATCAATAAATTGGACTTCATCAAAATTAAAAACTTCTTATCAAAAACTTTGTTAGGAAAGTGAATAGATGAACCACAGTTGTATAACCTGCAACACATATATCAGACAAATTATTTGCAGACATATAGCTGAGAAAATATTTGCAACATGTTTATCTGACAAAGAGTAACTTTTATCCAGAATATAGAAAGAAATTTTACAACGTGGCAATAAAATGATAAACAGCCCAGTTAAAGAATGGGCAAGAGACTTGAAGAGACACTTTACAAAAGATAATACACAAATTGCCCATAAGCATATAAAAAAGTGCTCATCGCCATTTCTCATCAGGGAAATAAAAATTGAAACCACGATGAGTTTCCATTGCACAACACTGGAATGGCAAAATAAAGCATCTTGGCATGGATGTAGTGCAACCAGAACTCTCATACAATATTAATGGGAGTGTAAAAATTGAGGAAAATGGTTTAGCAAATCATTCACTTAACCATCCAGACCCAAGAGCAATACTTATTCCTGCAGAACAAGCCACAACGCCAGCCTGAGGGTGAAGCAGGCAGGCTGTCCTAGAGAAGCATGTGAATGTGGAGGACAGACACCATCCCTGCCACGTGGGGCTGTGCAGTAACAAAGACGAGTGATGAAGATGGTTTGAACTAGGATAGTGGTGGTGGGACAAGAAGAAAGTTACGAATGGAAGAAATATTTCTAAGGTATAATTGAAAGCACTTCAATGAGTGTGTGTCGGTGTAGGGGAGAGGCTGGGATTCTGTAGAAAAGAATGAAATAAAAATAAAATATGTAACTGATAAGCAATCAGGATTCCTTGATGCTAGTGGCAACGCCGCACAATGTACCATCCTTAGGGATCAGTGAAAGAAATCAGTTAACAGTTAGGTTATTAGTGTTCAGTCATTACTGACTCTGCTGATTCTACCTAATAGGAAGCAGACGATTTATGACATCTGTGCTAATGACTTGTCACAGGTGGAAAATACCCAGCCCCATGGAGTTCATCAAATTCCCACCTGCTCTCCACCAACTCATTTCTGATTTGGATTTGGTTCACCTGTACTCTCAACTATGCCTTGTTCACCCAAGCATTGACTTAGGCACAGGTATACATAACCTGCAACCTCAGACTGACCAGGTCAAGAGTCAGCTCCGCTCCCCAGAGGGTGGGGTCTAGAATACTGGTATTAGAACTGCCTCCCACATTTTCTCTGTTTGTCCTAATAGCCATGTGCACATAGCATTCTCACCAGGGGTGACTTGTGTTCCTTGAATCCTAGGTTTTCACTTAGGATCCCCCTTTAATGAGGGAATCCCAGCTGGAAGCAGGATACCTACATCTACAGGGTGCTGGGAGTTGAGTCTGTTCCCCCACCCACCCATAAGAATCTGAGCTCTTAGGCTGGCATCTTGCCGTACTGGACAGAGCCAACTACATAGAGGTCTATAAGAAGCATACACTTAATAAAAGTAGCATGTGATATATTGCATCATGATACATTGATTTAGCTTCCTGGCTTTCCCCACCAGCTTAAAGTCAAATCCCCAGATATCTCAAGAGTGACTAATCAGAGCTGTGCATGATAGGGCCTGATTTTTTTTTATTTTAAAAATAAAGACTTATGTGTATTGTTTATATAAAAATGACACATGCTCATTATTTTAAAGAATCAAGCAGTATACCAATAGGACAAAATCCTTAGGCATATTCTTTCTCATACTGCTTCTCTCTCCAACCTCTAATTTTTGTTTTCACCAATCCTTAGTGTTATTGTTTGGGATGATACCCAGGTCAATTGGATTTTGTTGTCCAGAAGTTCTTTTAAGAAATAATCATGGGGCAGGCCACAGTGGCTCAGCAGGCAGAGTTCTCACCTGCCATGCAGGAGACCCAGGTTCGATTCCCAGTGCCTGCCCATACAAAAAGAAAAAAAAATAGTAATCATGGGTATTGAGCCAGATCTTGCCCTCTGGACCTTCATATTGTATGGGAGGTAATAGACATTAAGTAAGTACTCAGATAAATTGAAAAATATAATTGAAATTTCTTATAATTGCTATTAAAATTGTTTTAAAAACTTGATATTTGTGAATTAGAGCTCTATGATGTGACTAGGCAACTCATTGGAACTCTTGGTTTTCTCATCTAAAAATAGAGAGATAAAAATAAAACTTCCCCTTCAAGGGTTTTGAAGAATCTTAAATGAGACAATATCTGTATAACGGCTTTGGAAATAGATGATATAAATCTTGATCATTGCTAAAGTAAAAACTTAAAGAAAATTTTTCCTTATTGTTCTAGTTTACTAGCTGCTGGAATGCAATATACCAGAAATGGAACAGCTTTTAAAAAGGAGAATTTAATAAGTTGCAAATGTACAGTTTTAAGGCTGTGAAAGTGTCTAAATTAAAGCAGGACTATAAGAATGCCCAAATTAAGGCACCAACAAGAGGTGACCTACACTCGAGGAAGGCTGATGAAGTCCAGGGTTTCTCTCTCAACTGGAAGTGCATGTGGAGAACACAGTGTCATCTGCTAGCTTCCTCTCCTGCCTTCTTGTTTCATGAAGCTCCCCCAGGGACATTTTCCTTCTGTAGCTCCAAAGGTCTCTGGCTGCGTGGGCTCTCGTGACTCTCATCGCTCTGAAAAAGGAAGTCTTTCCAAAATGTTTCCTCTTTTAAAGGATTCCGGTAAACTGATCAAGACCTACCTGGAATGGGTGGAGTTACAATTTCATCTAATCAAAAGTTAATACCCGCAATTGGGCGCGCTGCATCTCTGCAGATATAATCTAATCAAGTTTCCAGCATGCTGTACTGAACAGGGTTTGAAAGAAACTGCTCCCTCCCCAAGATTAGGATCAATGCATGGCTTTTCTGGAGTACATAATCCTTTCAAGGCCACACACTTTACTTGCAAGTCTCTTTACATTAGCCAGTGACAGATGAATGGGCCTGTAGGAAAATCTATCCGGGTTTTCACATGCACATGTTCAATTACTCACCTCCTTGTTCCGCTCCCCCTCTGGGGTCAGAGCCACTTACCTGGAAGTCACGATTGACGCCATCACCGAGTCTGGCAGTTTGCACTGACTCTGGGGAATTCCTAGCGTGAAAGAGTAACAGGACGTGTAATCTGTCAGTCGGATCTACTGGAGGTTATATAATGAAAAGCAATTCTCGGGGGCTTAATTGTTCATGAAGGGCAGCACTAGCTCTGATTCTGAATCTGCAATCCTAGGCCACGGGTATTCTATGATTAAGAGGCTCCCAGCTTCCTCAACTCTAGACTTCTTACAGCATGTCTGCCAGTTAAAATAACAGGTAAAACCTTCAGGAAATCCTTTTGAAGGGTGAGTGTAGAAGCCAGGCCAGTTCCTCAGAATGGCTCTATTAATGCAAAGAGTACAAAAGAGAATAAGGGCTCACAGATGCATTCTCCAAACTGCAGAATAATCATTAAATGCAAATAGCACCAGTCGGATTATTGAAGAGGGAAGGCTGTGTGATTGCAGGAATAGAAGTTCTTCATATTTGAGCAGCCACTATAATTCCCACCTGTGCACAAGGCTTCACTGTTCTCCTGAAGGGAAGAAAAGATCAACCTAAAGCAAGTTCCAGGTTGGGGGGAAGTGCAAAATACTGTGGGGGTCCTGATGGGGAGGTGGGAGACGTTGCTGGGGCTAACATCTGACCTGACCTAATAGAAGGAGTGGTGGGTCAGGAAAGGCGGAAAGTACTTTCGAGGCAGCGGGCATGAGATTCCAGAGTGCTCGTGAGTCCAGAACCCAGAGTGTGCTGGCCTGAGGAAGGGCAGGAGGTGGGAACCAGGCCTGGGGGACCTGTGAATGCCAGGTTAGGGCAGAGCTCAGATTTTAACGTGGAGCCAATAAAAGTAGTTAGCCAGCAAGTGATGCGATTCAGAGCAGCATATCTGAAAAAGAGTCACAGTTGTGTGGATTGCAGACTGGAGGGAGCAAGAAGAGAACTCAGAGGCCAGCCACAGGCTGCTAAAATGTCCCAGTGAGAGGTGACCACTGGCTAACATTGAGCAGCGGTTGGTTACAAAGCAGACCACCAGGAACTCTGTACATACCATTTCCTATAATCTTCACAGCCTTATGAGGTATAGAAGGTCTCCATTTTACAGATGAGAAATAGACCTGGAGAGTGAATTGTCCAAGGTTAGACAGGCAATAAGTGGTAGAGCTGGGACTTAAACACAGGTTGTCTGGCTCCAAGTTGCATTACCATTTGGGAGAAATTTTTCAGTGCAAGATAAACAAGAATTTTCTATTAGACCCAAGCCATTAGGTTATGGTGAAGAATAAATGAGAGAATGAGCATAGAGGCTCTATGAGGTGGCAAGCTACGAGTCTAAGGAAGTGAGCAAGCGCTGTCCATTGTGGCTTAAGGAATTTAAGTGACATCATATGGCTGATAGGAGACTGTTCCAGAATGCAAAATCTGGCCCTTCTGACCCCAAGGCTTGTCCCCTTGTCCTCAATTTCATACTGACATTTAATGTCCCTTTCAGCCTAGATGCTTCATTTCCATGGTTTACCCTTTAATTCCCTTTAAGTGGATCACCAGCAGCAGGCTGCACTTCAAAACCTGCCCACTTTTATCTCCCTAATTGGGGATTTTCTGTCGTGAGGTCGGGCGTGTGTCTGCAAGTCCCACAGGGCACAGCTGAAGTGTGTTCCTCCACCGCCTCCTGCTCCTCCTTGTATCTGGTTTCAAGGAGAAAACATGACAGAAAAGAGCCAGATTTACTTCAGGTTATCCTTGCAAATTCTGAGCACTGTCTCCACTGTAGGTGTGGAATATTAAGGCAAAATAATTGAAAGCCCCAAAAAACAAAATCTCTCTGTAGTGGTGCATGACTGCGTTAGCTGAGCAGACATGAATTTTCAATTATGTGGATATGCGTGCGTGAGTGTGTGCACAAGTGTGTGTGAGAGAATGTGTGTGCGTGATGGTGTGTGAATGTGCATGAGAATATGTATGCATGAGTGTGTGAGAGAATGTGTGCACCTGAGGGTGTGTGAACGTGTGTGTATATGAGCATGTGTGCATGAGTGTGTGTGAATGGATGGGATTGAGAGTATGTGTGCATGGGTGTGTGAAATTGTGTGTGCCTGAGTTTGCGTGAATGGGTGGGATTGAGAATATGCGTGCACGGGTGTGTGAGAGAATGTGCGTGCCTGAGTGTGTGAGTGTGTGTTGCCGCTCTCTAACCTAGAAACAGGACAGAGAGAATAAGAATATCTAAAGAGGTGAGAACTGCTGAGGAGAGCTGGCGCCCCGGCCTGGAATGGAAGAGAGAGCAAGTCCGAGCACAAATACCATGGGTGCCTCCCCCATCTAGGCCACTCACCTGCTGGGTGGCAGGGGACGCTCACCTTTGTCCCTCACTCTCCTAACCTGTGGGGGGGAGAAATTATACGGGTCCAAGAGTTTGGGGCAACTGGAGTATGCTAAGGCAGGCCAAGGATCTCCCAGGACGCCTGCCCTGTAACGGACCCTCAGCAGGCCCTGGAACGGAGGCCTGGTCGGGGCCTGCCCTGTCCTGTGTTCCCAGGGCCGCCCTAATAAATTACCGCCAAGTTGGTGACTTGAAACAAGGGAAATCTAGTCACACACAGTTCCGGAGGCCTGAAGTCCGGGTCCGAGGGGTGGGCAGGGCCGCGGCCCGTCAGAGGGCTGCAGGGGTGAGCCCGGCCTCGCTGCTGAGCGGGTGGGGGCCTGGGGACCCTCGGCCGGCCGCTGCCTCACCGCCGGCTCTGCCTCCATCCTCACAGCCTGCTTCCTTGTATTTGTCTCCAAATCCTCCTCTCCTTCAGAGGCCACGAGGCATCGGTTTAAGGCCTGCACTGACCCAGCGTGACCTCGTTTTAACTTGATCACCCCTGCAAAGACCCTGTCTGAGTTGAGGTCACCTCACACTACCAGGGGCCCGGACTTCAGCACATCTGTGTGCAGCTTGTCCTACAGCATGCCTTTGCCCCCGCCTCCCTGCACCCTGCCTCGAGCTGGCCCTCTTCCCGGCCCCTGCCCTCCCCCTCATCCCTCGGTTGGACCCGTCGGGTTTGAGAGCCTGTTCCCTCCTCCCCAGCGGGCACCACCCCACAGCTACAGTGTGAGGGGGTTCACAGCTCGCACATCCAGAGGCTCGGGGTCCGGGGGCGCCTCTACAGGCGGGTTCCCACATCAGTCCCCCCTGCAGCCCCAGAGGGCAGCTGCCCAGCGGTCCCTCTGTCAGGGGAGGAGACAGCAGAAGCAGCCGTCAGCACCTTCCTGATTTGGATGTCATCGACTGGTCCATATTTCACCCTAAGAGTTCTCAGAATCCTGCCCGAGTCCAGCAAGGCTTAGGATCTTTCAGTAAAGCTTTACAACATCCACACTAGAGAGCATCCCTGCTGCGGGCGCTGGGCTGGGGGTGGAGGCTGGGCTGGGAGTGTCTCTTATTGACTCTGAGATTCTTTTCCAATCATTTCTTTCCAGCCTTTCCTCACTAAGATGGATTCTGTTTTCCACATCCATACACGTTTTAACTGTTCTTTTTATGTACGCCCATAAACCTTAACAAAATCTAAATTTAATCATCGTCTCCGTGCTCCTCCTCTTGACCAATACAAGGATCTAGAACTCTCTAACTCCAGCTACCCCTCTGCTGCCACACCATGCTATGCATCTAGTATTGTAATTCCACCTTGTATTTAATGCTAAAATTAGTCATTGTCATTATCAGGGGGTTGTTTTATTGGGTCAATTTTTGTTCAGGCTTTTGTGCATGCTTATCAATTTATTTGCTTTTACTTACTTCTTTCAGTTCATATCTTTGCAGAGTTCAATTTCTGTCCTTCTATAGTCCAGCCTTTTGCCATTCTTTCAGCTAGGATATGTGAGTGGTAAGTTCTCAAGTTACCACTCAAGTGGTTAGTTCTCGCCAGGCTTTCTAGTTTTGGTAGGATTGTAATAAATCTCTCGATTTCACCTTTGTTCTTGAGGGATCATTTAGCTCAGTGTAAAAGTCCAGGTTGACCTATCCCCTGGGCATGTTGGAGATGTAATCACATAGCCTGGGCTCAGTTGTTGCTGTTTGGAAATCACTGCAATCGCTTTCAGTGTAGCTAATTTTTTTTAAATGAATCTTTATTTTCTCTTTGATTCCTTTTATAGAAAAATTACCCTCTCCTTTGGTCCTCTGTGGTTTCAATGTGCTATATCTAGGTGTGGGTATATTTTTATTTATTGCTTCTGTGTTTATTATTGTGTTTTTTGAATCTGAGAATTCGTATTTTCATGAGTAATTAGAAAATGCTCAGAAATTTTCCCTTTGAATATGCTCTTCCTTCATTCTCTCTATTGTCCTCTCAGCAACTCCTAAGGATAAGTAGGACCTTTTTACTCTGTATCTATATCTCCTAATCTCTTTATCAAATTTTCCACTTTCCCATCCCTGCCTGCTAAGTCCTAGATAATTATGCCCAAGTCCACCTCCCAGGTCATTAATTCTTTCTTCAGCTGTGACTAATTTGATGTTTGAGCTTTCCATTCCCTGAGGGTTCCCCATCCAATGGCAGCATTTCTTTGGTAGAACACTGACTAGGTCCTTTTTTCAAATTTGTCTGTTCTTTCTTCATATTGTCTTTTTAGTTTTTTTTTCAATTTATAATTGTATGTCTTTAATCATTTTAAATGTTTATTTTGTATGCTGTATAAAATGTCAGATTTTCAGAAAGCCTGCGCTGCAGTGGGTCCCTTCAGCCCAGAGCCAGCTTTTATGTTAATTTCTTAGTGTGGGATTTCCTAACCAGTTTAAGTAATGTTAAATCAGGTCCCATATCCCCTGGAAGCAGAGTCCTGGGTTTTCCATCTTCAAGGAAGCCTTTACTTTTCCTTCCTAGAGGCTAGGCAGACATAGTCTCCATGTTCTAGACTGTTTTTCTGCTCCAGTCCATGGAAACTTTGAATTAAAAACTCTGTATTCCTTATTTCATTCTTGGCCAGAAAATATAACTTAGGCAGAATCTAAATGAAACCAAGTTTGCAGTTAATAAAGAACTTTTAAAAATTGAATCTGTTGACTCAGATACTTTGAGAAGATTAGCCCTAAGCTAGCCAATATATCTTCATGGATAAAGAAGGAAAATATTAGCAAATAGAGGCATACCTGTTCCTGGGAACATTACGGTAAATCCGTATTTATTCTGTATCTTCATAGAGCTGAATTCTTTTCCAACTGAGTTGCTAAAATGGGCAAATGCCTTTCTTATAACATTGAAAGTATTTTACAATACCCCAGTTACAAGGTTCTTGATTGCTACCTTGAGACTTGACTATATTGGCCATATAATGAGCATTAGAATGCATGTACCATAATACTATGTAATATGTCACATGACAAGCCACATTTGTCATGGAATGTTGATCCTACCTACTTGCCATGGTGATAAGTTGGCTCACCATAGGTATCTCAGTATGACATCACTTGTCTAGCCCTAATGAACTTGATCCCTATACAAGGAATCCCAAGACATTCTTAAAATAAGGCAGAAAGTGAAAATCACAGCTGACCTTCAAGATATATTTACAAGGGAAAGCAGGTGTCAAATTGATTCACTTGAAGATACAATATGGAGTCTCAAGTTGGCCCTGAAAATCCCTCTACTGGGGATACAGAAGGTTATGGAAAGATCTAAGTTCTAAGACCTTTGTGTCATGGACCCAGACCTCATCCTCAGCCTTCAACTACTTTTAAGGAAGCCCACAGGTTTCTGGAGTGATGGTGCATTCTGTCAGCTTGGGGTTAGTGGGATTACATTTCCCAGAAGCCTCTTCTTGTGTGGTTCTTGGCTAACATTTCTCCCAAGAAACATTTTGTGCAACATTTGGAATATTGAATTGAAGTGGTAGCCATGCTTATGCAATGAAGGTTCCATAGGGTAACCTTGTGATCTGCCAGCTCACCACGCTGACATGGCGCAGCAACTGGGCCTTCCCTCCACTCCCATTGGAACTTTTCCTTCTGCTTCCTGAAAGCCACCCAGGTACATGTGAGCACCCCCATGCCAGAGGGCAGTAGGTTCTTCCTCGGCCCCCTGCATCATTGAAAGTGAAGGTGTGGAGGTGGTGAGAGAAGACGCTGGCTCCAGTTCATTCTCCTGGGTTCAAGTTGTCGCCATCTCCAGTTTGTCCTTGCTTTCCCCCACTGCATGTCCCCTCTCCTTCCCTGACCTGGACCAAATGCAGCACTGGCTTATGTAGACTATTTAACTAGTCCCACAATCGCAGAAGGTCAAATCCCTATGGTGACCTCCTCATTCTATCATTCATGGTGATGCTCCCCCCCGGTTCAATCTTGACTGCGTTCTCCTGCATGCCGGAGCCAGGACCTCTAACTCCCTCACGGCAGCTACAGCCTCTGCACCAGCTCTTTCCACTTGGGTTTTCTAGCACCTTAGAATTCCATTCTTTTTACTAGGAGCTTATTTTCATATTTATTGAAATATATCATTTCCTTGAAAAATTTTCTTTTCCTCTACTGGAGGATCTTTAGGTTATCAGATATCCACCTAATTGCCAGAAAAAGAAGTCCTCTCGATTTCATCAATCACCTTACCCCTATTGCAATTATTCATTCACACACTTCCCACTTTCCAGGAAAAACTCAACTCCAGTCCTTCACATGGCGCCTGTGAGAAAGCGTCCATCCTAGAATAGTTCTTGTATCTGGAAAAGTCTAACAGCTTGAAGACTTTCTTGTCCCAAATTTTGGTTCTTTAGGATTCGATTGTGGGCCCTGGCTTCTTGAGTGGAATGAAGACATGGGTGCTAAAGCTGTGTTTTTCCTGGGTTATCTTAGCATAAACAACGCTCACCACAATGAGTTTTAATTTCATTTCAAAGACAACAGGACCTACTTTCTTATAAGGAAAGTATATCCCTCCTACTGATATTATTTATTGCCAAATCCTTGCTTAGCCTGCAGTAATTACAGGGGGCCTTTACCTCAGTGTTGTCCACCTGCAAATATGCTATCCTCAGCATTTTTCCAGAGGAGAGTAGTTTGTTTTGGGAGACCCTCTGAAGGAAGTCCCAGTTTATCTCAACACACAAGAAAGTGTGTTGGACTGTATGTTAAAGTTCTGAACCCACACTTCCTAATGCTGGGCCTTGGATGATGCTGTTTCATTTCTCTTGAAAACTAGTTCCCCAGGCCACCTTTATACCTGGCACAAAATTCTCTGTTTTCATCAAGTACTTGGAATATTACATTTGGGGGGGGGGCGTCTTTCCTGGTCATCCATTTATTATAGTGCTCTATAATATACAGAACCAGATACACTTATTTCCTCCTTTCCGTTCCCTTTGCCTCTTCTAGTACCATCTTAGTTCATGTGTCATGTTTTCTCTTTAGTGTAATCATATGAGCATTTCTCTTCTCTCCCTCTTCTCTACATGAGGGAGAGGTATCGGAGAGAGAGAGAGGGAGGGTGAGAGAGAGGAGGATGTAAATAATGACAAGAAGAATGATGTAGCTGTAGTTATGTCTCAAGTTGTAGGAGGAAGATGGAATTTACACAATCATCGATAAGAAAAAACACGTCGAAAAAATTTTCAACCTTTCAAATCTTTGTTTTATGGATTGAGAAATTCAGAAGACTATCAGTGATTTTAAAGATGATGGTCTTATGTTTTAATTTGCTAAAGCTGCCAAAATGTACTATGCCAGAAACGGGTTGGCTTTTACAACAGGGTTTTATCAGCCTATAAGTTTACAGTTCTAAGGCCATAAAAATGCCCAAATCACGGTACCGTCAAGATGATACCTGGACTCTGAAAACTGGCTGCTAGTGATCCAGGACTCCTCTGTCAGCTCACCAGGCACATGGCGATGTCTGCTGGTGCTTCCCTCCTGGGTCTCGTTGCTTTCAGCTTCTGGCTTCAGTGGTTTCCTCTTTGTCTTCTGTGCATCCTCTCTCAGCTTCTCTTAGGCCTTTTTGTATGTCTTCTCTCTGTCTTTCATCCTCTTATAAAGGACGCCAGTAAGAGGATTAAGGCACACCCTGAATGAGGTGGACACATCTCAGCGTAAGATTCTACTCACCAAAAGAGCTTACCTGGGTCCACACTCACAGGCATGGACTAAATTTAAGAACGTGATATTTTCTGGGATACCTACAGCTTCAACCCATCACACTTATGATTGTGATATGACAGTGTTTGCCACACATTCATGTGACCTTTGCTTTCACTCAATCTTTGACAAAAAAAATCTTGAGAGGTAAGTTTGAGAGTTTCTATTTATTTGAATTTTGTAGCCGAGGGAAGTGAATCTCAGGCAGGTGAAGTAATATGATGCATCACTTGATTAGTAAGTAGCAGAGCTGAACCTATTGATTTCAATTCTACTAATGTGTCTCTGATATATGGCCTCATTGCAAAACATTGAGTCAGACAGGAAGTAAACATAAACCCTAGGGAAGCTGAGGCTATTTAAAGTCTGATGGAGAGCAGTGAGAATAATGCACAGTATTGGGAAGCAGCATTAGCTGCCGTTTTCTGTATTTGGAGAATGACGTCATGCTGGACAATGACTATCCTCTCCGTAGCTTGACCTTGACATCATCATCCATTAATTCCTGGGTTGGATGGTCCCCAGCTGTGCCCCCTGAACACTAGCTGTGGCCCTTGTCTGTGACACTGGAGAAGGAGAGCAAGTCTTAAGAGCTCACAAGAATGGCCTTGTCAAGTTGAGCACCTCTCTGTGGCAATGTGATATAGCGGAAAATACACTTTATAAGAGAGATGTGGGTTTGAATTCCAGTGTCATTGCTGTGGCTTAGTCTCTGCACTAGCTAAGCTTCCGTTTTCTCATCTGCTAAGTGAGAATAACAAATCTGCATCACTCAAGGAAGATTAAATAAGATTTTATAGAGAGAGAATCCAGCACATAATAGGAGTTTAATAAATCCCCCTCTCCACCCTCATTAGTATTCAGAGGGGAGAAAAAGAAGCATAGCCTAAAACAAATAAGCTTGTGCGTGTGCTTGGACGTATGTACTCAAAGCAATACATATTATGTGAACGATGAAGGTAGTTGAGTAGCTAATAAATGCCTGTACTACAAGTCCCAAAGTTGTCAACTGGCAAGCAGAAGTGTAAATGCTTTAGCTTTTGCATTGGCTGAGACCCCATTGCTCATACTTCCCTTTAAGTAACCCTGTCTTGGCCTGCAAAAGAACAATTCCTTCCAAATGTTTTCTTCAAAGAAGCTTATTGAAGCAATTGCGGCTACATTGTTTTACCCTGATCCAGCAACACCGGCCACTTTCTTCTGGGTCTGCATCAGGAGCTGTACTAGAACACAGGTCCCCAAGGCCATTCCAGGGCGGAGCCCAGGCCCAGCTCAGCACCTGCCCAGCAGCGGTATTTGAAATACTTTTCTCTGGTTACAAAAGCCGCAGAACTCTGTGTTAATGAAGGGGACTCTGCTTCTGCAGGATTACACGACCAAGTAATAGAAACTTAATAGCAGCCAAGTGACAGAAAGTCTCTAGTCACAGAAAAGCAGAGGGAGAAAAAAAAAGATAAAGCTTGCCTCAAGAGATTTAGCCAAAAGCTCTCTAAGAGGTAATAAGGTTGGAAGTTTTTCAGAAATTAGTAGTAGGAGGCAGTTGTTAGTGATTAAAATAAGAAGCTAGGACTGAGCTGGCCTTCCTTCAACGCCTCGGGGCAGGGCTACCTGCCAGGTGACCCCAGCAAGGTAGAACTTGCCATCCATTCCAGTTGGCTCCTCCAGCTGTAAACAGGCACCGTTAGCATTCCTTAGCAAAATTCCTCCCCCCGTGGTCCAGTCCTTAAAAGGCCACATGAGTAGTTGAAATAGCATGGGCTTGACCTCAGGGAGACCTAGGTTCAAATCTCCATGTCACTTCTAGCTGTGGATTTAAGCAAATGGATTTCAAATCACCTTGTTCGATCTCTGCACAAAGGTCTCCTGATGCTATCAGGCGATGATGCAATGAAAAGTAAATGGGATTCTGCACTTGCGGCATGGGAAATGGGTCTTATTCTCCTTTAACAGTTGTAGGAGAGAAGGACCATAATAATCATTTGACTTGTTGCCAAATCCACTTCCCCTCCTCTTGTCGACCCCAACGCCCCACCTCCCTGTGTAAAGTAATAGCAATTAGAGACATAGCTAGCTATGCGCCGCGATGGGTCCCTTTAACCTCTCTGAGCCTCAGTTTCTTCATCTTTATAGTGAGTATGCCAATGTTTACTGATTGTTCTGTGTCCCAAGAGAACTGCATATGAAAGAATTTGGTAACTTGTGAGGACCCTACACAAATTAGTGGGTAAAATTGCCTATGAAAACACAAGGTCTCAGGGATTTTAACTGACTTGCCCTGGGTCACACATGCAATCAATTATTTTTTCATTTAATATCCATGAGTTTCTATTATGTGCCAAGTATGATGACAAGTACCAGGTTAGAAGAAATTTTTCATTTGCTTCAGTTATTATTAAAGAGCTCATAGCTTAGCATGTAAGACCACAAGAATTCAACTAAAACAACATAAAATGAGGAAATGTGGGAACAGAGTAATTATTTGCCCTAAATAGAAAACCACAATATAAATACAAATACACTGAGCATGGATTTAATAACCTAAGAAAACCATGTTGCCTAAGTCACAAATGGCCATAAGGCTACTTCATAAAATAAAGGGCTAAAAATGAGCTGAGATGATTCTTAAAGGCCATATGAAATCCAAATGCCATATTTGCATGGATGGACATATTGTAGACATATATGTGTCTATTACACATGTATGTACTATCTATATGTACATTACTCAATTTCATACTAATACGCATAATTTATAGCTTTCTATCTGTAGAGAGATACGCAAGTGAAAGAGAATGGAGTTCCAAGTTTTTAGAAGCCAGATTTCTATTTTAAAAACCATAAACAGATTCTGCCTCTAGTGTAACTTTCCTTTATTTGGGGGCAGACTGCGAATGCAATGAAGTTATCCAAAAGCAGATGCTTCAGACTGAGAAATCTCATCTGTAAAACGAATTGGATACAGGAGCCATGGCGTTCCCCAGAAGGTTGGAGGTTGTTTTTCCTGCTAAATTGGCTTTAGACAGCCACATTCCTGACCATGGCTGGAAGACTCTCACTTAGTGACTGCTCACATTACACCTAGAGGGCACCTCTGCTGGGGCAGAGAGAGCACGACGGCGTGATTCATCCCAGCGGAAGGAGGCAGGCGGTGAAGAGGTCCAGGGTGTCTCTGTGACCCAGTGGCAGTAATTAGGGCTGAACGATGCAGAGTCGAGGGGCCGTGCTTCAGCAGTTGCGCTGTCTCAGTCCTGGGACTAGAACATGCCCTCGTGAGGAGTGTTGGGTTTACCCTGAATGTTCTTATGGCCTGTCATGGTTGGGGACACGTGTCAACTTGGCCAGGTTGTGGTGCCTGTTTGTCTGGTTGGGCAAGCGTTGGCCTGTCTGTTGCAATGAGGAGATTTCACAGGATTAGGTCATGAGCACATCAGCTGCATCCACAGCTGAATCCATTTGTAATCAGCCAAAGGGGAGTGTCTTCTGCAATTAGTGATGCTAAATCTAAT
>PVIY010000642.1:0-139850 GCA_004026745.1 Myrmecophaga tridactyla
AAATATTCTGGGTAATTTGTAATACTTAGCCATTACAACAATGACATTTTTTCAGAAGGCTAATATTAAACCTGTATATAAGCCCTAACAAGAGAATGTTTATAAAACAATAAGTCATTATCAAATACAGGGGGAGGTGTATAAATACACAAAATTGAAAAAAGGAAATGTGGTGGAGAGTAGCCCACACATTCATTTAAAGATTTCAAGAGAAACTTTGATATTTAAGTGAAGTGTCCTCATTTTCCAAACACTGGCCTAATAAATAAAACAAAACAAACAAAAACAACACCTCATGTTGGCAAAACCAAATCGGTTTGCAGGTATCACTCAGCTCATAAATCACCATTTTGAAATTTCTGGCTTAATAGACTTCAGTGTTACAACATTGAGTCATCATAGAGTTTAAATCTTTCCGTCTATTTGGAAAGAACTTTTGGACATACATTTCTCAAATTAAAACACCTAAGCTAGTCTTTCCCAAACAGTAAGTTAACAGAAGGCATCCCACTCCACAGAAGGTCACTTAAATCTTTTAAAATATTTTTTCTCACCCTTTTCATTGTTCAGTCACATGCAGGAATGCTTCTATGTCCATTCTCCCCAGGACTCTTTTGTGAATTTGTTATGATAGATAAGGATTTGTCCAGTTCTTGATATGTTTACTGATTACATAGTTTAATGTTTTAAAATGTAAATCAATTCCTGAATGTCAATATGTATTATTAGTAAAAAAAAAAAATTACCTGCAGTCCACTTCAAAAAGAGTATCTGACACACCAGGATATTATAGCATGTTATTTTTATTACAAATCATTTCAAAAAATTGCTTAGCAAATAGTGTCAGTATGCTGACAGTTAGCTTATACCAATTGCCAAAAGCAATGGAATAATAATTCAACCCCCCACCCCAAATATATGAGACACAATCTCCAAGGACATGAGTGTGTACATCAGGGAAGCCAGATTGTTTTAGAAAGGAGAAAAGTGGGACTTTAACTTTGAGAAGTCATAATGCGTGATGTTCTAACAATCCTTTCTAAGGTCATTTTCCTTAACTGCCAGCAGTTTGGCCTGAACTAGGAAAGAAGCATAATCTGGATGGGAGGGCATGAGAGGGAATAGAATCTCTAGGAAGTGACAGCAAAAGGAATCATTACTGGGTGTGCTAGTCTGAAAATGTTATGGACCCCAGAAAAGCCATGTCCTTTTCCTAATCCAATCTTATCGAGGCAAACCTATTTAGAGTGGAAACTTTGACTGGGTTGTTTCCCTGCAGATGTGACATACCCAATTGTGAGTCGGTCCTTTTGATTAGATGGAGATGTGCCTCCGCTGATTCAAGCAGGGTCTTAATTCATTTACTGGAGTCTTTAAGAGAGTTCATGGAGAGGGAAAGAACTCAGGGCTGCCAGACACACAGACATGTGGAAATGGAGAAGCCCCAGGGGATGCCAAGGGCTGAGAGAGCCGACAGAAGCTAGACAGGACCAGAGCCCAGCAGACGTCGCCATGGGCCTTTCCATGAGATGCTAAGCAAACACCTGAAGCCCAGAATTTTGTCCTGGAACCCACAGACACCTAAGAGAAAGCCACTGGAATAAGAGGAGAAAGGCAATGGAAAGGAGAACAAGGACCAGCAGATTGCAGTCATGTGCCTTCCCATGTGACACCATTGACCTATCTTTGTAGTCAAGGTATCTTTCTCTGGACGCCTCAGTTCCTAAGGCCTAAAATTAAAAACTGTAACTTAATAAAATGGATAATAAGAATAAATAATCACAGTAGGAGATGTGTACTGAAGAAAACAAAAATGAAGTGACTGTGCATTTTCAACTTTTTGTAGCCTGTTCAAAAATTTCAACTTCCCAACAGCATGCATTCATTACTTTTACTTGTAAAAAATTAAGTCAATACAACATATTAATAAGTCAAAAGGGGAAAAAACACATGATTATCTTGATTGATGATGAAAAAGCATTCAACAAAATTCAGCATCCTTTTCTGATAAAATGCTTCAAAGGGCACAAATTGAAAGAAATTTTCTCAACATGATAAAGAGCATATATGAAAAATCCACAGGCATCAACTCAATGACGAGAGACTGAAAGCCTTTCCCTTGAGATCGAGGATAACACAGGATGCTCTCTGTCATCACGATTATTCAGTATGCTAGAATTTCTAGCTAGAGCAATCAGGCAAGGAAAAGAAATAAAGGCATCCCAATCAGAAAGGATGTAGTAAAACTCATTATTTGCAGATGGCATAATCTTACACTTGTAAAATCCTGAGAAATCTATGGCAAAATTACTTGAGGTAATAAACAAATTCAACAAAATGAGTGGATATAAGGTTCATGCAAAAAATCAATTATGTTTCTATACATGAGTAATGATGAAATTGAGGAGATAATTAAGGAAAATTTCCATTCTCGATAGCAATGAAAAGAATCAAGTATCTAAGAAAAAACTTAACTGGGGATGTAAAGGACCTGTTCACAAAAAACTACAAAATATTGCTAAAAGATATCAAAGAGGACCTAAATGGGTGGAAAGACATTCTGTGTCCATGGATAAGAAGGTTAAATGTCGTTAAGATGTTAATTCTACCCAAACTGATTTACAGATTCAATGCAATACCAATCAAAATTCTGACAACCTACTTTGCAGGCTTGGAAAAGTTAGTTATTAAATTTATTTGAAAGGGAAAGGGGCCTTGAATACCCAAAAACATCCTAAAAAAGAAGAATGCAGTAGGAGGACTTACACCCCCCAACTCTAAAGCTTATTATAAAAGCCACAGTGGTCAAAACAGCATGGTATTAGGCACAAAGATAGATGGATTGATGAATAGAATCAGATTGAGAGTTCAGAAACAGACCACCAGATCTATGAAAAAGTTGATCTTTGACAAGGCCCCCAAATCCACTGAACGGGGACAGAATAGTCCCCTCAATAAATGGGCCTGGGAGAACTGGATATCCATAGCCAAATCATAAAAGAGGACCCCTACTTCACATCCTACACAAAAATTAACTCAAAGTGAATCAAAGGTGTAAATATAAGAGCCAATACTATAAAACTCCTAGAAGAAAATATAGAGGAACACCTTAAAGACCTAGTAATAGGAGGTAGCTTCCTTAACCTGATAAGCAAAGCATAAGCAATGAAAGAAAAAAATAAATAAATGGGAACTCCTCAAAATCAAATTCTTCTGTGCTTCAGAGGACTTTGTCAAAAGGCAAAGTGGCAGCCAACTCAGTGGGAGAAAATATTTAGAAACCATATATCTGATAAGGGTTTGATATTCAATATATATAAAGAAATCATACAACTCAACCACGAAAGAACAAAGAACCCAACTTTAAAATGGGCAAAAGATATGAATAGACATTTTTCCAAACAGGAAATAAAAATGGCTAAAAATCACATGAAAAGATGTTTCTCTTCATTAGCTATAAGGGAAATGCAGATCAAAACCACAATAATGTTTCATCTCACATCCACAAGGATGGCTGCCATTAAACAAGCAGGAAACTACAAATGTTGGAGAGAATGAAGAAACTGGGACACTTAGGCACTGCTGGTGGGATGTATAATAGTATAGCCGCTATAAAAGACAGTTTGGCAGTTCCTCAGAAAACTGAATATTGAGTTGCCCTATGACCCAGCAATAGCACTACTTGGTATATCCCCAGAAGAGATGAAAGCAGTAACAAAAAAGACATTTGCACACCAATGTTCATAGCAGCATTACTCACAATAGCCAAAAGATGGAAACAATCCAAGTTTCCATCCACAGGTGAGTGGATAAACAAAATGTGGTATATACATACAGCAGAATGTTATGCAGAAGTAAGAAAAAATGAGATCCTGAAGCAAGTGAAAACATGGAAGAAACTTGAGGACATAATGCTGGGCAAATTAAGCCAGACACTAAGGATAGATATTGTATGATTCACTAGTATACACCCCCTAGAAAATGTAAACACAAAGTCTTAAAATGTAGAATGGAGGGAACCTAGAGATAGACAGAAGATAGAGAAGGGGGAATGATTACCTAACATGTACAGACTAGTTAATGAAACTGAACTTGAAAGTATGAATAGAGGTGATGGTACTTCATTAGTGGGTTTATGAGTAGTAGTGCCCATGCTGCACTGCTGAAAGGACTGGATTCTAAGCAGGGAGAAGAGAAGAAGAAATGGACAATTATAATTTCTTTGGACATTTATACGAATATAGGCGAGTTTACGTGATTTCAGACTATATGTTTGGATTTTAGCTTATATGAGGATTCATTTTCAAACAATAATTTCTGTCAAATAATTAGAAAGTGGGAGCAGATTCATATACAGGTATGGGACATCATTAAACATTTTATTTTTTATTTTTTTATTTTTATTTTTTGCATAGGCAGGCACCGGGAATCGAACCCAGGTCTACAGCATGGCAGATGAGGACTCTGCCTACTGAGCCACCATGGCCCACCCTAAAAAGACATTTTATTTTTGGAGTTCTTCAAATAATTTATAACTGACACATCTTATTTTATATTTTAAGCAAATTATAAAACTACTAGACAATGTGGTTGGAAATAATATAGGATAATAAACAGACTACTCAGTCGATTTTCAGAGGAGTGCAGAGAGGCTTTCAAATTTATTTAATTATTGCACTCTTTCAAACAGCTTCAGGGCTTTCTGGGAGCAATGGAATGATGGGGACAGTAACTGCCTCTTTGCCTCACTTTTTCTTAGTTCCACCCAAACATTTCACTGGTTGAACAACTGGACTTCAGAGCCTAACTTTGACCACCCATAGGAACAGGTAACAACAGTTTCAGAAATACCCAAATCCTATGAATCTAGGTGTGTTCAGAGCTCATGTAGTGGACAGACACATATATCACACAAGAAAGTTACACAGCCATGGGCTTCTCAGCACGGAATGAGTAATACCTTAATACCTCTCATCATGAAATCATTTATTGGTGCAGCAAAAAAAAAATTTTAATGCAGGAAAATTCTGTAGTTGATCCTATAGAAAGAACAATGGAATTTAAATCTCCTGATCTTTCATTTTCAAATATAGATTTAATGGATAAAAGATTTATACATAGAACTTTCCGGGAACAAAAGATAACTGTTCATCCAAAGTAAAGTTTCAGTGGCTGAGAGATTTCGGAGTTAAAAGTTTATCCTGGAGGTTAATTTTAGGCATTATATAGATATCTCTTTTTAGTTTATGGTATACTGAAATGGCTGGAGGGAAGTACCTGAAACCACTGAACTGCGTTCTTATAGCCTTCATTCTTGAAGACAATTATATAAAGATACAACTTTTACAATGTGACTGTGTGATTGTGAAATCCTTGTGTCTGATTTTACTTTTATCTAAGATATGGACAGATGAGTAGAAAAACATGGATAAAAAATAAATAATGGGGGGCAAAGGTAAAATAAAGTGGGTAGAGGGAAATACTAGTGGTCAATGAGAGCAAGGGACAAGGGGTATGGTATGTATGAGTTTTTTCTTTTTATATCTTTTTCTGGAGTGATGCAAATGTTCGAAAAAATGATCATGTTGATGAATGCACAACTATGTGATGATACTGTGAGCCATTGATTGTACCCCATGTATGGAATGTATGTATGTGAAGATTTCTCAATAAAAATATTTTTTAAAAAAGGTTATGATCTACAATGAGTTTTGGTTTGTGAGCCATTTGAGAGAAGATACCATCCTTGTGCCTTTAGGAAAGTCTGTACTTTCTATGCAATCAACATTTATTGAATTGAATTTAATAGTGCTTGGCAGAGACAGTACAGTGAGGGCCATGTGACTGGGTTCCAGCCAACTGGAATATGGGTGGAGGTGATAAATGCCTCTTTGAAGCCTGGCCCTTACGTCCTCCCAAGTGAGTCTTCAGTTCTTTTCTCTTCTTGTCAACCTTGAAGAATTTCTACAGGCAATATAAATATAAGATAAATGAGAGCTGCCTGATTCAAGAAATAAAAGTTTGTGTTAAACCAAAATGAAAAAAAAGATAACTCGTCCCCAGTGATCCCAGCCAGCAGGGTATTCAAAGAAACAGTGGTTGGTATTGGGAGAGCAGTGCCATAAAAGCAGGAAGAGGACTCTCCTACAGGAATGCTATTTTCCTCCTCATAGGGGAACAGCCACACCCCTTATCAGTTAAATCCAATCCTTAATGGTTAATTTCAATGAGCAGAGAGAAAAAAAATGCAGAAGGTTCAGGCAGACCTGTGGGAGAACACTGATTCACAACTGCTAATATTTCCTTCCCAGTGGAGCCATGTTTCTTCACATCCTCACTTCCTCTAAACACGGGATGGTGGAATGAGTCACTTAATAGGGGAGTTGGGGGAAAAGCACATATAATTAAAGCTTTCTTTCTTCTCTTCCTTCTCTGAGTAAGTTATCTACAGAGAGGGCATTTCTCAGCCTCCTCTGTGGGGGACTGAGTGGGTAACCCTGGGTTCATTATTTGGATTATGACATCTTCAGACACTGTGTTGTTAAACTCTTTATCCATCAGCCATTTAGGAGAAAAATAGTCCCTGATTGTGGTATTTAACAATTTTTTGGTGTAAATACTCCCTCCATGGCTGATTTCAACTAACCGAAATGATGTCAGTAAACAGAAAGTTAGGTCACTGCATAAAGGTAGCATTCCTCAATTTGCCTTTTATGAGTATTGAGGTGATATTTTAGCTTCCATGTGCATACTTGGAAGTTTAATTTCTCAGTTGGTTCAAAGCCTGGGCTGGCAAGAAGGGTATTCATTATTTATCACTCTCAAACACCACAATATATAAAGCTTCACTATATGGGCCATTTCTAATTCACCTTTGCAGCTGTGTGAGCAATATAGTAAATGAACCATTCTAGGCATTTAGCAAATGGGAATAATGAAGAAAATTTGATTTTTTAATAAGTAGTATGTTTCCAAATATAAACAATATCATTATCATCAACCTTCAATTGAACGATCTGGGCTTTTAGTTCAAAAACTAATTTGGCTACTACAAAGGTAAATGCAGATATTCCTCACTCAAAAACTCTGGAGAATTAAAATATTATATTCTCTTATTTCTGAACCTCAAATGTTTCTACCAAAGAATTTGATGTGCTTTCTTCTTGAAGATGCCCTTAGTAGAAGGAATTTTATACTTTTCAGAAGCAAATGGTAATCTCATAATAAAAGTAGATCAAATGAAATAAATTCTTAAATAGTTTACCTAATACAGAAAACAGTAAGTACAAAAATTTCTTACATATGACATTGTCAACAATTAAAAAATTAAATTGCTTATATTTGTTTATGATAGACCAAAAATTATAGGAGCAGCTATTTTTTTTTAATTGGTAAAAAGCTACTTTTGTCAGGTAAATTTAAATATGTCAACTGAAATGTGCCCTTTAAACAGTTTATTCTCTATTTGTAGACACAATTAATTACACTGGATTTTAGATGTTGACCTTTATACTGACAATTATTTTTCCCCTTTTTCTGTTATGTTAGATATTTCTTGAGTGTCACTGCTCTGTTTTAAATTCTTTCCATTTTCTTTGTACTGAAATGTGAAAGGAGGAATTATGGAAGAAAGCAATTTTTTCACATAATAGCTCCCACTCTTCAACCTTACATCTGTTAAGAGGAGTGATGCTGTAAGACATGAGTAGACAATTGAGCCAAAGAAAGGAAAAGATAAACTTTAAATTAAACTACACAGTGTGACTCTGCTCAATTGACTTGCTCCTCCATGATGCCTGATAATAGCATAATTGCATATTTTCAGCTAACAGAAATTAAAGTACAATAAAAACCTGTCATGATGTGGTAAGTAAGGCCTAAGAGATTCATCTGTGTAAAAGGTGGCTAGGACATTGTGAGGACAATGATATGACCTTGACAAGCCTCAATAACTATTCATCCAGCCATTGGGCATAGGATTCTGTAGCGCTAATGGTCCCAGTTCCATCGAGGCCCCAAGTGGAATGTGGCACAACCTGTGGCAGCTGTCCGCTCTATCTTACAGGTAGATGGGGGAAGGCTGGGCTCTGAGACTAACTGGGATTTCCTGGACTGTGACTGAGTCAAGGAATCTCCTAGTTAGCTGGCATCTGTTTCATCACCTTTATCCCAAGGAGTCTGGGCAGGACAAATATTGAGAATATGAGGACTAGCCTCAATTTTCCTGGCATCACGTGAGTGGCCTCACTCTTCCTTCCATATCTAGCTGCATCTCTGTAGATAAAAATGTATACCAACTTCTTCTGAGAATATAGGCTGAACTGAACATGAAAACCCATCATCACTCACTATCATGCAAATCTGTATTAACACAGGATGGATTGTTACATGGTTGTATTGTATTTTGGGGATTTCATTGAACCATTATACAGGACATATTCCTGAGTTTTCAAATTATAAATAGAATAAAGAAATGTTAGCAAGGAAATGAAGCACTAAAATGGCTAATCAAGTATTAATAAACTACTACTTACACTCCTACTTTTTCTCATTCTTTTTAATTTTTCTCTGCAACAAATAAGTCCACCACCTTCTGTGTTTTCCTTTATTCACTAAACTACTAACAATGACACAAATATCTTCTTCTAAAAAGTCAGTTATTGAATTAAAAAAAAATCATTGAAAGATTTTGCCAACATTATAAATTTCTACTCTCTTTGATTACCTTCATGAGTACATTTTATGGACATAAAGTCAGCAAGTCAATATACACAATTACCAACAGAAACTGATCATTTATGCAATAAGGTATCACATTATTAAATATTCATCACCACAAGTCAAAGTTATCATAAACAATAAAGAGGCAAAGCAAAGGGGAAGGCTGAGGGTTGTGTCTCAATGGAAAATAAGGGGATATATGCCTTAAAGGAGGCAAATCTCTTCTGTCATATGAGGTTTGGGATATTTTCTAGCAGCTTTTTGTTTATATTCATGCTTGGTTTCTGGTTCAATATATCTTAGTATTTTTCTCACAACTTTTCCTTCTGGCATTGGATCTTCAGCATTTATGCCTGCATCATCTTTATTGTCATGGCTCGTAAAGGAGGTGGAAAAGCTCACGTTAGGACCAGCATATTGCTTATAAGACATTATTGTTCAACCTCAGCATTCAATACCATTTTACAAAGAAAAGAATGGCAAAAGTAAAAACTTTGATAATTCAGCCTAGAAAGCAGATAACCCAAGAAGTTATTTTGTTTAGAGAGTTTGGCAGGCACTGTTATAAAAGAGAACGTAAATTGGGTTGCTTGGTCCCAATGTATGTAGCTTAACATACTTACACCTAAGCTGCTCAATGCATTTATGTTAACTGGGCATTATGAAATCTGTTGATGGGAGCATATAATCATTCTGGTGGGTAATTTTACAATATTTTAAAATGATAAATGCACCTCTAAGAATTCACCCTATGTGTGCATGTCTGTATGTATAAAGACTGCTTAAGAAAGTACTATTTGTTATAGATATAGATATATTTAAGCATAAGATTTATTCTCCCCATGACTACAGGAATGTTCAAGGAATTACCATTTGATAAAGCACTGCTTGTAAGAACTAAAAATAAGAACAAAGCCAAAATCTTCCAAACCTGGGGGAAGAAAACAAGCATAAGAACTTGGCCATTACTAGGGAACTGGGGTGTGCACAGAGCACAGCCCTTTAAAAGGCTGACACAAGAAGGTCTGTTGTGTGCTGTTATGGCTGGCTGAGAAAGAGCACCAAGTTGTATTTTTAAACAAATCAATAGCAACAGTACAGAACGGTGCACATAGTAGGATCAACATTACTCTGAAAATCCCTTAGGAATGTTTGAAAACGGAGACTAATATATTATTTTCCCCATAATTCTAAAAGAGAGTTTTTCCTGCAGACTTGGAACAGATTCATTGTTTGGTTGAGTACTAGATGAAGTAATTTGCTTGCATCTAAAGTCCATGTTGTATATGTAATGATAATAAGTCAAATACGTACATTTGTAAATAGTAGAATCACACGTAATTCAAAGTGATGGTTATATTACAATGTGCATGGGGGGGTAGGTAAGTGTCACTATAACCAGATTATACACAGAATATTAATGCTTCCACTCTTGAGCATGTAGATATCAAGCAATCTGAACTATTTAAATACTTCCATAACCCAATCCCCCTTGCTATGCTGGGCTTACACGCACAGTTAAATTCTATAATTTAGAGACCTGACATTGGAAATCCTTTGCAAATAATACAAGTTTGAAAGGAAAAAGCTAGTGGTGGTGGTGCTGGTGTGTGGGTGAAGATTTTCTGGAAGGGTAAACTATACCTGCTGAGAGAGTAGGGCTGATAAAAGGATTTAGGGATATAAAAATAAACCACTCGTTTTGTATATCCTTTTACAGTATTTAAATTTCACCATGAGTTTGCTACCTTTTTGTTTTAAATCATAACACACATCTTTGGGATAACAAAAGTACTCCTGAAATAAGACAAAATTTCTCTAAGTTTTAAGAAAGGGTGTCTGTAAGTTAACAGAATTGATCACCATGTATTTGACTTTGATCTAGATTTATGGTGAATGTTTTATGAAAATAATTATAAATAAAATAAACGCTGCAGATAGAAAGCCAAAATTAATGCAGTTATTTGATATCACTAGTACTGATACTTTCTTGTCATTTTCTCTATAATGATCATACCACCTTTTATTTTCCATATTTATGTGTTTCTCATGGTGCGCAGGCTACCTCTAATCTCATATAACTTTATCCTTCCTGTCACAGGCAAAGTGATCTTTCTAAACTGAATGTTCCATGACATAAACCTCTTCAGTGACTCCTTATTTCTGGAAAAAAAATTATACTCCTAACCAAGACTATTTTTTCCCTTTCTTTTTCAGTAAAAGAAGACCTAAATGTTAGCTGGGCAAACAGAGTCTCTGCCTCAAAACTCTACATTTTCCATTCTCTCAGTAATGTTGCATTTTTACCTCAGCCCTGTGATCCTAGAAAACAGAAGATTAAGAAATGCCCCCCTACCCTGTGTATTCCAGAAAATGATGTGCTGCAAAGAATTACCCTTCTTCATAAGAGTTAGATAAAACCCACAGATAGCCCTTCGCTTACCTCTGACAAGGCCATACACAGACACTGCACGTTTCTAATCTTTGATTCATAAATGATTAGCTGAACTCCTTGTCCCCACTGATCAATTGGAACAAAATGTTTGTTAACCAAATATTTTTTAAAGCTTATTTCCTTCCTCCAGAATCTTGAACTTTAAGAGCATCTCCAGGAAATAGGCTGCTTTACCAAAACATACTCTCAGCTCTACTACATATCACACCAACTTTTCATCCCACTTCCCTACTCCTGGTTCTTTCTTCTCTATTAAAGAAAAACTTATTTCGCCTACATTGTGAAATGCCTGTGGACCTTAGAGTCTCACTGTTCTCCCTATTGCAATAGCCTCCTCCTTCTATTAGGATAGTCCCTTTGCCCCTTTGCAATAATCCTTTTAAACAAATACAGATTTGTTTGCTTTTTATTTGACACTCTGGTATAGCTGGTAGGTGTGACATAAACTGTAGACCCAGTCAATGGAATATAAGAGATGTATGCAACTTTCAGCAAGTCTCCTTAAGGAAGGGTTTTTCCCATCTCATTCCCATCTCTCCTTTCTGCTGCCTGAGATGCAGGCATGATGACGGAATGAATGGATGACAAGATGGAAGATACACACTGAAGATGCACTGGATTATCTACTTTATTGGTCCTTCAGAGTTGAACGTATTCTGAATGAATAAAAAACATACTTCATGATCCAGCCCCTGGCTTTCTTTACAAGTTCATCTTTCATCACTCCCCCAACTGCACTCTGCATTACAGCCTCATCTAACTAGCACTTTCTAGAATATGTCATGTTATTTCTTACTTCTCTATCTTAGTACCTCTCTGTCTGAAATGTTATGTTCTTACCCCTACTCAATATCTTCTTCTTTGCATGAAAACTAGAAAAGGACAAAATTTCTTATTCTTTTTTTCAAGTACATGACATATTGCTTGTATTGCTTGACATGTAATAGTTGCCACAAAAAAAGTGTTTGTTGACTGGAGCGATGTATTACTTCAGGCAAAATAAATAAGTGCAGAAAAATATCTTGGAGCTAAAGAAAATCTCAAATCTACCTAACCCCAAGTGTTGAGGAAAGGAACAATAGGAAGAAGGAATTCAGAAGAAACAGGCAATGCAGAGAAGATATAACCTCAAATGTTATTATTAATTTCTTCAGGGGGTATAGAATGTGCTGTACTCATTTAGAAAGAATACAATTCTATGAAGATATGTAATAAAAATCAGGATAGGCCCTCATATATTAAACTTTTATAACCATATTAAAACTCCAATTAAACAGTTGAAAGATAACATTGCATATAGTAGAACTAAGGGACGGAAATGGAAAGTATGACCAAAGAGAGAAGAAAGGAATCGTGGAGAGGGGATTATCAAGAATATATTACATAAACATGTCTTGATACAGAACTAAATGATTCTTCATATATATTTATTGATGTTTGCATGTATTCATTCTTTATTTTATGAATTACAATCACAGTTATATACTACATACTATCTGCCAGAACATAAGCTAGGTACTGAAGATAAAAAAGATGAGTAAGGTATGATTCTGCTCTCCAAGATCTCATTGTATTGAAGAAGGCAGGTATATTAAATCATAATTATAATATAATGATGTTAAATATAACAATCGACATTCCTAAGAGCCCTTAGTAGTATAGAAAGGACACCTAATCCATCCTAGAGTCAAATTAGAATTTCACATCATAATACTTATGTATTATATTTATGGGCTGATGCTGTAATGTCCCTCACTTATTTTTCCTTTTTAGACATTTCCCACAAAATGAACTTTAGCTTTCAATCCAAGGCTCAAAAACTACCTCATAATCTAGAAAATCCAAAAACCACTAACAAGACTATCACCCATCACCTTTTTATTTTTATGGAAGTATAACATACATACAGCCAAGTATAAAAATCCTAAGTACACCTCAATGACTTTTTTAAGGTAAGCACACTCATGTAACCAACATCTAAATTAAGAATTAGAACACTTCTAGCATTCCAAAAGGTCCCTAAAGGCACGATTGTCAATGTGTTTATTCCCTGAACTATCTAAATTGACTGTCAAAATAGTGAATTAACTTGCTCCTTTTATCAAGGTGCACTTATAAAAACAGTCCTAGATTCAGTCCATACAAAGGAAGCAGAAAAGAGAAATAGAAAGTGTTTTGCAGTGTAGTTCCATGAAGTTTAAAAAATTTTTATTCTACTATCTTATATACAATCTAACATTTTCCTTTTTAACCATATTCAGACATATATTTCAGTGCTGTTAGTTACAGTCACAATATTATGCTACCATCATCATCATCATTTCCACTATTTCCATTGTTCCAAATAGGAATTCTTTGCAGAAATGGAAAAGCCAATTATCACATTCAAATGGAAAGGTAAGGAGCCCTGAATAGCCAAAGCCACCTTGAGAAAGAAAAGCAAAGTCGGGTACTTACACTTCCTTATTATAAAGCCACAGTAATCAAGACAGCATGGTGCCTACTTAAGGACAGACATATAGACCAATGGAATCAAATCCAGAACTCAAATAAATCCTCACATCTCTGGTCAACTGATTTTTCACAAAGGTACAAAGACCACTCAATTGGGAAAGAATAGTCTGTTCAACAAATTGTGCGGGGAAAACTGGCTCTCCATTTGCAAAAAAAGAAAGGAGGCCCCCCCTACCTCACGCCATATACAAAAATCAACTCAAGGTGTGTTAAAGTCCTAAAGGAGAACCATTACTATCAAACTCCTATAAGGAAACGTAGGGAAGCATTTTTAGAACATTTTTAAGCAATAGTTTATTAGACTTTACACCAAAACGATAAGCAACAACAAAAAAGAATAGATAAATGGTCCCTCATCAAAATTAAAAAGTTTTGTGCATTAAAGGATTTTGTAAAAATCTTGAGAGTAAAACAACCTATACGATGGCAGAAAATATTTGGAAAATACATATCTGATAAAGGTGTAATATCCAGAATATATAAAGAAAGCTTTCAACTTAACAAAAACCAACACAATTTAAAAATGGGCAAAAGGCTTGAATAAACATGCCTCCAAGGAAGATATACAAGTGGATAAAAAGCACATGAAAAGGTACTCAATATCATTAGCCATCAGGAAAATGAAAATGTAAAACCATCATGAGATACTATTTCACGCCCATTGGAACGGCTGTTACAAAAAAAAAAAAATGGAAAACTACTAATGAGGAGAGGATGTGGAGAAATAAAAATATCCACTGCTGTTGGAAATGTAAAATGGTACAGCCACTGTGGAAGACAGTTTGGCAGTTCCTGAGAAAGTGAAGCATAGAAATACCATATGAACTGGCAATCTCACTATTCAGTATATACTCAAAAGAACTGAAAGCAGGTACTCAGACAGATATTTACACATTGATGTTAATGGTGGCATTATTCACAATTGCCAAAATATGAAGCAAACCAAGTGTCCATTAACTGATGTATGGATAAACAAACTGTTATATGGATACAATGGAATATCATTCAGCTTTGAAAATGAATGAAGTTCTGATGCTAGCAACAATGTGGGTGAACCTTGAAGATTTTACCTGAGTGAAATGAGCCAGATACCAAAGGACAAATATTGTATGATCTCACTGATATGAAATTATTACAATAAGCAAAGTCATAGAGTCACAATCTAGAATATAGGTTACGAGGGGTTGAGGCGGCCTATATTCAAAGAATAGAAAGGTAAGCTTATAGGATTGTTTATTATAAGTATTTTAAATTATAAATTTCACAGTATTTGAAGTTTTTAATGCCATTCAGTAATCTAACCTACCTTCCAAATGACCACAGGCTAGTTTCATTGTTCATTTTATCCTTAAATCCAGTGATTGCCCTTTTTGATTTGAAGTAAAAATAAGAAGCTGACTAACTCAGACATCCTGTATAGTCAGGAGAAATGATAATGATCCTCACAAATAGGTTCTGCTATCTTTATCCATGCTGGAGGTAAAATGCCTTTTCATCTTCTGTGTAAATATGAATCATGAAGATTTCCCTCCTTATCATACACTAAAAATCTGAATGATAAATGCAAATCAGTCAAAAATGCATTGCAGCCTTCCTAGATGTGATGGTTAGGTGTATGTGTCAACTTTGCCAGGTGAGGGCATCCGGTGTTAGTTCAAGGAAGCACTGGCTTGATTGTTACCATGAGAAAGTTCTGTGACTTAAATAATCAGTAAGTTAAATACACACAATCAACTGAGGAGATTGCCTTCAATAATGAGAAACATTTCATCCAATCAAATGATGGCTTAAAAAGGAGCAGTGATAATTTCACCAGTCAGAAGAAAGAATTTCCATCCTTAGTTCAGCCAACTTCTCCTGGAGAATCCATTGAAAATCTTCACCAGCATTCCCAGCTTACAGTCTGCCCTGTGAAATTTGGACTTCTGCATCCTCACAGTTGTGTGAAAAGTTTTTTTTTTATAACTACCCCATCATATTTGTAGATATCTTCTAAAGGTTCTGTTTCCCTAGAGAATCCTGATTAATGCACTAGAAAAACTCATACTTTAGAAGTTTCCTTACTTAAAACTAATACTCAGATAAAACTTCAAAAGAATAGAAGAAAACAATATTGAGACAGAGTTAAAATACTCCTCAGATAGTTTATTTCCTCCGTGAATTAAATTAGATCATCTTCTAATCCAAACCAGTGGAACACTGGAGACAGCTCACACTGAAGATTTCACGCTGTTAAATTTTCCGAGCCAATGTTGACACAGCCATTATTGGAAATTAAATTATATAACTTGCAATTAAATCAATTATTTGAAGAACAAAGGTGATATATTTGAAAGTTATCGTTTGCTGATATTTCACTATTATCTATGCTCTTGAGATTATTCACATCTATTGTGTCTGGTAGAAATTCTATATAATGGTGTGTTACTATTCATTTCTTCCAAATTTCAGATTCATTGATATCAGGTTGGTAACTTGAAGTCAGAAGCAGTGGGAATATTTACACCATGAAATTCAGCAAATTTTGCAAATCAGAGCTCCTCTTCCCCACCACAGCGCTGATTGTTAAACATTTACCAGCACACCACTGACCCAGTGCTTTCTTTAATCCTCTGCCTTGCGAATTCCATCTCTCAAAGAAAATCAAACTCTTAGTGTTGATATTCTTCAAAAATACTTGTTTTGGGGAAATGCCCTAGTTGTTGTCACTTTCGGTTTGGGATATAACATCCATTCATTAAAAAAAGTGGGGGGGGGGATTTTCATTCTTTTAAGGGAAGAGTAATAGAAAGGCAATATCCAAATCCAAAACAAACAAATGTCTCTCAGGCAGAAAAATTCTGTGTAAGTTTAACAAGTTCTGCATCTAAAGGAAGGTAATGGGACATACTTGCTTTACATAGACACAACTGGGTTTTATCCTGACTTTTTCACTGAATACACTGGGAACTAACGTCTCTAATCCTGGAAGCCCTTATGTATTACATTTTTTAAAAAGTAATAATACTCTACATTATAAAGTTGTTTTGAAGAGTAGTGAGATAATAAGCGGGAAGCTATTCTAAATTTTAGCTGTTATTTATAGTTTGTAACTAGATTCAGCAAGTATCGCTATTGTGAAAATAGAAGTTAAGATTAAAAAATGCTTTTTCTGAATTCTGTTTACATATAAACTATGCATATATATGTGTAGCCTTATAAATGTCTTTTATAAATTCTGCTTGTATGTTTACATTGAACATCAGCATTTGGAAGTTTATAGATGCCCCACATAGAAGTACCCCAAATAAACATAATTATTAGTGTTTCTCAAATATGTCATATTTTCCTTGATCTTCCAATTTCAGTGAGATTCTAAGCCACTTCTCTTCAAAATGCTATATCTAATAATGTTGTAACCCTTTTAAGTATCTAATAATAAGTCCTGTTTAGTACAGTAGATACACAATTATTGCTGTTTATATTTCTCTGCTAGCCCTTAAATCAAACAATTCCCTCCAAACAAAATTATGGGAATTGTCCATTTCTTCATATAACCTATAAGCATTAGTTTTTTTGTAATGTAGCTTATAAAATGATGATAAGAGGAAACATGACCCTCAGATACTTTTACAAAGGCCTGCAACATATTCCATGCCATAGAGATTTAAAACAGTTTATATGATTTTAAAGAGGGTTCAGGAGTCAGCCAACAGCAATTACAGATTTAGAAAACAGTACTTACCGACTAACTCTTTCTGAGACTGGAATTAGGAGAAAAATAATTTGAAGGGTGATATTATAACAGACTTCAGGTAAGTTGAGGCATAGCAGTCAAAAAAAAAAGTCAAATGTAAACTATGTAGCCACTACCAAAAAGAAATGAGCTTACATTTTGATATGATTTATTTATTCTAAGGACAAATAATAATTTTTTGGAAGATATCACTATTTATCACCTACATATAAACATGAAATTTCTTTTGGAGTTCTTCAAAAATTGAGCTGATTTTCATGTACCTGGAATATCATCTATTTGAAAACAAGAGGGAAGAGTGGAAGACATCATAAACATTTTTTCTGTTCTACAAATCTATGACTAAAATCAAAAAGCATATTAGGCAGCAATTCTTGGGTAAATTTTGTCAATATTTCCTCCTTAAAATTGTCTCATCTTTGCCATGGCCTTAGTCATTATTTTCTTAATGTTGTTGGATTCCTTTTGAGGCTCCTATAAATTATTTATAATTTATTTTATAATTATTTGCAGTTCACTTTATAATTATTTGTTATTTATTATAAAATTTTAATTATAAACAATACATTTATAATTTAATTGCATTTATAAAATTAATTTATTTCAGAAACCATTTAACTTAATTATTATGTTTTAGCAGTATATAAAATTAAGAACGTAAGGCAAATTCAGGAACCTAGAACCAAGTTATCCATTTAGATGATCTGTTGCTATTGCTGCCTTTTTTTTTTTTTTTTTGACTTCCCACTGCTAGGTCATTCCTCTCTTACTTAGAACTAATAATTTAATAGACCTTCTCAATACTCACCTGCAATATTGTCTGATATTCATTTATTGATATTTTCTTGCTCCACTAACCCCAAAATAGCATCTCAACAATGCTCATTGAATATTGATACAGCCCCTGGCGGGCATCTCATATCTCCCTCTTCCCCTTTGTAGTCAATCACATCACTGACAATTTTGTCTTCCTAAAGTAGAGCTCTTACCATATCACATCCAGCTGTGAAACACTCACGCTCCTTAATGAGTGCAGGTGGGGGGGATCCATACAATCTGTCCTCTGTCCCATCACCCCCAGCATAGGTCCTCACTCTCCTACTACAGTTCCACTAGGATTCAGGTGAATGTCTGAGCTTTCTTGACTTCCAGCTTTGTTCATGATGCCTGTACCTGGAATGCCTGCCCCATGCCTGTTAAAATTCTCCCAATTCTCCAAGACTACCCTTTCATTCTTTGACTCATTTAACAAAAAGGGACACATTAGTGAGTAAGCCAGCCATTGTTCTTGTCCTTATAAAGTTCCAATGTGGAGGAAACAATGGACACACGCATACAATCTTATAAGTGGCCACCTGTAATTGTGAGAGGTACTATGATGGAAAAGTTAGAGGTGATACCAAAAAAAAATAATTTTTAAATACGGTTAATGAAATGTTTTCACCCTTTCTTCCTCTAACCCTCACAACCACAAAGGGAGTGTTCTCATTTTTTTCCTGTCTCTAAATCCCATGCCACTCTTATATTTTCATTTTTCTATACTTATCACATGATAGAATACATTACATGTATTTACAAACTAAACTTTTCTCCTTGTTGGAGAATTGTGTTTATCTGAACATCTATTCCTCCTCAGATGATAAGTTTAAATCGATTGTTGTACCTAAACCGGGAAATAAGACATAAAAGGGGAGAATGAGAATAATAGACTATTTCTAGGAAGCCTTCCTATGACTTAAAAAAAGATAACCACAAGTTTATGTGATATATTTTTTACTTCTGGTCATTGATATTCAGGATGCAATGCCTGGAACTAATGCAGATAATTAGCCACTGGAAAATAATGCAAAACCAAGGATGACACAATAAAGGAGCCTGGTTCTTGATGCTATTGTTGGCCTATTAACTAATCCTGTGATCCCCACAGGCATACCGACCCCAAAACCTCTCATTACATGACTTTAAAATTTTACTTTCTGTTTAAGCCAGTAATTTGCAGCAAATATTATACTGATAAACTACATTACCAGATTGTAAACACTCTAGGGGTTGGCAATATGTCTTTTTCATCTCCATTCTTCCTGCAGTATCTGGCATGGTTTGGGCTCCTGTTTTAGTTTGGGAAGGCTGCCAGAATACGATGCACCAGGAATGGATTAGCTTTTTTAAAGGGGATTTATTTAATTATGAATTAACAGTTCTTCGGAGGAAAGGCAGGAAGCTTTCATCTGAATTTCCTTTGTCACATGGGAAGGCACACAGCAGTCTTCTCTCCTGGCTTCTGGGTTCAAACAGCTTTCCCCAGAGTGATTCCTTTCTGCACCTCCAAAAGTCCGGGTCTCACCTCCACTGAGCTCCTTCCTTCTGGGTCCTCCTTTTAAGCCACACTGATTGCAGAAGACACTCCCTCTAGCTGACCACAGATAAAATGTCATAGATGAATTCACATAGATGATTTAAGTCCACAGCAACAAAACAACTGGGCACCATCATCACCTGGCCAAGGTGACACCTGAACCTAACTAATACAGGCCTCCTAATAGCTTGTCAAAAGAATAATTGAGAAAAGAGAAAACTAAAGCTGTATTTCAACTTTATATTTTTGTATCCAGCCTTTCAGGCATTACACAATGCTGAGTTTGTTGTCTCAGCTCTTAGAATGTGACCCATGAAGTTGCAACCCACAGGTTGAACTCTTATGATGACATCAAGGGACAAAGTAAAAAGAATTTACTCAATTTCTGTAATCTTTGTTGATTCAGTAAATAAAAAATTCATATCTTATCTCCATAAAAGGCCATGAATATAGCCAAGTAATCTGTAAGTTTAAAGAGAATAAGAAAAGTGCAGGTGTTAGAGAAGTTTGAAATATCCAACTTTCTTCAGAGCTTACAAGATATACAAATGTTGTCAAGGCACCTAGCCAGAAGACAGCCACAGGGATACATATTTTATTTTAAGCAGCAGCTGACTTTAGATGTATTGGTTGCAGAGATGAATATAATGAAAGTCATATATGAAGGCTTTTTATCAAAAGTTCTCATTTCAATTATTTAAATTTCGATACCATTTATGAACTCACAATACAAACCAACTGAAGTGCAAGCAACACTAGCTGTGCTAATTCTCCATATGAAATACGCCTTAATGACAGCGTTCTGTCTGAGAAATACAAGCATCACCCATTACTCAAAGAAAATAACTGGAATGCCTTCCCAAGTGTCAGGTCAAATGAAGAATCGTGACTATGCATCCTAAAAATTGAGGTAGGCCCAGTCTTTGGCTCATAAGGTTGTGAAATATTTTGACCCAAGAGGCAAAATGAGCTGAAAATATAAATGTGATTTCATTTTCTGTTGACTCAGGTGTAAATATAATGGCTAGCTGTCAGATATTTTAGAGAACACTGTTTTCACTCCCTATGTGTGAAACCTTAGCATCTATTTGCTCTATACATCTTTAAATATTATCAGCCTCTTTTATTAAGAATATTAGTGAAATTAAACATCATGCTATAGTATCAATGTTATTATAACAGCTGCTTGTCTCTAGCAAACTTTGTCATTTCCTTTTGCCTTTTATCCTCAGCAGTCCTTATCATAAGCATCAGATCTTTTCAACAGGAACCATGTTCTATAAATTGGAGCTAAATACAAATAATAGCTGCCATTTATTGAATGCTTACTCAGTGTCTAGAATTCAACTAAGCACTTTATATACATTTCCCATTTAACCCTCACAGAGTCACTATGAGATAGATATTGTCATTCCAGTTTCCCAAAACTAGAAATTAGAGATTAGAGAAGTTAAATAACTGGTCCAAGAGCTCATGCAGCCAGTAAGAGAGGAAACAGATCTGGAATCTCTGTTCCTGAGCTCTATCCAGGACGCTCTCTGGCCTCAGCTAAAAAGTTTTAGGTCCAAAGCTACTTCATCAAGGTTTACTGAAGCCCTGCCAGAGAAAGAGACCACTTCCTGAGGCTATAGCAAAGGAGAATGCTTTTGTTTCATCAGGTCATTTTAGACCTTCAGGATATATGCTATAATATCCAGTAGGTTTTCAATACAGGCATTCAAATTTAATTTTAATAATTTTAATAGCTAATAAAAAAGATAAACATTACAGGTGTACTTTCCTATTCACTTTCTTAAATATCTGTAGTGTTTTGTCCCAAAAGGATGAATGTATTTTTTAATATGTTTCCATTTGTTTTAGCACTTCCTGAATCTAAAGACCCCACTACATGAATGTAATATGAATGTAACATGATTATAAATGATGTCTTTGGCTACATTGCTTATAATGCAATCAGTTAGAGAAATGATTTAGAGAAAGAAAAAACTTTGAGTGGACTGGAGAATGGACAGACTCTTGTCAAATGCTTTAAACTTACTAATAATGATCTAATGAAGCCCATAGAGAAAATTCCACAGCTGATATGTGGGTTCCAGTAGGTTTGCAAGTGACAGTTTCATGCTTTTTCCCCTTGTATATCTCTTCTTGCTTTTAGTCAGTTCATTATCAACAACTTCTAATTGAATTCTTATTTCATTTTTTTAATTAGGATAATAGTACTATATCAAATATTTTAAGAATACATTTATCCCTGAAATGAATTTATTTCTAATGACAATAATGCAAGAAACAAATCACCTATTTATTCATGTCACAGATATTCATTAATGGCTCACTGTAGGTCAAAAGACTTCTAGGAATTGCAAAATCAAGAATAAAAACATTGTTACTGATCACAAGTAGCTTAGGGAAACAAACGTGAAGACGAGCAGGTGCGATGCAATATGCTATACAGGAGGCAGGGTAGAAATGCAATAGGAGCAAACACGGAAGACAAGTCTCAGTGTGCCTAGAGGCTGAGGGCAGGACCATCACAAGGAATAAACAACGCTCTCAGAGCCTCGGATGGGGAGTTGCCTGTTGCTTGGGGTTGTTATCGGAGGGTCACTTTCTAGACAGAGAGACCCAGGGGTCAAAGACACAGGCTTGGTAGGTGTCACCAAGTTCCGTGAAGTAGCAGCAGTGCAATGTGGTGGCAGCATGAAGTGTGAAGGTGAGGAGAGCAGGAAATATATCTGGACAGGAGGATAATTGGGGACTTATATGTCACTCAAGGGAATTTATCATTTCTCTCATAGACAGACAGTTTTCAAGTAGCCTTCTGTTTAGCAGGGCATGATAAGACAGCCTCTGAGACCACTCTCTTTACATCTCTCTCCCACCATTAAACTTCAAATCTAGGCATATCCTTTCTTCCTCTCTCCCTCCCTCCCTCCCTCCCACCCTCCCTCCCTTCCTCTTTCTTTCCTTCCTTCCTTCCTTCCTTCCTTCCTTCCTTCCTTCCTTCCTTCCTTCCTTCCTTCCTTCTTTCTCTTTCTTTCTTTCTTTCTTTCTTTCTTTCTTTCTTTCTTTCTTTCTTTCTTTCTTTCTTTCTTTCTTTCTTTCTTTCTTTCTTTCTTTCTTTCTTTCTTTCTTTCTTTCTTTCTTTCTTTCTTCCTTCCTTCCTTCCTTCCTTCCTTCCTTCCTTCCTTCCTTCTTTCCTTCCTCTTTCTTTCTTTCTTTCTCTCAAAGTTTTATTAAGTGACTGAATCAGACAGCACCAAACCCTCATCCATTTTTTATTTGTGTCATGTAATTGAGATCCTACATAAAATCTCACTTGAAAGAAGATTCTGTGCACTAAAACAGTTCTGGAAACTATTCTTATGGGAAAGAGGCAGCCACTGAAGAATTTTTAAAAGGAAAATGATAGGCTCAGTCTTCCAGGGTGCTGAGACTGAAATTGGTAAGATGCTATCCCATTTGTCCAGAGGAGAAATGGCAACCGCCTGAAGGAACTGAAGCTCTAAGGAGGGATAAATAGTAGAGAATTTGGGAGGTAGAAATGATAAGCCTTGGTGATGGATTAGGAGGGTGAAGAAGAACGAGGGATTAAGGAAGGCACTATCAGTTCTGGTTTTGAGTAATTGGGCAGACCATACATCTCACGCATGAACGGTAGGCTTGAGGTGTCTGGGGGAAGAAAAGGGAGAACCTGATGGAGTCAGCTTTTGACATACTGGGTTTGATGGGGATATAAGATCAATACTCAAAAGGATGTCAACCTTGAGATCCTGATTAAGACTTACCCTGTGGAATCAGGTTAGTGCCCTCCTCAGCTTAGTGCTGGGAGGAGAAGCATATGGATATGCCCCTAGCAGGGTTCTGAGAGAGGAGTGGCACTTTCTCACACTTGCTGTTTTCATTTGAAGGAATGAAAACCAGCTAGAATAGAGGAAAATCTGAGATATTCCTACTCGTCTGGAATAGTTGGATGGATTTCAATTTTCCCCCATATAGGCATGTTTCCCCCTTTACTGCCATGTTCTCAGGCAGTAACCCTGAATGAGGACCATTCCTGCCTCAGCCCCACCTCGTGCAGGACAGTATGAGTACGTGACAGTACTCCCTGGGGTGGGCTCTTCTTTAGAACAGAAAGGATGAAGACTTTGGCTGAAGGAAAAGGAGGAGAGAAAACATTTTCTTTCCTCTCCCATGCCCTGCAATTTCCTAGGAACTGCATAGTACTTACATATTTCTGTTGCCACTTACCTAACTGCATTATAATTATTACTTTGTTTGCCTCTCCCATGAATCCCTTAGTTCCATCAGACCATGTATTGTGACTCTTTAACTTCTGAGTCTCCAGTGCTCACACACTGACTGACTCACAGCGCTCAATACACATTTGTTGAATGAATGGAGAGGGAGAATTTTTTGCTCACAGAGGAGGAGGTAGGTCATATTCTGCTCTAGTCTCAGCACTATTTTAAACAAGATGGAAGTTCTGTTTAGCTCCTCACTGGTTCTCTTCAAATGCTTGTTTGTTGCTACCCTTTTGCTCCTCCCCCACTACCACGCTATACTCCTCTGGCTGCCAAAGGCTGAGCCTTACAATGGCCCCTTTTTAAAACTTTTCATCTTTGGACGTTTCCCTCACTCTTTGCCTCTAGGCTCCCTAGGAAGTCAGCCAAGTCACTGAGAGCCAATTCATAGACTGCCAATTCACAGAAATGCAAAGTGAAAACTGCCTAAGCAGTAAGTGAGCTCAACCTAAAGGGTTAGACCTACTAGTGGTTTTGTGGGTGCTGATCTCAGACAGAGCACTAGGGAAGAAGAGAAGGGTTTGGTTTGGTCTTGTGCTGTTTGATTGTTATGAGAGTGGTGATGTCATTTGACAGTACCATTCATATACTTTTTTAAGTAAAGGCAAAAGAGTTGACCAAAAATTATCCTATGGACAAAATAGCAATAAAAATTACGTTTTACTTTCGACTTCCTACCTAGTTGACCATATATAAATTCATTCAACCATTCCAAATGTAATTTCAACTCTTTATCCACAGGTGAGTATTCTATTATATGTAATAATTACAATCTTTTCTGAGCTTACATAGACATTAAAACTATTTCACTGATGGTGAATTGCAAAACTATTCTACAGCATTCAGGGTGGGCCGCAATGGATTAGCAGGCAGGAATGCTTGCCGGCGATGCCAGATGACCCGGGTTTGATTCCCGGTGCCTGCCCATGTAAAAAAAAAGTTAAAAAAAAAAAACAAAACTATTCTACAGTATTTGAATGGCGACCTTCATGAAACTTTATATGTGCTTACTTTATGTTTCTTTTCCATACAGCCCTAAGCACATTAATCCTTGAAAAATCCTGTAGAATTGATATGTCATCACTTTGAATTTGGTGACATCAATTTTAAATGACAATGAGTGTATTTTAAGGTGAAGAAGAAGAATAAGAAAATCTACCACTCATCTTTGGGCTTTCAATTTGGAGCATTTCTCTAGAATTTTTTTTTTTTTTTGAGTTTAGTCTAGTCAGTCAAACAAGAGAAGAAAACAAAATACAATAACATTGATACATCAAAATATTGTTCTTATTCATTAGAGCTTTATTTCCATTTTAATAATCTTCTCACTATGTAATTGACTATATTTAAGAATTATTTTTTCAAACAATTTTGTGATTTATACCAACTATAATAATGAAAATACCTAAAATATTTAAATGTTAAAACAATAATTACATACAACAGTAAAATACATTAATTAAATCCCAATACTAATTAAGCATCTAATATTGGTTAATAGGCAGTCATTATGTTTTTAGATGGCTAAACACCCCAAACTTAAGTAGGCTGCTAATGAGGAATTTCATTCATTTGCTTGTTCTGACTTAGCAGAAAACACAGATGTTGAATTGAGTCACTAATTCCAAAGTTTGAAGTAAAATCTGTTGCTTTCCAATAGTAACAAAATAAGCATTTTAATAATTTCAGAATTCATTGAAAATAATTATAGAGATAAAATCTTGCCTTTAATCCTATGAAATGAGTGCCCCAATGCCTCTAAAATAAAATCCTTCATTTCCTTCATGAAGACTGGACTATTATTAAAATTCCAGTTTATATATATCAAGAACTGTCCTAAGGATAATTGGGCTAAATACATGGTTTAGATGGCATTTGGCTACACTTCCATTTAAATATACCACTTTCTTAATAACTTCGTGAATGGCCTTGGTGAAATAACTGGCCTTTGCCTCCATTTCTACATTTAAAAAGACAAAAAAGAAAAAAAGAGGGTTAATATAATACATGTTAATACCAGAGAAGTTCACTAAGGACTAATGAATCTGGCTAAAATATCCAATAAAGAAGACAGCATAAAATTATTAAGGGACCTCTGCCTTCATGTGTTACTTTGCAAGCTTTTCAAAGAAAACCAACAATGAAACTGCTAAATCAGGATTCCATTTAAAAGATTGTTTTAAAAACTGTATAAGAGACTGAGTTGAAAATAACAAAAAATAAGAAGAAACAAACAAACAAAAAAACCAATAGAGTTGGAGGAAATAGATTCATTAAATGAGAAAAAATGAAGAAAAAAGTGAAACTCAAATGTTTAATTATTTCCCTTCCAATCTATTTCTTTCATTCTTAGAAGAAAAGACATACTTCAGATTCATATTACGTATTTACAGATACAATTAGGGCTCTTACTATGCATGTTAAGAATTGAAGTGCAATCTCTAAAAGAAGGGAGACAAAATGTATGTGTTTCAAATAAATTAAGGGAATTCAACAATGAAAATCAGAATTTCCTGCCCTTTAGATGCTTACTGTTGAATAGGAAAGATATAGATAAAATTTCATACGACGAAAGGTAAAAAATATACTTTTAGCCTAGAGAAATCTAATCTTCCCTGTCCCCATTTCATATGCTTTCCTCTTTACAGTTTTATGGGGGGGATAAAAATTCCAAGAAACTTTAATATCTCCTAGAATTTAAAAGGCACAGTGCTAGGCTTTGCCAAAAACACATAACAGAAACAAAATCTATTATTCAACATAGGCACACAGAGTTCTAACAAGTGTCTGCAAACTTGCCAAGACATGTGCTTTACATTAAATCCACCCCACCCAGTCTCCCTTACATCTAAAAAGCAACTCTCTTAAAGACAAAATACATGTGACCAGAAAGATGTTTACATAGCTCCCGTACATGCTGCTTTTCTGAAAAAAGATACCAAACTTTGTTCCCTTGCTGTCAGCATGTCCATTTCTAAGTACAAAGAAAACATGAAGTGAAAACAGGGCTGCAAATAAAAAACAAAGCATCCAGGCTTGATGTTCAGCCTTCCAGGGAATAATCCATCTTCACATGTAAGGAGCTTAAATTCACAAGATAACCAGAACAACTGATGGTTATAAAACCCATGCTGCTGTGTAAAGAAGAAATAAACCCAGTAGAAAAGATCAACAGAAAGTGAATATAATTAAGAAATATAATTATATGGAGAATAGGACAAGAGATGTCAATTTTAGAAATGAAACCAACAACAACAAAAAACACTAAATTTTCTTTATTTCATTAAGAACAGTATCGAGAGAGAGAGACAGAGAGAGAGCAAGAAAGAGAGAGAGCGAGAGAGCAAAAGAGACTGGATTTGTGAGAATCTGATAAATCTTACCACAACAGTAAGTATTTGAGTCCATATGAAATGGACTCAGATGTAAGTAAGGCTTTAAGCATGAGGAAATGTGCAATTCAGAATTCTCCTGTGCAAGAGTAATTTGGGGGTACATCAGAGTACAATTCTGCCTTTTGTGAAACAGTAGCATAGCTCTCTTTCCTTGCTTAGATGTATGGCCATACTTTGAGTTTTTTTTTTCCACAAAGCCTGAGGCCCAGGAATGAAAAATAATGCAGTCAAGAACATTATATTTAAATGGATGTGGTGTGCATGGGTCATACTTTTCTCCATCCATCTACTGGAAAATTCCTGATAATGTGCATTAAAGAGAATTATAATGCATCAGTCTTGTGACGCAACTTGAAACTTATTGCTTATCGTTCTAATTTAATATCTGAATTAAGAGAATCTTGCAGTATGCTATTGATAAAACTAACTGCTTAAGAATCAGCTGCAATGTCTACCATCACTACAGAATAAGGGACCAGTACCTGTTAAAAATTTATTGTTTAGGACAATGAGAGCAGAGTAGAAGGATTATATACGGATCATATATGATTAGTGCTCAGAAGAATTGAGGACTAGGTCTAGTTCAGCCATTCAAAACTACCTGATTTGAGCTTAACTGCTATGTACCTGTGTCATTTAATCTGTAAAATAAGAGGAATGATAAATGGATGCCCTGCATATCTCACAAAATAAAAGTAAGTGAAAATTCAAAGGATAGGACATAGTAAAATGAGTTAACTTTAAAAGGGTACGTTAATTAGCTATCCAAGGTACAGATAGTAAAGTTTTTCTAGACTTTGCATAGCTTTCTTTTTACATGAATCAAATACCATGATGGAACTCCTATTTAAATATTTTCACTTGAAGATACACGTTTTAAATGGAGTACAGAAATCTAACTTATTTTGAAAGTCAGGTATTTATCACATCAAAGGGAAATTTTGTCAGTACCATATCCTAAATAAATAAAACTTTGTATTTTATTGCAAATTTACTTTATATGAGATGTAAAAAAAAATGACATTTTGTCTTCTACAAATAATGGAGAAAGGACAGATACATTTGGAAATTACTACGGATTGAAAACTTTTGAACTTGGTTTTCAGCCTGCTTTAATCTTTTCATTAAATTATGGTCCAGGATACTTAATCCCCAAGCCATGATCCAGTTTCTTGTGTTTTTTTAGCAGTTTTATTGAGGTATAATTTACATGCAATAAAATTCACCCATTTTAGGTGTACAATTCTTTTGTAGTAAATGATTTTTTGTAGGTTATAGACTTGTGTAACCATCAATCACCACAGTTCACTTTTAGACTATTTTCCTCACTCCAAAAATATCCCTCATACTTGTTTGCAGTTAATCCCTGTTCCAACCCATAGCCCCAGGCAACCAATAATCTACTTGCTGACTCTAGAGTTGGCCTTTTCTGGGCATTTCATATAAATGGAATCATATAGTATGTGGTCTTTTGTGTCTAGTTCTATAACAACATAATATTTTGAGGTTCATTCATGTTTTAGTCTGATACTTTTTATTGCTGAAGAATATTCCATTGTATGGGCTATATCACAATTGGTTTATCCATTTATCAGTTGATGGGCATTTGGAAGGTTTCCATTTTTTTTCTGTTAAGAATAATGTTGTGATAGAAACCAAAAACCAGTTTAACGGGTAGAAATATGTCTATAGTGTTTACATATCCTTGGGGAAATTTTTATCAAGATACACAAAGCATGCATTTAGCCTTTTCACATGCTCCATTATATTCCAAGGTTTCTATGTGAGGACAGGCATCCTTGTAGACTAGTTAAGAGCACAGGAATCTGGGATCAGGTTCTTTGGGTTTGGAAACCATTTCAACATTACACGAATTCTAAATTAGGCAGCTCATTAACTTCGTGGGTTTCCCGCACAGTAGAATGGGATGATGATAATAGCTTCTTTATTAACTTGTCCTGAAGGTGAAATGATGCAAAAAGCACTTGGCAAGATACACAATAGAAGTTAAGTATGATAATTAAAAGTATACACCAAATCATCATGGAAACAACTTTAACTGTGTAGTAGTGCTAATAAGACAAGATGTTCAGAAGATTTCCTATGAAGGGATGTAACCCTCACCCTTGCTCAGCACTGTACATTATCAAGAACAAACAGCATACTTTTATACGGAGGGTAGCAAAACACCATTTTCCTATCTAGCCACTACTGCACAGTCATTGACCAAGGAAGAAACTACCAGTTACTTCAGAAACAATGTAGCAGGATTAGATTACAGCCACTGGGCAATCATTCTTCCTGCTATCATGTCCGCTTGAATGTAAAACTAGACACAGGACAGAAGGAAAGGAAAGAAAAATAAATAGAAACACAATAATGCACCTTCTCCTACTTAACTTACTTAACAAATAGATCATGCATATTTATGAGCTGGAACAATTCTTCATCTCTTAATCTTTTGCAAACAGTAACTCATTTATTTTTATCTCCCTATGAAGTAGTATCTGTACATTATCTCCACATTCAGAAAAGATAACTGAAGCACAGAGAGGTTGTCATTTGACCAGTCACAAATTAAGTGCAGAGCTGAGCTTCCAACCAGGCTACCTGGCTCCACTATTTATATCTGCATGCTAAATCTGCCACCTTTTTTACAGGAAGACAGGAACATTTGACAGAAGTAAAGCATTTTCCAAGAAAGACAAGTGGAAATGCAGTTAGTTTTTTTCTATATGCATTGCAATTTCCTGTAAGTATACTATTTGATTTTCTTTAAACCAATGGAAAATGGTTAAAAAAAAAAAAGATAAAAAGCAGGTCTAAATTGCATATGCCCTTCACTGTCATCTTAAATACTCTTATACATTTTCTATAAATGTAATACTAGAAAATTTAAATTTCTCAAGTTCATAAATGAGATTCTTCATACTCTAGAGAGGATCCCTAAGTCGATCAGAAGAAAGTTCTTCTAATCAATCATTCTTTTACTATTTGTGAACTGAGCCAGACCATCTGTGGAAAAATATTCTCAAATTTGAAAAATCTTGAGCAATTTTGCCTCCCTTGGAGGATCACTATGCATATTAAAGTGTTTAAACGTTTAATTACACAAACATTAAATGCTTACCTTAAAATGATTAAAACCAACAGATAATAGAATATAGTTCCACATTGCTATTTAAAAGGCACTGAAAATCTTAATGGATAGAAACTGCTTAATTCTGTTTTAATCAACATTTGTCAACTTACTTTAATAATGGGATCTGCTGTTCACCTGTGCAACACCTACTACTTACACTGGAAAACACCCCTCTAGACATCTCACCAATCCATAGAAAATAAACATAATTCTTTCTTATTCTCACTTTGAAACCTTATTCTAATATAATCTTGGGTGTCTGTATCAACGGAAAGAACACAGTAAGATTTGATAACCTGGATAAGTATAAAGATGATTAAAAAAGAATACTATTAGCTAACATTATTAGAGCCTCACCATGTGCCAGATACATATAATGTTATATATTAAGTGTATCTCACTTAATGCTCAAACAACCACATGGGGGGTAATTATTAGTTAGTCCTCTTTTTACAAACAAATAAATTGAGTAATATACCTAAGACACACAGCTAGATAGGGATAAGGTGGTTTTCAAATCTAGGCATGCTAAACACAGAATATACATTCTATTAATACACTTGCCTGCCTCCTATTGTGTCCTGGGCAAGCAGAGTGATTTACACATGTAAATAACCAGAACATTATGTATTTCTATTAATATGAATTAATATGAAAAACATATATTAATATGAGTGAACTAGGAAATACATAATTATTAAATAAAGCTACCAAGGAAAACCTGAAATGGGAGATAACATTTATTCATCATAATTCATTCATGCAAACACAATACTTTTGCTATAATAAAATCTTTCCAGTTTTATCTGCTTCCAAAACTTTACTAAGGAGAACAATGATTAGAACATTTATTTTTTAATTCTTCTCTATCCTAGCATAACTGCATTGAGAGCACATTTTCAGATTGATGCATATTCTGTAAATAGTTGAAAATAATAAAAAGTATCTGCAGTCAAGCACTATTTACTAAAAGGCAATAACCTTTTATATTTTTCTATGGAAAATACATTAATGCCTAATTCCAAGCTATAAAATGTGTTGCTTTTAAGTGAACAGGGCACATTTTATTGTTTTTCCCTACTGCATAATTTCAAAAGTGCAAACATTAAGTTTTTACAAATCAAATTCTATTTTGACATACAGCCTTTTAAAAAGCAAAAAGGAAATCATGCAGAAAGTACTAGATTCAAAGACTGTGAAAAGTTGTTAAAATATAGACTTACCAACTTTTGAAAATGCATACTTTTCATGCCTTGCTCTCAGAAAGTAATACAAAGTAATGGGTAAGACATTTCATCAGATCTCTATAGCTTCCATCACTTGGGGTAATAGATCGAATCATGCACCCCAACAAAAGACGTGTTCTTAATCTTAAACTAGTTCCTGTGGCTGTGGACCCACTTATAAAAGGACTTTTGAAGGTGCTATTACTACTTAAGGTATGGCCAGCTAAATCAGGGTGAGTCTTAATCTGTATTGCTAGAGGTCTTAAAAAGAGAAGGCAGTAGCCAGAGAAAGATACAGGAGGAGACAAAAGTCAGAGATCTCCAGGTAATGCGGGGGGGGGGGAGGTACAAGCCAATGAACCCTAGGATTGTGGCAAGTCAGCACCAGAATGTTACAGAATTCTGTGAGAAATCATGGCCGTGTCAATGCTTTGATTTGGGATCTCTAAATTACCTAAACCATGAGCCAATGTATTCCTGTTGTTAAACCAACCAGTGTGCAGTGCCTTTTCATTGCAGCTCTGGCAAATTAAGACATTTGGTAGCCTCTCTAAAGCATCAAAAGCATGAACAAAGAAGAAATTGAACTTTAGGGAGAATTTATTTTTTTCATTCCATACATACTTCTTAACGCCATTCTTTTTCTCAGTGTAAGGTCTCAGTATTGAGAAGGCCAGACCAGGTCTATATTCCTTGAAGTTCGTATCTGACAGTGGGGAGACAACCAAGAAAGAAGAAAGCAAACACACAAATAACGTATCACAGAACGGTGAGTGTCATGAAGAAAGTAAAAGATAGCACCATGAGAGCTGTGTGGTGTCATGAGGCTGAGTGTGTGAGTGAGTGGGAAAGACACAAATGGAGAACCACAGCTCAGGTGGGTGGTCAAGGAAGGCACTTCTGAGATGAGAAGATCTGGGAGAAGGACATATTAAATGCAGAGATACAGAAACAGGAAGTCAGCCCAAGGCACCCAAGAATGTCTTGTAGATTGGAGGTCTGGGCAAGGTCATTCGGGGCTGGTATGAGATGAGTTCAGGGGTCAGAAGAGATTACAGTGGGCAGATAACACATAGGTTGCCAAGGTCAGGAGAGTGATTAAGCTCTAGTGACAATGGAGAACCAAGGAGTTTTCACAAGATAACAGAGTTCTCTTCTGTATTTCTAAAATCATACTTATGCTCTTACGGAGAAAATGGACTACAGGAGAGCAAGGAAGAAAGCAGAAACCATTTAGGGATTCATGGAAGAGCAATCTAATTAAAAGATAAGGATGTTTAAAAAGGGGGCTGTTGTCGGTGGTGAAAAGAATAATTCAGGCTGTATTTGGGAAGCAGATTTGAGGAAACTTTCCAAAGGACCGGATGTGAGAGGTGAGGAAAAGGGAGGAAGAAAAAACAGTGTCCAGAGTTTTCATGCTGGCAACTAGATAAAAGATGGTAAAATTTACTGGCATAGGGAAATTAAAGGGTAAAGAGAATTATGGGCATGGGTACTGTTTCTAAAGTTCAACTTTTGACCGACAAGTGCAGCTTGAGATTCTAATAAAACATTCAACAGAGATGAGGGGTGTGATCAGGGCTAGGGATAGAAACGTGAGAGGCGCTCACATGAAGTTGACATAGTCGGTGTCTGAAGCCATGGGGCTGGATGGGGTCAGCCAGGAGAACTCCAGGGAGAGACTGAAGGAGGGAAAGAGGTAGCTCAGATAGAGTCTCTGGGCCCTGCAGCATTGAGAGGTTGAGGATAAAGGGTCGAGTAAAGAAGACTAAGAAGGGGTAGTCCTAAAAGTAAAAGGGAACTGTAAATGTACCCATTCCCTGCACAGAGCCCTGACAGATGACAGCATTCTAATGATAGTCAAAAAGTGTTCTCTGGCATTTTTTTCTCAAATGGCATGGCAAGTTCACTGACCTACGTAATAGAATGACTTGTTTGCTGATTAAGGCTGGCTGTGACAACACTTCAATGGAATAATGTCTGCAGTGTTTTGATGTGACACCAAATCAAGCAACCCCTCTTCAAGCATACCCTCCAGCAGATTATCCATCACTGCACACGTTTTTAGACAATTCCAACATAAACACGCGGCTCATCAACCTGTCCCACCACTGCAACTGCTGGCCTTGCTGGCCTTATGCTCCATAATTCCTCACTGTCATCATATTCCAGGTCATTCTTTGTTATAAAAAAACTTAAGGTAAATTTCATTCACAGTTTTATTATGGAATTATACAATCTCCCCAAAGTTCTGATAGATATTTTTATATTCCTCTTTTTATTTCACTAAGTGAAATGGCAAACTGTGCCAAAGCTTTCAAATGCAGTGGATAGTCTGTCTTCAGAAATTCAGACACTTATTAAATGATTCATATTTCAGTCTTTGGGCTACATTAATTTCAGCTCCTCCTTATTTCATAAAACACAATTCATTACTTTTATCCTTTTTCTAATTTACCTCCAATTCAAACTGAAAAATTTATTATTATGTAAACGTCTATTTATTCTTGTCTTACATCTTGTTTACTTTTTTAACTCTTCTACTAAACTGTAAACATATGCAGGGCAAAACTGTGTCTTAATCTTCATATCCCTTATTTCTAGCACAGTGTCCTATATTCTGCTCAATAAGTGTCAAGTGAATGAAATATTTAGTTAAAGTTCTATTTAGTTTAAACATTCTTTTTTAGTTTGATAAAAATAGTTAAAAATGTCAAAAGTCTGCTTTACTATGTTTTAAATTAACACTTAGGATACATTTCCCTGTTGCTGTGATTCATCAGTCTCCCAGATTTTTTCATTGGGATGTGTAATTTTCATTGACATGATAGTATAATAACAAATCATTTTGAGTTACATCTAATACTCAATTTACCTAGGAGTTTTTATCCTCAAAATTAACAAACTGATTAAAATCAATAGCAGCATTGAATGCTAGGTTCCCCTTTTCCTCAATGTAGCAACTACCTATAATATTTAATCAAAATGTATAGTCCCTCTAATAATTATGAAAAGACATTGCTAGTTCCACACCGTTATTCTTACTAGTCAACTTATAATTTCTTCAACAGTAAATTCATTTTTAGTTAAACTAAACTCAGCTTAGACAGTTAAATATTTAGACCTGAATTCTTCATGAAAAATTATAAATAACTTTAAGATGTTCTGTCACTCTCAAGTATACAGGCAACAATTTAATGGGTGCAAAATACTTCACTTGAGAAAATGATGGTTGGGACACTGTGTAACATGTACAGAGGGTCGCTTCTGAACATATTCCCAACTTGGCTGATGTTCTCATCCTCAGACAACATGAGTATCAATCCATGCCTGCTGAATGCCTCTAGATAAAGAAAGATATGGTCTCGTTGTAGTCACACATCTAGTAAGTGTCAATTACATGACCTGAAGGCCTTAGGAACTCATTAAATGACTTGCAAATTACTAATCAGTAAGCTAATATGAGAGCCACAATCTGAACTTGAACACTTTAAAATTCTGGTCTTAACATTGTCTTTGCCACATAATTTAATCTTTGCTGTGTTGTATGGCTTCAGGGTAAATTCACGCTAGATATAAAAAAGGGAATAACAAGTAATTTCAATGATGTCTTCTATGGGTCTTGCTTGCTTCTCAATTAGATATAGACAGATTATTTTTTTTTACCTTTCTTCTCTGTATCCTGATTTATTCAACAATTTGCCCTTACTTGCCTTTCTGTATATTTTTGCATTCTACATAATGTGCTATGATTTCTTTTTTACTTATCTCCTAAGTAGCATTTGGTTAAGAAGATACATGTAGCTAAACTCCAAATAACATTCTTTCTTGAGTTACAACAATTAGAGCACATTAAAATGAAGACTGTGGGAAGGATCTTGACTATTGAAGGCCAGTTTGGTTGCTACAATCCACGACTGGAAATAGTTTACTAATTACATTATTAAACTCACCGTAATGGTACACTAATATAGAAAGTTTATTTAGCAGACGACTCAGTTAAATAAAGTGAGTACTGCTCGGGAGAATTCATTTCAAATACTGTTCCCAAACACATGATAAAAATGATGTAATTAATTAAAGAAAAACACTGATGGTAAACATGTCACAATGTCCTCAATATTTTACATTTTCTAGACATCTTTTATTTTTTGTGTTAGATGTAATGCCTTCACACTTCAAATCCAATAGCTGACTGATAATTACATCTCTCAGATTTTATTGAGATATGAAAAAATCTACTATCCACATTGAAAACACAAAATATAACTAGAATCCTGTATGGATAGAAAGACTGAAAATTGGTGCTCCAAAAGCAACAACGCATAAGGAGCAATAACCCCACATTCTTTCATAAATAGGAAAAAACCGGGACCAATGCAACCTCTATTGGTAGACTTGTATGATGGGAAAGTAGAAAATTGCACTCAAAGAACTTTGGTGGCCTTGACTGTGCGTGTTTTCATGACATTAGGAATTAACAGTTATTAAAGGGAATCATCCTGCTTGTGGTCACATATGGTATAGCAAAGATTATCCCTGAATTATGAATGAACTCTATGTACTACAAATCAACTTAAGAAAAAATGGAAATCGGCTCATATATTTGATCCTTACTATAATATATTTTATGTAATTTTTGTTACTGTCTAATGGTCAAAAGTGTTAGTTTGCCATACTCTGTAAATTAAAAAGTATCCAAATATAAACCAGTTTTGTTCATAGAAAGCATGATTACTCTAACATGAACTCATTACTCCTGACACCTTGTAAGTTAAATCCTGCAATTTAAAAAAACACTATTAATGTTCCTTAAAATATTGGTAGAGCCCTACAAAGAAAGCATTGCTAAAATTCATGATATTATTAGACGTATTTTCCTCTGTGGAATTTAAACACAAAACCCAGACTGAAAAAAAATGACAATTTATCTAGTGATAATTAGTGTTGTGATTCTTAATCATGTTAATCACAGTCAATATTTAACAACTTTAATATTCAAAGAGACCTAATTGTTAAGCGCTACTTCTACGTATATTTCAAACAACAAATGATATACTGGACTTGCATAGTTCTTAGAAATGCTGGTATGTGGTATCCAAATTCCTGAAAACATCATGTCAAGGTGGGGCTGACCTTCTCGGGCATTTCCTGGTGTCCTGTTGTCACTGTCTGCCTGCAGCACTGTTTCCCTGTTTCATCATGTGGGGAGGTGGGAGTAGGTTATGAAGCTTCTGTTAAAAAAATTAGAGAACTTTTAAAAATGGTTTTTACTTTAAACTTTCCAAAACACACTGAACTGAACGAAGTGCAGAAAGTTATGATTGGGGGCAGATGAGTCAGTATGGAGAGTGGGATGTACAGGTGGAGAGTTACACATGAACGGAAGGAGAGGAGGAGTCACCTAATGAGATATGTCCATGGTAGAAGACATGTGAAGGAGCATATGATGACAGTGAACACATAAGAACTGTGAGGAAAGAGTAGTCAATCAATTGAGTCTTCAAGAACATTCACTGAGGACTTACTCTTGCTCAGACAGAAAACTATCGGAAATCACCGGAATCTTTTTTGAGGTTAACATTGACTCATTAAACAATATAGCACTGCTAGTATTATTGTCCAGTGAGTTACTAACATAAACAAATTAGGACCATACAGAGGGACAATAATCAGGAAGAGAAGGGGAAAGAAATCATGTCACAGTGCCTGACTTAAATATCCCAGGTAATGTAATGCAGAGTAGCCTCTGGAAATGAAAGCTATTCTCAAATATTTGAAGGGATGCTGTATCTCAGGAAACTTTAGGCTTATTTTGTGAAGTGTCAAAGGACTGAACCTCAAGGAAACAAACCTCGACACCCAGGGAATGTGAAGCCAGTGATAAAATAGCAGAGGAGATTATAAAGCAGAGGCTAAGTGACCTCCTGGAAGTGATGATGTAAGCATTATAAGGACTAAAAGGCAGTTGGAGACATGACCTTGAAGTCTCACCCAATCCTGAGATGATGGATCATTTCCCCAAGTGTGGGGGTGCTCAAGCCTTTGGTAAAATGTGTTCCCCAAACACAACAGTCACTGTTCTTGAGAAATGGTCAAACTAGATTTGAATTGGAAGATAAGAGTTTGAACCAATAGGTCTGTTCAATAATTCATGCATTCTTGCCCTATTTAGAAAGCATCAGTTCTAACAATGCAGAAATAAGTGAGAAAAATTCTCTCCTTCAAAGATCTCAAAAGCACAGGCTGAGGGGTAGGGTAGCAGGGGCAGGGGAGAAGGGGCACAATTTATCTCAGCTTCTTGCTGCTTCCCATGATATTAACGATTTTCATAAAAACTAAGCTTGAATATTTAAGAGAAAAACCAAAATTATATCTTTGAATAAACTCAAGGCTTCCCATATACCCTCCTGATATTACTTTCATCACTCATCCATTTATACATGCATTTAACAAAGACTCAAGTATCAGCGAGGTGCCAGGAACACTTCTGGATACTGAGAATATGGCAGTGAATAAAGCAAACAAAATACCTACTTTTATTACATACATCTCAATAAAAGGAAAACTTTGAGTTTAATAAGGATTATACAGTTTGAATATAAAATACTAATTTTAAAAGGAATCTGCTGAATAGCATTATGCAGATATGATTTAATTGTTATTCAATATTAAACTGTTTTATGGTTAAAACATTTTCCAAAATCAATAGGCAAAAATAAGGAGAGCAATCAAACCTTTCAACTGCATTTTACATTAAATCCACATAGAATACTTAAAACAATATTGACAAAATCAGAGATTCATAAAGTTGTCATGCTGGAGTGGAAAGCCAAAGAAATGGTAAAAATTATGCTTTAAATGCTTCTGATGAGGTTTACCTGCCTCTCACCTCTCTTAACTGAAAAAAAAATCTTTACCAAAATAAATAAATAAATAAATAAGCCATTAAACAAACAAACAAAAAGTCTTAAGGATCTAGGAGAAAGAGATAGGTGAATGGCTCCTTCTACAATCAGATTTACTAGCTGTGTGACCCCAGTCAAAGTATATATTTACTTTCCTAAGGCTCTCTTCCCTCATTCTGAAAAAGAGGTTAAGAAAATACTCATTTCATAGAGTTGATGTAAGTATCATGAGTAATGTGATGAGCTAATACCTGGAAAAGACTTAACTTTTTAAAGCACATGGTAACTGCTTGCCAATGTTTGCTTATGGCTTGTTCTTAAATTTTTTCATTAAGGAAGTTATAGGTTTTCAGAAACATCACATAAAAATAGAGGGTTTCCATATACCATCCTATTATTAACACCTTGTATTACAGTGGTACATTTATTATAATTGATGAAAATACATTTATAGTTGTACTATTAACAACAGTCCATGGCTTAACCTTGGGTTCACTGTCTTTGGTCTGTAATTCAATGGATTTTTAAAACAATTTTATTCTAGTAGCATGTATGCAATCTAAAATTTTCCTTTGTAGCCATATACAAATTTATAATGCAGTGCTGTTAACTGCATCCGCAATGTTCTGTTATCATCACCAATATCCATTACCAAAACTCTTCCATCATCCCAAGTAGAAGTACTGGATGCTTTAAGCATTAGTTCTATTCCCTCTTCCAACCTAACCCCTGATAACCAATATTCTAGATTCCAACTCTATGAGTTTGCTTCTTCTATTTATCTCATATCAGTGAGACCATACAATTTTTGTCCTCTGTATCTGGGTTATTTCACTCAATACAATGTCTTCAAGGTTCCCCTCTTGTCTCATGTATCAGTATTCCTTTTATGACTGAATTCTATTCCATTGTGTATAAATATCATATTTTGTTTGTCCATTCATCAGTTGATGGACACCTCGGTTGCTTCCATCTTTTAGCAATTGAGAACAGTGCCACTCTGTACGTCAGTGTGCAAGTATCTGTTTGAAACCAGGCTTTCAGTTCCTTTGGGTATATATCTAGAAGTGGGAACGTCAGGTTATATAATAATTCTATATTTAACATTCTGAGGAACTGCCAATCCGTAATCCATAGCAATGGTAGCATTTTACATTACCACCAGCAATGAATGAATGTTCCTACTACTCTATATTTTCTCCAACACTTGCAATTTTTTTTAATACTAGCCATTCTAGTAGGTGTAAAATGGTACCTCCTTGTGGTTTTGATTTACATTTCCCTGATGGCTAATGATGCTGAGTATGTTTTCATATGCTTTTTGTCATTTTTATTTCTTCTTTGGAGAAATGTCTATTCAAGCCTTTTGCCCCCCTTTAAATTTAATTGTTTGCTTTTTTGTTGTTAAGATGAAGGATTTCTTTCTCTGTTCTGCTTCTGAAGTCCTTATCAGATATATAATTTCCAAATATTTCCCCACATTGTGTAGGTTGATATTTTACTTTAATGATTCCTTTGAGGTACAATTTTTTTTTTAATTTTGATGAGGTTCCATTTATCTATTTTGTCTTTTGTTGCTTGAGGTTGGGGTATAAAGTCTAAGAAACCATGCCTAACACAAGGTCCCTAAGATGCGTCCCAATATTTTTTACTAAGAGTTTGTTAATTCTGGCTCTTATATTTAGGTGTTTGATCTATTCTGAGTTGGCTTTTGTATATGATATAAGGTAGGGATGCACCTTCATTCTTTTGCAAATGGAAATCTAGTTTTCCAGCCTCATTTGTTGAAGAAGTTATTCTTTCACAATTGAGAAGTCTTTGCTCCCTTGTCAAAACTCAGTTGACTGTACATGTAAGGGTTGATTTATGAACTATCAGTTCAATTCCATTGGTTTATATGTCTGTTCTTGTGCCAGTGCCATGATGTATTAAATGCTGTATCTTTGCAATAAGTTTTATAATCAGAAAGTGTGAATCCTGCAATCTATTTCTTTTTCAAAATGCCTTTGGCTAATTCAGGGCCCCTTACCCTTCAGTATAAGTGTCATGATGGCTTTTCCCTTTCTGCAAAGGTTGTTAGAATTTTTATTAGGATGATATTGAATCTGTAAATTGCTTTATATAGAGCTGATATCTTAATATTAAGTATGTGAATCCATCAATGTCATTTTCTTTGTTTTCTTTTAGCAACGTTTCATAGTTTTTGTGTATAAGTCCTTTACATCCTTAATTGGATTTATTCCTAGATACTTAATTCTTTTAATTACTATTGTAAAGGGAATTTTTTCTTGATTTCTTCTTCTGACCATTTCTAGCCTATAAGAACACTACTGATTTTGGGGTGGTAATTTTGTACCCCCGTCACTTCGCTGAATTCATTTATTAGCTCTAGAAGCTTTATTGTGAGTTTTTCTGGATTCTCTGTGTATCAGATCATGTCACCTGTATACAGGGAAAGTTTTATTTCTTCTTTTTGAATTTATATACTGGGACAAGAAGGAGGAAGAGGCCAGGAGGGGTACCCGGAACTTCTTGCACAGCTCCCCAAAGCTATGCTTTCGTGATTAGGCTCCTGCCCAGTAAATGAAGCCCTTCAACAGTCATCTGCAGCGCTGAGGAAGCATATCTTTCTTAAGTCTTCTCTTCCATTTTTGTCCAGGGTGGGTTGAAATGATGGCTGACCTCAGATCCAGGCCCCCAGTGGTCCAAAGATGCTAATCAAAATCAGTGACCAGTAATTGGAGTCTCCTTCCCCAACCCTGGATTTTGGGAAATGGGATGTTTATGTCCTTCTCTGGCACCAATAAGCTATACCACCGGCCAGACCCCAAGCTGCCTGCTGCGGAAGTGGGAGATTGGCGACAGTAACCACTTTGGGAACAAATAATTTACCACTGGTATTAAACATAATTTACCAATCTCTTCTTCCCTGAATTCCACAGTCTTCTCCTGGACTCTTGAACTTTGAAATAATTGATTTGGACAATTCCTGCCTGTTCTGGTGGAAGGACTGATTCCTAGAGCTTCCCACTCTGACATCTTTCCATAATTATTGTTTCTAAGTTGGAAGAATATTATAGTAACAATGCATGTCAGAAAGTTTTCTGACTGTCTGAATGAAGACTTCTGAACCAAGCATGTAAGTCTTGTCATTAATCTAGGTGTCAAGTACAGCAGCAGCTCAAGATGCACTAGTCAGTGCCCATATGTTTCTTTGCAAAAGCAAGGTACAAGTGCCAAATTCTAAGTGAACTGCCAGAATTTCCCTGCTTTGTAATTGCCACCACTTTTTTTTTATTTTTCCATTTTGACAGTATAGATTCTGTTCTGCTGCTTGGCTGAGATTGTCTAGCTTTGCACAGTGGAAAAACTATTACCAAACCTTTCCAGCCATAACTTGTGATCTTATTCAGCAATAGAACTTTATTGCCAAGTATAAGCCGAACAATTCCTCCCTTCATCCCTCTCGTGTATTTTAGACATGGTTTCAGACTAGGCTAACCAAACCGAAGTGGAAAAAGTTTGAAAATTATCTGGTAAATGTTTGAAGTAAATCATTAAAGTGAATTTCAATTATATTGAGTATTATTGTCTATTGTAGAAGGAATATGTCAAAACTTTATGCTTGGTGTTGGCCGCTGGTAAATAACAGAAGATGGTCTTAATTTTCAATGGGGTAGGGTACTAACTTGAATTCTTGACAGATGTACATTTACAATTTTTGGCCTCTGCAGAGTTAATCAGCATCCTTAATGTGTTTTGATCCTCCAACCTTAGCATTTGCTTATCTTTCCAAAAGCAAGATGCAATAAAGGCACAGAGTACAAGAATGGGCGCCAAAATTTTTTTTCAGGAATCACGTTGGGTTTTATGATCAGCTTGTTGCATTATCCTGTCTCACTTTAAATCAAAGACATATATTTTTTAAATATCTCTACCACAGGGGCAGAGTCTGGTGATCGCTGCATTATGCCATCAGACTTAACTAGGGCTCAAACACCTACCCATAACCCACAAGCTACAGACATCCATTAGTTAAATCCATGTGTGTGAAACTGGTTTGCTAAGGAAAACTCTATTCAAATGCTAATCATTATCCTACTGGCATATTCAAGTTTCCTTTAGAGCAGTGATAACCTCTTATTCATCTTTATAATACCAGCATCTGAAAATCAAAGGAGATTTGTTTCTTAGATAAACACACTTAATTAATACTCAGCTTTTAGTCCAAGCAGCAAAGGATATTGGAATTTCAGTTCAGATTTCTTAAATGAGCCATGTGTCTATTTACAGTGAATGCAATTTCAGGGTTCAGTCTCCTTTTTAGTGACAATCACCTAAATGACCTGTGTCTCTACCCCAAAGAAAACACTTTTAATGAGTATCAGCATATCACCATGCTGTTGAAATTGCACATAGGAACCGAGAAAAGCCTAGAATATAAATACAAAAAAACCTGAATATAATTATATATACATCGTACATGTAAAGCAATCATATGAATTAAATGAAGCATTCAAATTGCAGATTATCATTAATTGTTTTGTCCCAAATAAAATACAAAGCAAATGGTCTCAGTATTTTAGTTGCAAATTATTTAGAAACAAATGTGAGGATTTAGGTTATGAAATTTAAATTTATTTTAAACTACTTAAAGAATTATTGAAAAAAAATACAAAACTCCATCTTCCATAGGATATAATATGTATTTTGAGATTTGAGAGAAAGAAAAAAAAAAAGAAAAAAAGAAATTTACAAACTTTCCTGTTTCAACTAATTTTTAACTGAAGTGCCACCTAAACCTGACAATATAAACCTTGTATTTCTCATTTACAAATTTCAGCTTTAATTGGACATTCTATGATTATACAAAAAATCAGTAATATAATAATGAATTGTGCCCCTTGTTTTAAAATTTATGCTTAATTAATATATTTCCTTTACTTTATTAACATGGGCAAGATATACTTTGGCCATGCTCTTCTATAAATTCATTTATGCCCTTCAACCTCTACTTAACTGCTAACTGGATGCTCTGCCCATAATCTGCGCAAAGCATATATAATTCTCATTTGTCTTTGTCCAATAAGATGTTCTGTTCCAAAAAATAGTTAAGTGAAATTTAAATCATCCATCACTTCAGTAAAACGCAAATGCAAGATTTTAGGATCAAAATAGGATCATGTAATCTGAGTGCTCAGTTTCAAAGGAACACATTCATACTCATATTTAAAAACACGTCAAGGTTTTATGGAAATGATATATGCACACTTCCCTGAATAACGCAATAAAAGAATTACACTTAGTATTCTTAAAATGGTACATTGTAAAAAAAGGATCAAATCAAATAATATATACACATTGAAACTTTTTTTTAGCTTTATACTATATTTAGACCGTGTTTAAAATTACCTGAAAACTATATTGTCACATCAGGTAACAGAGTTTAAATAAAGGGAGAGTGCAGTTTTGATTTGGAATATTTGAAGCCAGTATTTAATTTTGGCTAGTTACCTGTGTAGTAAAAGGGAATTAATTCAACAAGCACTGGCAAACAGATGGGCTCCGGCAGAGCGTCCTCACCACAAATATATACATTAAATGGTAAAGGAATTGCTTTTCCACCTGCCCTTTCAGCTTAGGTATTCAAGGTGCTAAACAGCCCATAGTGCATGCAACACACACCTGAGATTAGACTGTGGCAGAACTGCCCAAAGCCAAGCTTCCTTCTTTATGGAACGTGAGCAGTGCAGAGGACTGGCCCCACGAGAAAAGAGACTAACACTTCAGGGGAGCCTGAGAATTTTGAAACCTATGTGCAGCGCAAAAAATTAATCTGGGACCTTGGGAACATAATTGAAACAGTGGTAGCTTTCTGAAGAGATTAAACTATTATTATTCCATGAACAGCCCAGAAAAATTGGAAAGAAAATGGAATGAAGATTTCCAGATAATAAGTCACATTTTTTTAACTGCTCTATCTTTTAATTGCGTGAAATATGTAGAAGATTCAGATGCATCACTCCAACATACCAAATCTTTGATAAAATAAATCCAGATTTCATCTAAGGAAAGCATGGATTAATTTTCTAAGAAATGTATTAACTTTGAGTTTTACTTTCATGCTGAATTATTATTAGTATTATTATTATCATTGTTAATCCTGGAACTTTTCATTGTCTAGAAGCTTAGCTGAATGGCTCTTCTTAAGAATATCATATGTATTTCCACAATAATTTGGCAAAGATCCCAAAATGTCTTTTTCTGAAGAAAGAAGCCAAATGAGACAACTCAATAAAGAACGTATTTTTGCATGGAATAAAACCAAAGTTTTGGAGGAGGTATGATCTTAGGACAAATAGTCAGCTCCCTTGAATATGAGAGTTGCAAGGATTAATTATCTTCACAAACACTACAACCAGTTGGAGAGACCCTCTTTTTGACATCTTTCTAGTTCTAGAAAGAGTATAACATGAATGTAAGTCTTATTTACATTCCAGAAATCCACAAGAAATAGGCTACTCCCAGTTTATTTTCTTTGCGTCAAACATATAAGAGAACTTTGGGTCATGACAGCCAGGATAAAGAAATGAAACACCAGCTAAGGGCTCATGGATGTCTAATACTTATTACAACATAATTTTTTAAAGAAATGCTCTTCCATCATGGAAACTAGGTGAGTAAAACCCAACCTAAAGAAATTTCCTATTAAAAGATTAAAATTACTTTATTCAGCATATTAAGCCACTGATTGTACAGTACTCTAGCCAATTTTTCAAACTAATAAACTGTTTCAAAAATAATGTTCACTTTCTTTTTTCTTTTTTCTTTTGCATTAGTTTCATACTTTTGCATTAACTAATTTCACTCTGTCCTCTCTTTTAAATACTAGTGAGATTACCAGTAATTTTGAATATTGGTACTAGTTTGAAAATTCCTGCACAGGAAAGGCTCAGAGGAGCAATCTAATTGTAAGAGTGGGTCAGAAATCTAGTCTAAGAAATCAGTTTCACAGAGTGAAAAGTATTAGTGAAGGCTAAATCTTACTCAGTTCTTGCACTACCAGAAACCTCTGATTTTTACTTTGTATCAATTTAGGTTTGAAACAAAATAGTGAACAGATTTCCAGGAAACACAAGGGAAGGGCCTCACCCAAAATACATGCCCTCTTCCCCTTTTTCAAATAAGCTTAAAATGTTTGGACCTCAGAACATGCATCCAAATGATTACCACTCTCTGAGTGCCAGTGACTCAACTGAAGATCACTTGATTGTCTATGCACCTGATGGATGAGTAAAAGAGTGCAAACTTTGCATTAATAAGTCATTAAAGGTAGTGATTCAATGGCATTTTTTTTTAAATTGCTACTGACGAATATTTCTTTAACTTACAGTGGGAAGGAATTAATGAAGGTGTGAAAAAAATGGCTTGGGTTGTGTGAAGTCTAAAAGATTTTCCCAGGACACACACACACACACACACACACACACACATACATACATATAGGTAACAAATTCCAGGTAAGCAAAACAAACACACAAAAACCAAAACAACTACCATAAAAGCCAAACCAAACAAAATTCTATTGGTGTGATTTAAAGAAGTTAGTGAAAAGTTTCCTTAATATGACCTGGGAAAAGAGAAATTCTGGTCACAAAGTTGCTATCTCTGTGAAGCAGACTGTAAAAAGAATGGGAGCCCCAGAGAGCCCTCGAACAGGTCAGTGGACTCTGAGGCAGCACAGGGCGAGAATGTCCCCTGCAGACTCCGTGCTCGCAGCGCAGCTCCCAGGACCAACCCCATCTGCTCTTAGAAATCGTGTTAACTGCCAAACTCACATTACTTAGTATAGGAAAATATCTCAAGGAAACTAAACATTCATATCTGAAAACCTGAAAAGAATAAGAAGAGCTTGTTTTGGTTTCTTCCATTCAGTTTCACATTATAGCACTGGATGTAAGATATGGTGTAGAACATTTAAAAAACATCACTTCATTTGAATTTACAGGCATAAAAATTTGTAGTCTTTCCCTGAAGAGTGAATAAACAAATACATATATCTCATAACTAGCTACATGAACAATGTTATTTTAAATTATGGGTGCATTTTACTGCTGTTCTTGAAATAATTGAACCGAGCACTACAGTTCACAGCTTTTAATAAAGTAGTTACAAACAGAAGAATGCACTGGCACTCAAAATTCCCACACATGCACATCTAACATAGAATAAAATGATCTTCTTTCTGAATTGAATCCAGAAAGCTTTCCTCAAATTTTGGAAATCACTTAACACAGTAGTGGATATTTTCTCAACTAAGTGGTATTTCTCTTTCCAATACCACATAAGGGAAGGAGGTGTTATGGTCTGTCACAACATTCCATTAGAGTATCAGACTTAGGTGGTTCATAAAGTAACTTTAGGTAATAAATGGACAATTTTTAATGTAGTGATTATGTATTCATCTAAGATGATTTTGAAAAATATAGCTAACTTTTTAAAGAAGCACATTTATACATAAAAATTAGACAATATAAAGAAAAAGTAGCATGTAAAGGTAATTTATGCATTTTTTATTTCATTGACATGTCTTTATTTTTACTTTTAACATGGGCGGGCACTGGGAATCAAACCCGGGTACCTGGCATGGCAGTCAAGAACCCTGCCTGCTGAGCCGCCATGTCCCGCCCTACCACTTGCATTTTTACATGCTACTTTTTTAGGCTAACTACTGAAAGAACCATATAATCATGGCACTGCTAAAACTAACAACATAACTTTCAGAAGTTAATTTATTCTCTAAGCATGCAGTTTCCTCTTTTTAAACTGTTAAGATAATCCCAATTATTGTTGTGAGTGGATAAAAAGATAACAAAACAGGAAATATTTTCACAAAATATTTAAAATATGTGAAGATATATATATATATACAAACATTTGATATGATCTATCAATTCAGAGCATTTTAGGAGAAACAAAGAATGACTTAAAAAAAAAAACAAAACAAAACTTCTAGTGAAAAAAACAGGAAAACTTCCAGTCAAGTTAGCATTGTAATTACATGTTTTAATGCATTTCATACTACTTCAAGCACATAGGTGTGACTGACAAAATATGAACAAAAAACAAAACAAACAGAGCTGGGCTCCAAAATGAGATAGCATCTCCATGGAGTAGAATCAGAATAGCAACAAGAAGTGGTAAGCAGGGCTTAAGCCAAGCTGGCTATACCTTAGCGGTGGCAGCTGGGTGTGCCTCCACATTTTCTGGGGTAAAGACAGACTAAAAGGACTTCAAACAAGACTCACAGATTCACAGTTGAAGGCTGAACAATATGTGCTGTCAACCTCCACATGAGTCTTTCATGGCCCTTTCAGGCGTAAGAGTATAGGAGACCATTAAGAGAATTCATAACTGTCTTTCCAGGAAAGAGGAAACTCACCAGGCTGTCTAAGAACTGAAGGGATGCATCAACTATATCCAAAATAACACATGGGGAAAGACCAGATTTAAAAGTGGAGGAGCCAGGAACCAGGGGCGAAGTAGAGTGAACCACTAACTACTAGAAAGGGTGGGTAAACACAGTGAGAATTAGAAAAACGTAAGCAAACATGAACTCACAAAATGTTGCTGCATACCATGAAACTGAATGCTAAAATAGTCAAGAAAACCAATAGCTGAAACAAAAAGTCCAAGTAAATTTTTTAGAACGTTAAAAATTTATAATAAGCATGTTTACATGTTCAAAGAGATCAAGGGGCAAAAAGCTTCCCTCAGAAAGGACCAAGAAATTATTAAACAAAATGAGAGGTTAAAGAGTGCCAATTATTTCTATCTCATTAAAGATAAATAAACCACTAAGCAGTTTTACACTTCATTAAATAAATTAATATTTAAATAAGCATACACAAAGCTTCCATCACACAACTGGAAATATAACTTACAAGGCTACCCTTTGGGGGAATGCAAGATTTATAAGTTTAGACACAAGTATTTTGCAAAGTTACATTTTGTGCTAGTTTGAAAGGATGTGTGTAGCCTAGAAAAGTCATGTTTTAATCCTAATTCCATTTTGTAAAGGCAACCATTTCTTTATGTCCCGATTCAGTACTGTATGTTTGAAACTGTAATTAGATAATCTCTCTGGAGATGTGACTCAATCAAGAATGGTGGTAAGCATGATTAGGTGGAGACATGTCTCCACCCACTCAGGTGGGTCTTGATTAGTTTCTGAAGTCCTATAAAAGAGGAGACATTTTGGAAAAAAGAGATTCTGAGAGAGCATAGAATGATACAACCACGAGAAGCAGTGTCCACCAGCCAGCGACCTTTGGAGATGAAGAAGGATAATGTCTCCCAGGGAGCTTCATGAAACAGGAAGCCAGGAGAGAAAGCTAGCAGATGACGCCATGTTCGCTGTGTGCCCTTCCAGACGAGAGAGAAGCCCTGACCCTGTTCGCCATGTGTCTTCTCACTTGAGAGAGAAACCCTGAACTTTACTGGCCTTCTTGAACCAAGGTATCTTTCCCTGGATGCCTTAGATTGGACATTTCTATAGACTTGCTTTAATTGGGACATTTCCACAGCCTAAAAACTGTTAACTTCAACTTACTAAATTCCCCTTTTTAAAATCCATTCCACTTCTGGTAATATTGCATTCTGGCAGCTAGCAAACTAGAACAATATTTTTATGTATAACTTATACAATGGCTTTGACATTCAAGTTCAAATAAAAAGAAAGAATTGGTGTCTAGAGCTTTTAAACTAGAAGAGAGAAAGCTTAACATAGAAAACTTTATCAATCCACCAGAAGGCAGGCAAGGAAGGAAAAGAAGCAAAAAAGGGGGGGGGGGATAGAAATAACAGAACAAAACTGTAGTTAATAGATTTAGATGCAAAATAATAAGTTTTCTTGTATTAAACTTATTTCTTAAAACACGAATAGTGTAACTACATATTTTTAAAAAGACATAGCCTGATTCCTGATTTTCCTTATATTCCTAAAATATAAGCAAATATTAAAAGTAAGATTCTTAAAAAGATGTGTGTTTTAGTTAGATTCAGTTGTCAACTTGGCCAGGTGAGCATACCTAGTCTTGTTGCTGCGGACATAAGCCAACGGTACGTGAACCTCATCTGTTGCTAATTACATCTGCAGTCAGCTAGGAGGCGTGTCTGCTGCAATGAGTGACGTTTGACTTAATTGGCTGGTGCTTAAATGAGAGAGCGCAACGTAGCACACCCCAAGCAGCTCGGCATTCCTCATCTCAGCACTTGCAGCTCAGCCCAGGCCTTTGGAGATGCAGAAAGAAGTCACCCCGGGGAAAGTTGTTGGAACCCAGGGGCCTGGAGAGAAGACCAGCAGAGACCATCCTGTGCCTTCCATGTAAGAAAGAACCTCAGTGGAAAGTTAGCTGCCTTTCCTCTGAAGAACTAAATAAATCCCCTTTTATTAAAAGCCAATCCGTCTCTGGTGTGTTGCATTCCGGCAGCTAGCAAACTAGAACAATGTGTAAGCGAAATTTTAACTAAAAGTAAGCTGGTATAACTACACTAATATGAGAACATATTGATCTTTTAGGCAAAAATCTTTAATAAGGATAAAGTTTGCTGCCTAACTATAAAAAATAGTTAACAATATAGAAAAATTCTGAAATTTATGCCCTCAGTCCAGCAGTCATAAATACATATAGAAAGCATAAACTAACAGAATATAAAGATAAATCTATATAGTAACCTAAAGGTAAACCAGTTATAATACATTTCAAAGGATGGAAAATATTATGAAACATCATTGGACAACCATAATTATGACCTTCTAACTCTATAGGGAGAAACATTCCAGGTTCAGGTTTGGAGGGCTCCAGCTTGTAACAAAAGCAATTGTCCCCAAATAATCATATAAATCAAATACATTTTCACTAAAATTCTACAGGGACTTTTCATAAAAGTTGACAAACTGATTTTTAATTTCAAAGGGAAAAACAAAGAGAGAAGAATGGCCCAAAATATTCATAGCAGAATTACAAGGAGACAATGTGGAAGAGAAACGGAAAGAAAAGATAAACCTGGTACATTGGGGAAATCATCTTTCTAAATATCAAGACATTATATAACTATAGTATTTACAAAACTATGATGAATAAGGGAATAGAGTACTCAGAAATTCACCCACACTTATGGTGAGCTGACAGGATAAATATGTGGAAAAAGAATAAATAAATAGCATCTTTAATTTACCATAAGTATGGAACATCAGAATATTTTATCCCTATTTTGTTTGACAGCAAAATAACCTCTTATTAATTATGATTTAAATGTGAAAAACAAAATTGCAACACTTTTAGAAAAAAATACAGAAACATATCATCTTGGGAAAGGAAATACTTCTTAAATATGAAAGGCAAAGCTTCAACAATTTCAGAAGAAAATATGGTAAAACATAGGCTTTCTTAAACAATGTCTGAAACCACAAAGCACAAACTAAAGTACTGATAAGTTATACTACAAATGAAGAGAGACACTAGAAACAATGCTAAAAGACAAACGATAGAATGGGACGGGATATTTGCAAAACATATACCTTAATATTTAAAAATAAGAAAATATTCTATAAACCTATATGAAAGACAAATAATCCAGTAGAAAAAGATAAATAATATCTATAATATTAATAAATGAAGATGCAGGAATGGCCAACAAACATAAGAAAATATGTTCCATCTCATTTGTAATCAGAGAAACACTGATTAAAACATTGAAGTAAGATTTTAAAACCCTCAACAGCAAAACCTGGATACATTATCTTGTCAACCAATGAGTGAATATGTAAATAAATATGGTGTATTCATACAATGAAATGGCCATTACGTTCTTTAATGAAATTTTACCAAATAGTAAGAATGCATGAACTAGACTCAGCAGTTCTGAAAAGCATGATGTTTGTACAAAAAAAATGTTCTGCACATGTACAGTATGGCTCAAGTCAGATAAAAAGTTTAAAAACAAAGCAAGTATTGTGCTTGGAAATATAAAAATGGCAAACACCTTATTCAGGATTGTTTTTATATCTAGGGAGAGAGGGAGAGAGAAAGGAGAATGAGATGGGTAGTGGGGGTGGGGGTGCTTACACAAGAAATGTAATTTATATTTGCAATTTTATTGTTATTAAAATATTTAAATAAAATATAGCAAACTATTTACTTAAGCTAAATTGGGACATAGATACAATGGTGTTGGTTATCCTGTCCTCTGCATTTTCTGCATGGATGAAATATTTTGTTATGTAAAATAGAGAAACATAAAAGAGAAAATTAATCTTAAAAATATAAATGAAAGGCCTAATTTAATGGTCCAAAATTTATTTTAGAAAAGGAAGTTCCAATAGTAAGGCAAGTTTCAGGAACTATTTGACACCTAAGTTTTTCAATATGATCAGGTTCTGGTTTTCTGAAAATCATACAACTCTTCATTTTAAATGTGTTAACTTCACCCTCAGATTAGGGTCTCTCCAGAGCTCCCATCCTCGCACCACAAGGTGGAGATGAAATCCAGGCACTTTATACAGGAAGAAGAGAAAAGCGTGCTGACACGTTCCAGCATGTGCCTTCTCACATCAAATCAAGGCATAATGGTACCAATCACAGAAGCCAGTTGATTTCAAAATACACAGGGACACACACGTACACATACACACAAGATCAAAATGTGGGGTATCCCTTATTTGAGAAAGAGAGAGAGAGATCAGGGGCTAGGCAGATAGATCAAGTAGACAGACAAGATAAATAAAATTACAAGTCATGAAAAATCCTTTCTATCCTAAATGGCCAATTCTGAAGGGTCAAAACAAAGCCACATATTTGCTAACACTTGAGAGCAAAGCCATCTTTGACATTAAGGCACCAATTAGCCAAAAGAAAAACCCTATAAGAAGATCACAAAGTCACATGGACACTCTTTGGGGATAAATTAATTTCTCAAGTTAACATTTAAAAAAGGAAATAAACTAGGTTGATTATGTCAGGTTGTTGCATCTGTGCAAGAGGTCAGCTTTACTTATCTCATGCTACTCTAGAAAAAAAAGTAATCTATCTTTAAGTTAAGCATCTATAATTGATATTCTGGAATATTATGCAGAAGATATGTTAAAATATTTAAAATATAAAAATGTTTTGGTGTGTCCTATAAAACAATAACTACTATTATGAGACTCCAAAGTCAATTATTAATGAAATTGTGGAGCTATCTTGACTCATTTTAAACAATAAATTATGGTTATGGTCCTCTTACAGATGAATTATGTAAAGAGTGGGCAGGGCAGCATAACAAACGGGAGATAAATAGTTTGTAGAACAGTGGTATTGCAAATTACTTTAGAAATAAACCACTGCAAAAGATTATGTTTCCATGAGAAATAAACAAAAATTAAAAAAAAAAAGATTATGGTTCCATCATTCTCCAAATGTTTTCTAAAGTCACAATATGAAAAGAATTCTTAATTACTATGATGGATACTCTTTATATAAATATAATGCATAAGTTGACACATTATCTGTCAAAACAAAACAAACAGATATTATCTGGTACTGAATATAGCATTTTACAACTTGGTTGCGTCAGGTGTCAATGCAGTCAATGAAATTTCCTAAGCATCATCTGTTCAGAATACTGCTCCAAGAGTTATTCTGCATTTCATTCTCCAGAACTACAACCCACGCAATGGAAGACAGTATTTGGAAACTACATATTGGATAAGGGTTTAGTATTCAGAATATATAATGAGATTCTTCAACACAGCAACGAAAAACAAAAAATCAAATTAAAAAATGGGCAAAATACATGAACAGACACTTTTCAGACAAGGAAACACAAATGGCTAAAGGGCACATGAAAAGATGCCCAATTTCACTGGCTATTAGAGAAATGCAAATCAAAACCAGAATGAGATATCTTTTCCCACTCACTAGAATGGCCATTATCAAAGAAAAAAAACAACAACAAGTGCTGGAGAGGATGTGGAGAAAGAGGCACACTTATCCACTATTGGTGGGAATGTAAAATGGTACAACTGCCCTGAAAGGCAAGTTGGCGGTTCCTCAGGAATCTCAGTACAGAATTGCCATATGATCCAGCAATCTCATTGCTTGGTATATAGTCAGAGGAACTGACGATAAGGACACAAACAGACATTTGCACACCGGCGTTTATAGCAACATTATTTACAATTGCCATGAGATGGAAATAGCCTTAATGTCTATCAATGGAAGAGTGGCTAAACAAGCTGTGGTATGTTTATATATATATATATATATATATATATATATATATGGTGGAATATCATGCAGCTGTAAGACAGAATAAAGTCATGAAGCATGTAATAATGTGGATGGACCTTGAGGACATTATGCTGAGTGAAATTAGCCAGAAACAAAAGGACAAATACTTTATGGTTTCACTAATATGAACTAATATTAATGAGTGAACTTTGAGAGATAAAGTTAAGAACAGAGGTTATCAGGAACAGAAAGAGGTTTGAGATAGGGCATTTGGTGCTTAAGGAATACATATTGTGGAACTAGGACTGATTGATGGATAGCAAAATACTATCTGATAGTAGTACAATAATGTAATACACTGAATTAAGCAGAATGTGAGTATGGTTAAGGGAGAAGGGCTGGGGTCACATATGAAACCAGAAAAAAAGATAAGAGGATAAAGACTGAGATGATAAAACTAAGAATGCCTAGAGTAGACAATGATGGTGATTAAATGTACAAATATAAACATGTTTTTACATTAAGGGAAGAAGTGAACATCAATATTGCAAAGGGTTGAAAATGGATGGTATACAGGAAAAGGTGCAACGAATGCAAGCTAGGATCTATAGTCAACAGTAACACTGTAATATGCTTCCCCTGAATGTGACAAAGGCATTAATCCAAAACGATATGTCAGCAGGCAGTGCGAAATGGGGAGGAGTATAGACTCCATGTGGAAGAAAAGGAGATGTCTGCATATAGATTATGGTGGTGAAGGGATTTACTTAGGTTGGATTGTATGTGCAAATAAAGTTTGTTAAAAATAAACAGAGAGAAGCAAGAGCTAGGGAAAATGTGGAGAAACAGATATACCTATTCACAGTTGGAAGGGAAGTTGAGAGTTACAGCACCTTGGAGCGCAGTGTGGTGGTTCCACAGGAGGCTAGGGGTGGGGTTGCTCAGGAATGAACGTGTGCACACTGGTGTACTGTGGTGTTTACACACAACAGACTACTGAGCAGCTGCAAGAAGGAACGAAGTTGTGAGGCATGCAACTAGGTAAATGGATCTTAAAGATAGTATGTTGATGAAATGGCAGAAACAGAAAGACAAATATTGTCATGCATCATTCATATAGACTAACTAGAATATACAACTCAGAGAATTGAAGTCAAGAGCATGGGTTATTAGGTTAGGGCCTATGACAACGGTTCCTAGATTGTAAGCTCTTACAGCAGTCACATATACCCAGGAGTTGTAACTAATATTTCTAAATTCTGAGATACTGATCTATTTGGATATAACCTGGTCTTTCCCTGAAACTTCAGGTATTTATGTGACACCTGAGACTCAGCGTTAGAGTACTGAAGCTATGAGTGTCAGCATTACCCCATTCAGCAACTGATTAAAAAGCTGAAAAAGTGATCAGATAGTGTCTAGAGATATGAATGGAGCTGATCAAGATAGGACTAAGGCAAATCAGAATATTGTGTAAAGGAGGATATGACCCATATTTTTAAACTTCAACCTCTGTGCAAAACCAAAGGGAGAGAGGTATATTTGATGAAAAATTTATATTTTGGGTAGCACATTATCTAATTTAATTTGTACGGTCAATTTACATGAACACCATAATTACATGGAATCTTGAATAGGTCATGAGATCTTGTTGGTTTTGTCCAGATTAGTGTGATGCCCCAATGTATCTCAGAGTAATTTGCCAGAGAATAGAAAAGTATTTGCAAAGTCCCACTGTGGGACTGAGGAGAAAGGAGGAAATATTCATTCTTTCACCATCTAGGGAATTCCTAATATTCTCGCAAGCAGTGGGGGCAGCCAATTCAATAGGCTAAGCGCTCAATCTTGGGGCTCACCGCAATGAAGCTTATTTCTGCAAAGGAGAGGCTAAGCGTTCTGATAATTATGCCAAAGAGTCACCCCCTGAGAACTCCTTTTGTTGCTCAGATGTGGCCTCTTTTATTCAGCCATCTTGGCAGGTTAACTCATTGCCCTCCCCACTATGTGGACATGATTCCCAGGGTTGTAAATCCCCCTGTGAATGTGGGACCTGACTCATGGGGATGAGACAGCACCCAGCATTATTGGAATGAGAAAGCCTTCTTGACCAAAAGGAGAAAGAGAGAAATGAGACAAAATAAGAGTTCATTGGCTGAGAAGCTTTCAAACAGACTCAAGAGATTATCCTGGAGGTCATTCTTATGCATTATATAGATATCCATTTTTCGTTTATGATGTAGTGGAGTGGCTGGAGGGAATTACCTGAAACTGTTGAGCTATGTTCCAGTAGCCTTGAATTTTGAAGATTTTTGTATAAAGATATAACTTTTACAATGTGACTGTGTGATTGTGCAAACCTTGGTCTAAAGCTCCTTTTATCCAGAGTATGAAAGAAGTAAAAAATAAATAAATAATAAGGAGAAATAAAGGGTAAAAATTGGGTAGATTGAAATACTGTGGGTCAATGAGAGGGAGGGCTAAGGGGCATGGGCTGTATGAGTTCTATTTTTTTTCATTTTATTTCTTTTTCTGGAGTGATGCAAATGTTCCAAAAATGATCACAGTGAAGAATAAACAACTATGTGTTGATATTGTGAGTAATTGATTGTATAATATGGTTGGATTGTACATGTGTGGATATTTCTCAGTAAGAGTATTAAAAAGAAAGAAAGATAAAGGTTCCATCATTCTCCAAAAGCATGTTTTCTAAAGCCACAATGTGAAAAGAATTTCTTATTTACTATGATGGATATTCTTTATATAAATATAATGCATGGGTTGACACAGTATCTGTCAAAACAAAACAAACACAAATTATCTGGTACTGAATATAGCATTTTACAACTTGGTTGCATCAATTGTCACTGCAGTCAATGGCATTTGCTGAGCATCCTCTGCGCAGATCACTGCTCTAAGAGTTATTTTGCCTCTCATTCTTCAGAGCTACAGGCATAGCTGAAGTGAAAGAAGCACTTTCATCTGAAATTTATATTTGAAAGAGGTTATTTTGGAAGCAGCATGTATATTTCAATCAAGTTTAGTTTGTTACCAAAATTTATCAAAGGGTGTGCTAGTTTGAAACTGTTGGGTACCCCAGAAAAGCCATGCTCTTTAATCCTGAGTCAGTATTGTTGGGTGGGATTTTAAGTTGTTTCCATGGAGATGCGACCCACCCAATTGTGGATTATGTGATTAGATAGTTTCCGTGGAGAGGTGCCTTCACCCATTCAAGTTGGATCACCTAATGGAGTTCTTTAAAAGGGAACCATCTTGGAAAAAGCTGTGGGGCTGACACAGGTGGAGATGTTTGGATATGAAGAAAGGAAATGCTCCCAGGGAAGCTGTTTGAAAAGAGAAGCCAATGCAGGGCAGCAATAACATGCCTTCCCAGTGGACAGCGGTCTTCCAGATGCCACTTGGTCTTTCTTGAATCAAGGTATCCTTTTCTGGATGCCTTAGAGTGTACATTTTTATAGCCTTAGAACTGTAAACTTGCAACTTACTAAATTCCCTTTCTAAAAGCCATTCCATTTCTGGTATATTCTTTCTGTCAGCTTTAACAAACTAAAACAAAGGGTAATGTGACATCTTCATCCTATGTGTGGCAAAACTACAAAACAGTATAATACTTATAACGGTTTGTCTTCTCAGGCATTTTGATGATAAAGTGATCGATGTCCAAAATATCTTATAAAGATTCAAAATGTTATAGTGCTTAAAAATAAAAATTCTAAAAGCAACCTTATATACATCAGATTTTCTCATGTATTTATCAGATAGAAGTATGGGCTATTCCATATTGTTTTAGCATGTCTCTTGGAGAAGATACCATTCTAAAACTTACATGTTTAATTTTTACTTTTAAAGATTCAAAATAAGAAATTCCAAGCTCTTTTATGCAATTTTATTTACAACATTATTATTCTCTATGAATTTACTATTTTAAAATTAATCTTACCAAGGTATGTGGCAATTCCTTAATACTGATAATTGAAATCAGCCGACAAAACGCTTAGACTACATATGCAGTTATGGGACAAAATTGACAACTCAGAAACAAGAAAACAAATAAATCTATAAACTTTTGGTCCACACGTCAGTTCTCTAAACAAGTGGTCTTCATTTATTAAATTAGTTAAATGAAATCAATTTTACTTTTCACTTCATAATGTAATTTAAATCATAATCCTAAAGAACACTGTGAAGCAGAGATGTGCTATCTATTTGTTGTAATTCAGTATAGGTTGTATTCATTTATAAAAATATTTTATGGCCTTTAATACAATGATTGTGATAGGTGAAGAAAGAGGGATATACATGCATACTTATATGAAAATGTATATGTATATATACACATATGTTCATGTGTAATGTTTATATGTAGAGTATGTAAAAAACTATATATCTCTTAGAATTCTTTATAAGTCAAGAATATTCTATAAAAAAGCAAACTAACAATACTAGTGTCAGATTATATCCAAATAATATATCTTATGAATAAATGAAGATCAAAGATTTCTTTACTGTACTCTGCTATATAGCAGAACAGCTAAGAATAATTATCAATAATTTATATATGCATATTTTTATTTTCTTTGGGGGGTTGCATGGTCCAGAAATTGAAACCCAGTCTCCCGATTGAAAGGTGGGCATTCTAACCACTGAACTACCCGTGCACCCCTGCATATTATTTTTGACAATAATAATAGCTAATCTTTAATGAATGCCCATCATGAGTCAGACCCTTAATCATCAAGATCTCATTCTACCTCCACAGCATCCATTTTACAATTTTCCTTCTCAATTTTGCAACTGTAAAAAGTGGAGCTTGGGGAGGTCACACATATAAAAGCAGCAACACCACTAAGTGAATCCTGGCTTGTCTCACTGCAGAGTCCCTCCATAACAGCTCAAGTGTCAATTTTTGTTGCTAAGAATTCTAGTTAATATTTAAATCTCAAAACCCTGAAACTTTCTAAAAAGTAGAAATTTCAAAACCTTCAACATTTAGTCATTACAGAATGAGTATAAAATAAAACATATATTAAGGAACTACTACTGACGAAACACATGTGAGGAACTCTATGATGAGGAAAACCTTCCTCCAGTTGCTACTATTTCTTAGTGAGACAAGTCAAGTGCACATCTAATTTTAGGACACAACAGATGGGGAAAGTGAAGCAAAAGAGTTGTACATTGCAATGGACATTTAGAGGAAGGAGATGAGTGAAAACAAAATAAACCAAGCACCTCTGCTGCACCTTGAAAGACCAAGTGGGATGAGACTGGGGACGAGATCTTATTAAACAGCATTTGATATTGTCACTTAGTTGAGAGGGAAATCGATTCTTACAGTTAATTGTGTTCTAAAAATCATACTTTACATATGGAATAAAAACACTAGTTGAAGATCTTACATGAAAACACCCAAAAATCAACTAAGAAATGCAGAAAAGCATTTGAGTAGAGGAGAAAAGCACAAATTATTATCATGCTTATAGGGAAAACTTCTCTCAGTTCTAAGTTACCTTCTTGGCCAGCAAATTTGGAACCCATTCTCTCCTCAGCTTGTGGCCTTTTGGCTGATCAGTGTAAGAATCACCACCCTAAATCCACAGCCTCATATTAAGCCTGTAGGAATTGGCCATAGAATTTGTGTTGGGTTGGACATTCCTATCCATTGAGAAGTTATGGGGCCTATACGGGAATGGGACTGGGTAACATCAAAATATTAATCAATTTGTATAGTGGAAAGTGGGTAAAGGATATTCTAGTTAAAGATAGTGGCATCCACAAAGGCAAGACGGTTTATTCAATAAGGAAGATTTAGAAAATTAGGCATGCTCCAGGTTAAGTGGTGCATGTATTTTTTAAGGTAGAAGATATTTCAGAAAGTGCCTTTACATTAGTTATTAAAAAGCCAAAAAAATCAGGCTAATAATCTTTATTCCCTTTAGAAATGCTAACTCATTTAATCCTTATAATAATCCTAGGAAGTGTGTTTTATCATTATCCTGATAATGATAAAGAAGATAAAATTGAAGCACAAAGAGGCTAAGCAACTTTCCAAGGTCACATTCTAGGAAGTGGTAGAATCAAGAGTCTAATCCAGGACAAGATTTGGCGCATTTTTAAGACAGAAAATATCATTATTGCAATGGGGATTTAATATGAATAGTTTATAGGCCCTATGTAAGCTGCAGAGAGAAGAAAGACTTGATTACCCTATGATGTTAAAAAGGAAAGAAATACAGGAGAGAAAAAGAAGGGTACCTTAATCTCTTTTTGAGTTTTCAATATCAGAATTCATGGTCTGCATATAATAATATATTACCCATATTCACGATACATAAATAAAATTAAACTATATAATTAAACAATACTCCTTCAGAAAAGTTTTTAATATCACATTTGAAACATAGGAAAAATGTTTTTTCTACATAGACTGATGGATTAGATCTGCTAAAAGAAGAAAACTTTTTTAAGCTGGAAATATTAGCAAGTCTATTATTTAGCATAATCAGTATGAATATTAAACTTAAAAATAAAGATAAATTTGCATATCCAAATCTAAAATACATTCCTGCATTTTATTTCTCTATGTAGAGATTAAACTCCAAGATGTTAGGGAAGCCAGATCTGACTGTCGTATGTTTACAGCACCTAAAACTTATTACATGGTGATAACATAAAGTGTTGAATACTGCAGCTGAAATCCTTAATGGAATATAAATATTAGGGAGTGCCCCAAAAAGAAAATTCAGGTATAATATGTGAGGGAGATGGCAAGAAGAAGAGCCTCTTTATAATTAACAAAACAGAAAAAACACACAATAAAAAACCTGCCCTTTATTCTTCTAGATCAGCAAAATTTTCTTGTAGAATATAGTGGTAAGTGCTGATATCACACCAGCTTACAACTTAAATTCTAAAATATCATGCCCTCTGCAATAGAAAAATATATTTTCATCAAGCACAGAAGTGAAGTTACCTATCTGTCTTATTTTTATTGAGCATTTCAAAGACTACTGCTTTTTAAACTGTTTTAAGAAAGGAACTACTGATTATTGATTTCCTGTATAGCTGGGAAAATGGGGGAGGAGCAAATATATTTCAGTTTTATTTGTGAGAGTACTTTTGAGAGAATAAGGACAACAGCAGGGCCTACATGGTGAGGCTGAAAGGTCAGGTATTTGGATGCCAACTGGATGCATTCCACACCTGCCATGAGGGAAATGATCTCATGTCTATGAGTCTTAGTTCCCCTGTTGTGATATTTATATCACAAGTTCATTAGAAAGGTTAAAGAGATGGTAATAAAAGTAGATTCTTCAGAAGCCCTACTATGTAGGAAGCTCCTAATTAACAGAATAGGCTATTACCTTGGATGTACCTTGACCTCAAACATGAGATTTGAAGTCAGAAATCAGAATTATTACTCCTGGTTGTGTAAATTACTAAATGTTTCATTGTGGTGGTTTGAGTTGTATTACACCCCCCAAAAAAACGTGTTCTTAAACTTAATCCATTCCTCTAGGTGGGAACCCATTGTAAGTAGGAAATTTGATGAGGTTACCTCAGTTAAGGTATGGCCCAGTCCAATCAGGAAGGCTCTTAATCCTATTACTGCAGTCATTTATAAGAATGACTCTCAGAAAGATGGAGATGCTCAAAAGCCAAGGGAAGTAAGAAGCTGAAATTCAAAGGAACCCAGAAGAGAACCGAGAGGTCAAGAGAAGCAGCCATGTGGACTGTCATGGAACAGGGGAGCCAAGGACACAGGATCCCCAGCAGCCAATCCACAATATTCCAGTCTTTGGAGGGAAAGCATCATATTAATGATCTCTTGATTTGGATATCTCCTGCCCTCAAGACCATGAGCCATTAAATTCCCATTGTTTACATCATCCCTTTTCATGATATTTGCCTGAGCAGCCTAGGAAACTAAAACATTCATCATGGGCTACTTGCAACACTTCCAAACTATACTTCATGCCACTTTAAAATGCAGATAAATCTTCTGTACATTTATCTAAAACAAATTGCTTGCATATCAAATTAGATACTGTACATAGAATAGAAAAGGAATATGGATGGAGTCTAAAAAATTCCAAAATGCACCCATTAAATACTGTTAAAATTCAGGAGTTATAGCAAGAAAAACATGCAGCAATTAACCTTTCAGTCTGTGGCTCAACTTTGATATCCCTTTACTTTCATCATTTTATTATCCTGTATTGAACTAGAAGTACATAATTACTACATGACCCCTAAGATTGTTTTCAGTTCCTAAAGATTATAATTTGTGATGTCTTCTTATAAAATTACTTATACAGACTCTAAATCGGAACTCAGGAAAGTTAAGGCACTCTATCAAGTTCAGGTAACTATTGTCAATAATAAACTCTTCCTCTTACCTCACAAACTTCAACTTCAATCACTTCCTATTTTATCCTGTACTTTAAAATTAGTCCCTTGTGGCATCCTGTCTCCATTCTTTACTAGTGTTTTTCCCCTTGCCTGAGAGGCCTCCTTTTCTTTTTACCTTTTATCTTGATACTTTCCGGTACTGAAATGTCTGCTTGCACATGTTTTTCTTTTGGTGGATACAGCATTGTTCAGGGGGGACTCTGTTGATCTCTGCATTTTCCTTCAAAGTGTGCCTGGCTACAGGTATTTAATAAATGTTGAAAAGAGCAAATAAATAAGTCAGGACACTCCTTGAAACTTCCTACAAATCTCTGGAGTACCTAGGACAGGTATATAGGTCAAGTGTTTAAATGATTGCAGCTGCTGTGTCAGAAAGTCCATGAGCCCTCCATGCCATTAAGTGACAAGTGTATATCCTGCAGTCTGGGAATCCAGCACTCAAGAGCCCACGACTCTACAGTTCCCAAGTAGTTTCCACTCAGACAACAAAAAACTTCCCCCTAAAGCATCCATCAACCCCCAGAGCTGTCTTTGTGCAAAACAAGTAAGCTTAGGCTTTAGAGTTCAACATGCCCAAATCCCTTAAGATCTACAAACAATTGCACAGTTATTCTTGACACAGTTGTTTTATTTTCAGGTTCATTTCCAGTCATATACCACAAAATAAATTTCCAGCTTCTCAGTATTAATACTCACCTACGTAGAGGCTAAAGAGAGCCAAAGTAAAGTGTCCCCTTATGAGTTGACTTAAACCCCGCCATGTTTAAGAAAATATTTCAAGGAGACAAATGTGACTCTTTGCTTCCTACATGGTTTGGCAGGTACTGGCATATTTTTTAGGACACTGAAATGGAATGGCAGGTTGTATTTTCCAAGCATTAAGACACACACACATACACATAAACACATCTCTTCCCAATTGTGTATCTTTTTTCCACATAGTTTTATTAAAATGTGACACTGGCAATCCTACTATGAGACATGGGCTCTATTTTCCCTTTCCCTTAAACGTAGGTGGACCTTTGGAATTGCCTTGACCTAGAGAATGTGGAAAAACTTGTGTAGTATGACTGCTGGAGCTAGGTTATAAAAAACAAAACAACTCAGCTTGGCTCTCCCTCTACCCAGAGATGCTTGTTCTTGGAACCCAGCCACCATGTTGTGAGAAAGTCCAAGCTACATGCAAATGGCAGCCATAGCAGGTTCTCCCCACCCAGCCTGTGAGTGCATATGAGATGACAGATAATTCCAGCCCTCAACCTTTGAGCCTGCCATTTGAGAACCATGGAAACCATGAGAAGGAATAAATGATTATTGGTTTTTAAGCCACCAACTTGTGGAATGAGTTATTATTCAGCAGCAAACAACCAATACAGATTAGGCAAGTTGCTTAATTTTTGGAATATCAGTTTAAAACTAGCCTTAAGGCAGTTTGAGACCTCCTATACTCTCAGAACAATTGCTTATTGGCAGTTTACCTGCAAATAAACACATGCCTATTTCAAATATCACCAATATGAAAGGAAAAAAACATTCAAAAGGTACTGTACCAAATTTCATAAATCTTTGCTGTTAGTTTCCAGATTGCTGTCTCATTTTTAAAGGCCTCTACAATATTTCCCTATGTTTTCAACTTTATTTCTCCAAGACTTTGAAGAGTACAGTTGTTTCATTTAAAATATATTTATATATACATATTTTTAAAATATGTATATATATTTTTTTTAATGAAATGAGATTTAGTCATATAAATCTCAGGGCCCAATACTTCCTAATGCCTAACAATGAAGACTTCACCTATTTATTTGAATTTAAGTTTCTTTATGAAAATCCCTGGTTCCCTTTCAAATTATTTGACTCAAGAAAATGTTCCACTGATATACAGTTTTTGGTCACTCCTTTTTCATTCTCACAATTCCCTCTCCCCCTCTCGAATACCCATTTTAAACCTCTTAGTACCCATTCTTCCACCAACACCATATCAACAAATACTCCATGAAGCCTTCCTGGAATGTCCTAAGTATGCAACCTTCTCTCTAATCTGCTAAATGACATTCTCTTGAAGCCAACATAAGTTCATTTCCTCCCTAGGTTATTATTTATCTCTTCATATGTGATTCTGTTTTCTCCTTCTGTGATGGTCAGGCTCCGGTGACAATTTGGTCAAGTGATTATGCCCAGTCATCTGGTCAGGCAAACACTGGCCTGACCATTGCTACAAGGACATTTCATGATTGAGTGATAAACTGGAAGGCTGGTGTATTAAATCATCAGTCAGCTGATTGCATCTGTGGCTCATTACATCTGTGATCAACTAAAGTGTGTCTCTCACCAACGAGGTAATAGAATCAGTCGAAGGCTTATAAGGAAGAAAGGCTTTTTCGCTGCTTCTTCAGCCAGTGAGCCTCTCCTGTGGAATTAATCTAGACCCTTCATCGGAGCTTCCAGCTTCAGCCTGCCCTATGGATTTTGGACTCTTTCATTCCCATGGTTGTGTGAGACACCTTTATAAATCTCATATTCACAGATCTCTCCTGTTGGTTTTGTTTCTCTAGAGAACCCTGACTAATACACCATCTATAAATTGGCTGATAACTGTACCTAACTCGTAAGGCTGTTCTGAAGATTAAATGAAAATACAAGTACGTAGTAGGTCAAAGTATAGCTATAGCTTTTATTATATTTGCATCTTATCTTCACAAGCTCCTTCTGAGCAAGTTCTTTGCTTGACTTTGCCTTTGTGGCCATTCAATCATTTAATCCTCACTATGTGATTATCTGCAAATATAGGAGGTCAGAGCATTAAAGCTGCAAGTTATTTATTTGAAAAGAAATAGGAAGATACTCAATTTCAAGTGATGCCTACAATTTAAAACGTAATCATAAAATAGAATAATAATAATCCTATTCCACTATTCCAAATAGAATTTATTAATTTTGATAAAACATGCAAATTCAGAAAGTCAATTAAAGTGAAATAGTGAACCAAAAACACAATTTCAGAATCTAGAACTGTACCTGTCAGGACAGAAGTTCAATGAGCAAAGTCTCTCTCTTGAGAAACTGCAGCCCTTTCTCTCAATTCAAAGAGGCACGAGGTAAAAAAGTAAGCTTTGGCAGTCTCTTTGGACTCTAAAGGACAGAAATCAACAAATAATCTTGACAATCAGGTCACACAGAGGATTTATATTTTAGTAATGTGAGTCAGAAAACTCAGTGGTCCAGATCAGTAATCTATAAGTGATAAAGAATGACATAAAATAAAATGCTCTTGAATACAAGGATCAATTTGTAGAAAAAGTAAATCTCCATTTGAATATCTATAATCTGTATTGTTAAAAAGACTTAGCTGGAAAAGCTATAGAGAAATTTTTAAAACATACATTATGGTTGTAGAAAAGAACTTTATCACTATTCTAATATTCTATGAAGGGGTGCTTTATACTAAAAATCCATGATGTACAATTTATTACAAGGAAAATTAGAAGATAAATGGCACAATTTTTTAAAAATTTAATGTTTATTAATTTCCTTTCATTGCAGCAACACTGAGTACAATAATATGCCAACCCAAAGACTAAAATTTTCTTATGAGACAAGTATTTTAAACATTTCATATAAATATATTTAGTGGTAGGATATTAATCCAAATTGAGAAAATGTTCTATGAAGACTGATTTTCATATTTTATCATGTATCGCAGTGAAAAACTAAATGCCTCGAGTAGAAATGTGCTTTATTAAATTATGGCTCATTTACGCAATGTAATATTAAACATTAAATTGTTTACAAAAGTTACAGTAACTCATAAAATGCTTAAGATATAATGTTTAGAGAGAAAATAAGGCAACAAAAATACATACATAATAGGGCCATAATCAAGCAATTTATGTATACCACAGTAATTTTCAAGGTGAAAAATAAAAGAGGTTCTTTGGTTTGTGGGTTTATAGCTGCCTTGTTTCTTTCATATTTTCTGTTATTTCTCAAATATTTTATAACAAGAAAGTATATCTTTGAGAAGAATTATGATTTTTTAAAAGCAATTTTCTCTTTTCCTTTTTATTCCTTCTTCCCCCTTTCTCTTCCTTCCCTTTCTTTTCTTCATTCACAGACAAGTCAAATACCAATTAAAAGTTTGGTCTCCAGATTCCAAAAGAACTGGTTTTAAATCACATCTCTAATAGTGTGAATTCCTGTGATGATGAACCTGGTAAACATATAGGTTTTCTCCTCTATAAAATTAGCATAATGATAGCATCCCCATCTCTGATTTATGGGAAGATTAAATAAGATAATAAGCATTGTACCTGCAAAATAGTCATCATTCAGTAAATGAGAGCTGAATGCTGGTTGGTACTCTAATCTCTGCTTGTCATTCCTCCCTTTCTCTGTCCTTTTTTACCTCTCTAAAAGGCAGGAGGCACAACAAATATTACCTAACCAAAGCAAACAATTTTTTGTAGTCTTTGATATGGCAGCAACTTGTATGAAAAGATTTGCTGAAAGTTCCAGGAAGCAGTGATCATAAAATGGTGTTTCCAAAAAATATCAGGAAGATGTCAGTATTTCATTAAAGAAAAAACCCATGCAACTGAAAATTATCTTGAAGAAAACAACTGGTACTAGTTTTTTGCTCCTATTTTACTTTCTCAACACTGAACTGATGTGCCATTCAAGTTATCATCAGTGGAGATGACGGATGGGCCAAGGTTATCCCCCAGACTTCAATCCAACAGTCTCTACAGCATCTACATTCTTCAGAGTTTATAGCCTTTGCTAACTGAGATTTCATATGCTAGTGATTTCTCAATGTGGATACTGCAAAGCTTTAAACAAGGAGATTTGAGAGGAAAATACACAATCCTTAAGGTTTGGATGTCTTTGTTAAAATTTCAAAGCACATCCTGGGAACACATATTGCTATTGTCTGTCACATGACTATATATAGTTGTGTATGAATCATATGAGTGTGAACTCACAAAAATATGCAATTATTCACCCACTTTGAAGCATTTCCTGGAATTCGCCCATCTTAGTAAAATAACTATCCGTCAGCATAGGAAAACCAAATCTTTGAAAATGGTTTTATAGTTAAGGTGTTATAAAATAAGAAGAAAATATATAATTAATTTTTCTAATACACACCTTTGCTAAGTAAAGAACACACTACCCTGGGATACAGTTAACACACAGAAGAGGTGAAATTTGCATATGAACATTTACATGCTTCATTTTGTTTTATGCATATTTGCTATCACTTATGCATTGGTTAAGGAAGGGTTTAATATTCAAATGAATAATTGCAGCTTGTTTTTTTTCCTTCTAAAACATGTAAATACAGAAGAGGGAAAAGAAAGGAAAAAATGTTTAATAGATGAAATAATCCCCTGGTGATCTTCCGTGGCTGAAGTGAAAAACTACATGGGCCAAATTATCCCATTAAAGTCTCAGAGATGGCGACCCCTATCTTCTAATAATATATTTTAAGTAGTAGTTTGTAAAGGAGATGCAGGGTACCTTGTAATGCAGAATAATAAAATATGTACATAAGAAACATGAAAGAAAATAATAACCTACCCATTTATCTTAATCTCAACGTCATTGTTTTTCCAAACATGGATTTGTTGGAAGCAGATGCCTTACTAGAAATCCGAAGCAAAATGAAACGAACAATGAATAATGATTCTGTTTTTATGGAAATAAAAATGAAAAGGGTCATGGGCAATCATATAGTAGAGAAGTACAACAGTCAAGAACCCTAAGATCTATGAGGTGGAAAATAGGAAAAGCAGAGGCTTTTTTTGTTATCAATATGTGAAACATTAAAAATTTCTGCATGGTTTCACCCACCAGTAACATTTCTAGGGCCAAGCAGACAGAATAATGCCCATGCTGAATTGAATTTCTCCTCTCTCACCAAAGCGGATACACTATACATGATCCAAGCCCATTCTTTCAGCTCTGAATTCATATGGTTGAATATCATAAAATTCAAACAGTAGCTAGAATTTCTCTTTACATGAAGCACTGTATCACAAATGTAATTATCTTATTTTCCTCCCTTCATTTCTAAAGGAAAATGGAAGATATGACATAATTTTAAATGTAAAATATCCACAATCAAATCATCTAAATAGAGCTACCTCCATTGCTACATATTAAATGAGCAAATTTTTAAATATTAAGAAGGCAGTTGACTATCATGATGAAAATCTTAAGGGGATGGCAGAGTAACAAAATACAGTTAATGAAAGAGTGAAATAGAGAAGTAAATAAAATTCCCTTGCAGAAGTAACAGGGAAAATGTTAAAGCCACTGAATCTGACGGTGCATTGTGCAAAGTTAATCCAGACGCCCTAAAGAAGTGGAGGGATACCTGGGAAAAATTCTCCCAAATGAGGTTAAGAACTGGAATTTAAAAAAAAAATGGCCATGGTGGCTCAGCAGACAGCGTTCTCGCCTGCCATGCTGGTGACCCGGGTTCGATTCCCGGTGCCTGCCCACGCAGAAAAAAAAAAAAAAACTTCTGGCTAGCCAGTATTTTCTAAGTTAGTAATAACTTCCTAATTTTTCCAGGCAAAAATCCAAGAACAAAATAGTAGGATGATGAAGGAATTATTGCTCAATGTAGCATAATAACTGACAAAGAGCAGTGCATATGAGTGGGCTTTTCCTTACTGTCAGAATTTTTTTTTATAAAAATGATGAGTCTTTTTCCCTTGGAGGAGTCAATTCAGGAACTATATTTATTTATTTAACTTTCTAATCTTTATTAAAACATTTTATTGTCCTTATCCTGTATACAGATAAGTGAACAAAACATTTTTAATTTTTTTACTAAATGAGCACACCCATGTAATCAGTAAGCCTTTCAAAAAAGTTAGCAGCACTCCTAAAGCCTCCTCTACCCTTTCTCAGTTACTATATCCCCTAAAAGGTCTTCACGATTCTTACTTCTGATAGCACAGACTCATTTTACCTGGTTTGAATTTTATATAGATGGAGTGATCTTTTGTGCCAGACTTCTTTTTTTTTGCCCAACGTAGTGAGTAGCATATTATTAATTATTATTAATATTAATATTATTAATTCACAAGATTAATCCATATTGTTGTATATAGCTTATTCTCTTTGATATATAGTATTCCACCATAAGAACAGATCATACTTTATCCATTCTGTTGATGTAAAATTGGGTTACTTCCAATTTTGTGCTAGTTTGAATAATTTTACTATAAACCCTCTTTTTTTTAATGTATTTTGGCAAATACATAAGCAAGTTCTTTTGGCATGTAACCAGAAGTGGAATTACTGGGTTTTGATGTAATTATATTCTGCTTAGTACATCTTAAGAAACCAGTTTCCAAAGTAGACATATCAATTTGCATTTCCACCAGCAGTGTATGAAAATACTGCTGGTTGCTCTCAGCCCCACCAAACTCTGCATTGTCTATGTTTTTTTCATTTTAACCATTCTGGTGAGCGTTTAGAAATATCCTAATGTGGATTCAATTTGCATTTCTCTTTGACAAATGAAATTGGTTAGCTCTTCAGATGTTTATTGGTCATTTACATATCTGCTGTTGTGAAATAACAGTTTATGAACTCTGCCAATGTCTGCATGGAGTTGTCCAGATTTTTTTTATTTGTTGGAAGTATTTATATATTCTTCTGGAAACAAATCCTTTGTCAAGTATACATGTTAACAAATTTCTTCTCCATGTCCGTACCTTACTTTCTCACTCTTTTTATGATTTATTTTAATGAAGAGTGGTTCATTCTCATTTAGTCCAAATTTACTGGTGTATTTTTCAGGGTAGAGTTAGAGCTTTCTGCATCTTCTTTAAAATATGTTTGCCTACCACAAGGTCATGAGCATATTCTACTTTTTTCCCTAAAAGCTTTACTGTTTTACCTTTCACTTTCAGAACTACAGCTATTCTATAATTGTTTTTTAATGCTCTTAACTAAAGTTCAAAGTTTATCTGTATTTTTATGGCCTTATTTATTGAAAACACCATCTATTCTCCATGGCTGCAGCCATTCTGCTTGCTAACTTCAGCTTAGTTATTGCAGAAACACAAAATAACAAGTATTGTAGCTACCCTTGCTGATTTTTAAAAGCACTTTGGGAACAAGGTTATAATCTACAAAGTATTAAATCAAGTTTATATTTCCACTGCATTCTCAATTTTACAATCTTATTGGTTTCTCAGAGGATAAGGAATTTAGAGGTCTTATGCTCATACCATCAATTACAGGATATGGCATATTGCAGAGAATCAATAAATATGTCTTGAATGAAGTGATTAGTTTTCCATTCTTCTAACTAATATTATGGGATACTTTGTCTTTAAAGTAAATTGAATAGTAAAATTCCAGTATTCAACATTTATACCCAAATTCAAAATAATTATAAATATCAAAGTATTTTCATTTGAATACATAATGTGGTAACTTCATGAGGGATTAATTAGACTTAAAAAATCTGAGAATTGATAAAACTAGCAGTTTCCTTTGCCACATCAAGATTTAAAACTGTTCCTACTTAGGAAGCTTAGGAAATTGCTACTTTGGGAATTCAAAGATTCCTATTTGCAAGCATTCATTTTGACCTAGGATTATAGCTTATATTTTTACTTTCTTCTTTATATTTTACTATATTAGACAAACCTTAAGAATAAACCTGTATTATTATTATTATTATTTGGCATGGACAGGCTCCAAGAATCGAACCTGGGTCTCTGGCATGGCAGGCAAGAATTCTGCCACTGAGCCATCCTTGTACTGCCCCACCCTGTATTATTTTTATACCCAGAATAAAAGGGTCAAATTTACCTCAAAACCACTAGTTTCCAGTGAGATGTATTCCTACCTAATTCATCAGAAGGGACACAGAGTGACTGAATACTCAGTAGGATAAAAACTTGGAACTTCTACTCTATCTGTAGTGATTTAAGACTAGAGTTAGAAGAGTAGAATAACAAAACAAAACCATAAAAAAAATCTTCAAAATCCATCTCTTCTATAAATTCTCTTAGTATAATGTGAACATAGCCACTTGCCCAGAAGAGTAAATTTATTAACAAGTATAAGCACAATTGAGAATATGCGGTAATGGAGCAAATCATATGTTAGATTCTGCTATAAAAGTTGCTAGGACCTTAACAGCTTTGGAGAGATTTCAGGGTAGACTAAACCCAGAATTTAGACCATTTCAAGTTTATATAAATCAAGTTTTGCATCATGTTTCATCTATGTTGTAGAATACTAAACAACTATCCTGCAAATCCAAGCAGTTCTCTTTGAATTTTTCATAGAAATCCTTAGCAATTTGTCATATTAAATCTTTTTTAACAATTACTTGATAAAACAGAAAAAGATCCACATACTTTGCTATATAGCCTGAGCATTCATTTTGACACATGAATTTCTTGGTGTCACAGAATTAATAAATTAGTAGAAATAGGAGAACAATGACTGGGGATTCCACTTATTTTTTGCCTCTGGGTGAAATAATAGAATGAAAGCAAACTAAATGAAATGATCTTAACTAATTATACACAAAGGAAAGAAAAACTAAAATTTTATTTAAAAAAATAAGATTTGGGGATTTCTTCCCATTATTTGCCTGTAAGTTTAGCAGGACCATAACTGTTCTGAAAAGCAAGCAGCCCCTTTTATCTCTTAAATTCTGCATGGTCTGTCTCAGCTTTGTTGTTTTTAGCTTAAAAATGGTATATAATTAAATTTAGAATAATCATTTTGAAAACACAGTGAATTAATGTCATCAAATCACTTACAACAGTTTTATTTACTAACAATTAATATGTGGCTTATTTTTGTAGAGAAAAGAACATATAAATAATTTGGGTTTAGCTATGGGAAGAACGAAAGTCAAGACACCTAACTCGGCACTCTATTTCATTGAAATTAGAAATCCAGGAGCCTTAAAGAAAAGACCAATGGAAAAACATCAGGAATCAACAACCTTAAATTGCAGTCTTTGCTGTAGATCTTATCTCAAAATTATTTCGTTTTACACTTTAAAAAGTGTGCATCTAATTCTGGTTGATTTCCAGCATACGGCATAGGTAAATCAATTGTTATTATCCTTATTTCACTGAAATGAAATTAAACGTAGGAAAGGGGAGACACTTGCCATTCTTAGATACAAGCATTATGGGCTCTGGATTTTCTCTGGTTTTCCATGTTGACTGTGCCACAGAATAGTTGTGTGCCATTGGATAAGTCATCTAGCTTCATTAAGCCTTGATTTCCTTATCTGTATAAATGGAAACAATAATAACTTCTATCTCAATTTGTAGGAAGGATTATATGGGAGAGTCCATAACTTAATTGGCACAGCTTCTCTTTGGTGGGATGCTCTGTGTTATGGAGGTTGATTTTACCACCATTAGCATCTTTGCCAACTTTATCATTTATGAGTCACAGAGCCAGGGCTGAAATTCAGGTATCTAGCAGCTGGTTCAATACACACTAGGCTCACTGTGCTTCTTCTAAAGTTTTACCACGTTAGTCCAAGAGAACCCTGCAACACTGCTACAATAAAATCAGCAGCTCAAACTCAAATGCCTTCAGAGGCCAGGCAAGAAATATTAATAAAACAACAAATAATGGTCAGCTGAGAAGGATCAGCCCAAAGATTTCAACTTCAACTTTTTTTTCTCATAGGTCCAAAATTAGAATTTTGTCTTCTTGCCATTTTGAAATAATAGCAAGAAAACTTCTCCAAACAAGCATTTAAATTCAAAGTGATGAAACAATTCTGATTGTCAGTTGAAAATAAAACCTTTTTGGCTTACCAGTGTGAGAGAGACATAACAGCCAGAAACAAGTTCAGTCAACATTTTATAAATTGCAGATTTAAAGGGACAGATGTGCACTTCAGCAATTGCCCTTAAGCTGATATATATGCCCTGGTGCTCTCCCATTGCTGAGATCTTCTGTTCAGACACAGAGACAAATTGTGAAAATAGAGGCATTAGGCATTAGCTCCTCTTCATTACTGTAATGGCTAACATTTGAACTTCCCTTGAGCTCAGTAATTTGATCTCTCTACTCACATCTACCAACACTCCTCCCTAAATGAATATCATCAGTCGCATTAATTTAATTCCATCTATATGCAAATAGCTCTCTTCCATACCTTACTCCTGAACTCCAAACTCTAATATCTAACAGCCTACTTGATGTGTCCACTCAGATATCTAACAGGCAACTGAAATTTAGCATGCAAAAAAATGGAATTTCAGTTTTCTCTTTCTCAGGATATGGTAACTTCACTCCTCCAGTTGTTTTGATTAAAAAAACATGGGACCATCCCTAATTCTTCATTTTTCTGATACCCTATACCTAATCCTTTAGACAAAGCTACAGGTTATCCATCTAATTTATCTAAATTCAACCATTTCTCACAACTTGAACCTCTTGTAGTATGGCAGGTTTCAGATGGATACCAATTCTTTGACAGCCTTCCCATCAAGAGATAGGTTTAAATTCCCTCACCTGAAATCTGAATGGACTCAGTGGCTGCTTTGACCAACAGAATATGATAGAAGTGATGCTATGCCAGTTTCTAAATCTAAGCCTTAAGATGTTGACAGCTTCCACTTCCTGTCTTGAGAGATTCCATCTTGGATTCCTGAACTGCCGTGTAAGCATTATACAAGCCAGAAAGAGCATGTGGAGAGGCTTTGTTTACTACAAGGAAGGAGAAAGGGACTCAACTAAATCTTCCAATACTCCCTCCAAGGTACCACACAAGTGTGTGAAACTGTCTTAGATACTCCAGACCAAACCAGCCACCAACTGAAGACCTCAGATGAGCCTAACAGGCTCCACAGGAGGCAAACGGCCCAGATGAAAGCCCTGCTCACATCCTTGACTCACAAAATTGGGAGATACACGTTTTGGTGTAGTTTTCTCCAAAGTCATAGAAAACCAGAGCAATGATCCTGGATGATTTTAAAGCCTTCTAACTGATCTGTGATTCCAAGTTTGACCCTCCCATTCTTTTTTTCAACAAAGCAATCAGACTGATCCTTTTAAAAAATACTTCGTCCCTCTGCTCAAAACCCTCTAATGGATTTCTATCACCCTAAGGTTAATTCCCAGGACCTACAATGGCTTTGATAGTCCTACATTATATAAACCTCCTTTTGAGCTTTATCCTACCATTATTCCTTGTACCTACTACATTTCACACACACCAGTCTCACTGAAGTTCGTGGAAGAGACCAAGCACACTCCCACACAGGGATTTGCATTAACCACTTCTCTATTCTCAGAACAGACTTCTTTCCCTTATCAGCCACATGACTCACTCCACCACTTCCATCCTTTCTCTGCTTTAATGTCACCTTTTGGAAAGATTTCGATGATGCTCATATTTAAAATAATAGCCATCCCCTCCCCCAGCACATTCTATCATTTCATACTGCTTCATTTGTTCCCAAATCATATAATATTGGCATCTAAATTACCAACTCGTTTGTATATTTTCTCTTCCCCTTTTATTTAATTTTATTGCATTCATATTATCTTTAAAACCTACTTAGTTTTGCTAAGACATCTATATCCTTGCATGCTGCCGTAGTTTATTCATTTTGTATTATTTTGTGTGTATACCACAAATTACTCATCGATTCTTGCCTTAAGTGGCATGTTGATGGTTTTCATATTTGTTATTATGAATAGTTCCACTAAGAACATTATTGTACATGCTTTCTACTGTACACATGCAAAAGTCTCCCTTGGTAATGTACCTAGCAAAAAATTCTTATGTTATGGGGCATTTGAATATTATACTTTTTATTACTCTCTGCATTAGGTACTCTTTCTATTGAAAACCATTTGAGCTTCCTCAAACCCTACACAGTACATCTGCCACAGTATATCTACCTATGGTGGTTGCCTATTCAGCCTCTTTCCCCCTTTCTTCTATCAACAGTAACCTAAGTTCCCCTTAATAAATTCACTTCTTTCTCTTGTTCAGGGGAATGTAGCAAAATATCAACTTTAGGAATGGAAGTGTTTGGCATAGCATTCAATACAACCGTTCCTCTCTAACCATGGTGATTGGTTCAGGGGTTGCCAGGTAAGGCATCTAGAGATGTTTGCCAGAGCTTCTGGGAGGAAGACTTTTATTTCTCATCTATGGAATTTACCAAAGAGATGACCTCATTCCCTGGATTTGATGGTGAAAGATATAAAACCTGTGTTATGAGAACAGAGCAAACCCCGAGGAAACAGAGTTAAGAAATGATAACAGGAAGAAAAAAAAAGGTCCTCTTCACCTCTTCATGACCTAATAAGCCATTTCTGAACTGAATCTCATCCTTGGAATTTTAAGCTACAATTATCCAACAACTGCCACCATTTCTTTTAAACCAAGGTTGGAGTTTTTGTTACTGGTCTCACAGAAGTCATAATACTCACCAAATTTTATTTCCAATTACTCTTTACATTAACCCTTTATCAGTTGACACTTCCCAGTCAGCTTCCTTGGATCCAACCACTGCCCTGGCATTCATTATCTTCTACCTTCTTCTAGCAACCTCTATTTTACTCCTCAAAGCCCTGCTTTATTACGTCTCATTTATGAACCCCTCCCCATTCTCTTTAGGAGCCAAATGACATCATAGCGCTTGTCTGTTACTTCTTTGTGGGATAATGTTATGTCTTTTCCCCATCTCTTTTATGGTCTTTTATAGTCCTCTCTTCCAATGAACAGTTTCCAATGTCCATTTTCCCCCTTGCCCTACTCAAAAGCTTTCAAAGTTCGGGGACCACAGATTTTATTTCATAGTCTCTTCCAAGAAAGTAAATCCTTATTAAATGTACACACTTTCTACAGCATGTCCATGTTTTCCCTGTGTGTAGTAAAATTCTGACTCCAATATTTCACTTTCCAAGATACAAAATTCTGTGTTGAAGGGACAGTCCAAAACACTATCACTGTTAAAACTGAAGCAATGGAATTTTCTTAACCCTTGACCAGCAGGGGACTCTCCCAAAATATCACATTGTATGCTCTCACAGTCTGTGCACCACTGTTGTATGAGTTTCTACAGGTATAAAATTTGCATGCTTATTAGTGAATGCATTTTTAAAAAAAGTACCCTTTTTTTTAACACTTAAGATAAACAATTGATAAAAAAGTGTTTTATGAGAATGCAACAGAAAAATTTAGCACATCTGGCAAAATTTTTATAAACATTTATAAACAAAAAGGAAAGCAACACCCCCTCAAAAGTGTGACAGTAGTGAGAAGGATGTAGAGGATGGAGCCGTCAAAACATTAATGAAATCAGGGTAGTGCGATGATGGCTCAGGGGCACAGTTCTTGCCTACTATGCCAGAGACCCAGGTTTGATTCCTGGTGCCTGCCTATGCAAAATATATATATAAATGAGAGGTGATCTCGTATCACTCAGAGTGATAAATAAAATACCCACAAGTCAAGGCACCAGAAAAGGGACCAAGCGTCAAAGCTCTCAGAGGTGGTGGTTGATTGCATTGTTGTGTTTGCCAGGAACCAATAATGACAACATTCCAAAAATACCTCACAGTTTTCCCTAAAACCAGTTAAATTTATTTCACAAAACTTCACTCACATGTTTCTGACAACCTAACCTAGTGTAGTGGACAATTAAGGTGCAATCCTGTGTGCCATAGTACATCAGAATCCCATTTTTGCATGTTTTTGTGTAACCTATCATTACTGAAGAATGTGCAATTTTCAGTTTTGTATTACTCTGCTCATTGCAAATTTAAAAACTGTCATAACATATATGTCTTTCCACCCAACATAGACAATAGGTCAACATTTATTTAATATTGAACAATATTTTCTATTCAGAGTGGGTTCCTGTGATCAGGTGGTAGAAAGCACTAAGCAATTAAGGGAGAAGAGTTGGTCCTTTATATTCTTTTTTGCATCAAAAATTAAAAAAGTCATTTTTTGCTTCCCATATGATTTTATTTTGGTTTCTTTCAGAAAAGACCTTCCTCATAAATAACCCGTATTCCTGACCATAACCGGTGACAGAAAGTTCAACAATTCCCCACTAGCTGTACACCCTTACAACCTAGAGAATTTCTGAGAAGCCTGGAATCTTTGGGCAGTATCCCAGTTCTATTGATCAAGAGTTTCCCAGGGCGGGGCCTGAAAACCTTTAGTTTTTCAAAAGTCAGCTTAATAGGGTCCAGGTATGGGCATTTGTGATCCTTGCTATTGTCTCACACTGCTTGGCCCCTTCTGGGTCCCTCTTTTAATAAGCACATGATTGATAAGCATAGAAGCAATTACATCACAGCATAAAGCTTCCCTTGTCCTACAGTTACTGATAATGCATCAATGACCACAGTCTCAATGCAGGATTGCAGTACCTTCTTATAATCAAAATTAAAACTTTTGTCATATCGTATTAGGAATGGGTCAGCAACCATATAAAGCTACTACAGCTGCCATCTCTTCTGCAGCCTGATGCAAAAGAAATGCTAGACTGCAGCGAGATAAGTGTAGAGAGGAGTAAACCTGGATAAGATAGGGCCTGGTCCAAAATAGCAGATCTATTACACAGGGCTGGCCCTTAGAAAGTAGAAAGTTGTCTTAATGAAAACATGCTGCCGGGCTCAATGAAGTCTGTCTATTCAAAGCAGGTGCCCCAAATTAATAGGCCAGATGTTATGAGTAAAGCCCAGTGGCAGAAAAGTCAATGGGAGTACCGAGGCCAGGCCCAGTTTCTCAGTCCAGTGAGAGTTAAGCAGGTTGTCAAAGTCTTAGTTAGGCAAGTGGACTGTGCTTCAGAAAAAAGGAATTGTGCAGAAAGCCTGAAAAACAGTCTCAGTATGTATTTTTGAAGTTAAGGGCCAAAATTGTCAATTTAGTAGACATGAGAGTACCATTTCAGGCTTAAATGTCATACATGAGATATGAGGTTTAGGACAATGGATTTATTCTTCTACACCAATTTACAAGACATGATAAAAATGAAAGTATAGCACAAACTGATCTGATAAGCATGAAAAACCAAACTCAAACAACCAGGAAGTTGTGTACTTAGAAATTGAGCAGGAGCTGAGTACGCCTTAGAAACAGAAAGGAAAAGCAATTGATGCAACTTCGTGAGATGCATAACAAAATTACCATTTTTCCCAATTTAAGAGCAATATTTCAAATACTATAGTGAAACCTAAGAAAAGTATGATGTGACTGGGTTAGGTAAAAGTGCTTTTCTCATTGAATTCATAGAAGATTGTTTCCAGAATATGCTTGAGAAGCTATCCAATAAACTATTAACAGTTACTGCTCTCTAGGAGGAAGGTTAGAGACAGTTGCTTAGAGACAGAGATAGAAGAGAGTTTTACTGTAGAGCATCAGCCCTTTTGAAATTTTAAAATTTTATAGCATGCACATCTATAAGCTATTTAAAAATTAATCAATTTTAAAATAAAAGATGATTGCTTCATTTTCTCATTTTGTTTTTTATACACAGATAAAACCATATTCTGAAATCAGTGATCAAAACCACATCCGTCAGCCAATAGAACAGCCTACAAAAGATATTATTCAAATAATGGTGGGGTCAACAAGTTTTAAACTCTTGATGAAAACAAAAAGAAATAAATATGTAAAGCTCAACAAGATACACAAGTACAAGACATTAAAGTGTTTCTTTTGGAAACATTCACTGGAATGGGCAGGAGGAGAGTCAGATACTTAAGTCAACCATGCAATGGTTTAAACATTTGGCACAGAATATGCTAAGAACCCTGTAAGAATAATCTAAATCAGTCCTGTAAAACTTCAGAAAGAAATTATTCAGAATAAACTGACCTGTCAAAACACTGTGAAAGAAATCCATAGATGATGCAATTATAAAGCTAATTGCACTTATAAAAGGCCTAAAACGCAAAACAATGAAATCGAATATTTTACAGGTTTGGGTTTTAGAAAATAACTATTAAGATATGAAACACACTTTGGGATTAATAAAGTTACTTCACAGGACTAGTTTCACAATGTTTTGCATATAACCAACCCTTAAATCTACATAAAAGTGGTAGGAATTCCTGGCTCTGTGGCTGGCTGTCCTCCACTCTTCACTGGTTCAATGCAGAGCCAGCCCACGTTCAGTGTGTGGATCCCTGCTCTTTGTTCTAGAGGGAGCAGAGTACACTTATACACATATGAGAGCATGTATGTCTGGCCCAATGTGTCTGGAAGTGGCCTGAGACACTAGCCATCCCCGAAGTTGTACTGCATACAAGGAAGCTCACCAAACTCTTCTACAGAATGCAGCGGGAAAGCAGCATTCTACTACCTGGGCTAAGGGATTCCTGGCTATAAAATGTACAGTGCAGTGTGCAGGAGGAAACTGCTTCCTGGGGAAGAAGGGACATTGGTGTCCATGTAAACTGGGGTCACATGTCCTTTGCCTAAATTAAGACACATAGACAAAAAAGGATCGGGTGACCCTATGTGTTGGCCTGGAGCTAGCCTCTAAATTCATTGTATGGATAATCCCTGAAGGAGAGCACCTGCATAGATCAATCTGCAAAGATTGGGAAAGGTATTCTCTTTTCCTTCTCCTCTTCTTCCTTCTCCTCCTCTTCTTCTTTTTCTTCTTTTTCCTAGGTCCTGGCATTCAAGGAGAACTCTGCCATAACACTAGTTGGATTCAAGTTTAAAGAGCAGATGCCTCAGAGTCTAAATTCAAGCAATAACACATTAAAATATCCAAACATCTGGGTTTTAACAAAAGGTTACAAAACATTCAGAGAAACAGGAAGTGATGGCCCAGATAAAGGAGGAACCATCAATGAAGAGTACCAAACCTGGGACATTCAAGACAGAGTTATTTTAAAAATCGTCCTTAATATGTTCAAAGAGCCAAAAGAAAGCATGGACAAAAAACAAAGCGATATCAGGAAAATGATGGATGAACACAAAAAGATTATCAAAAGAGAGCTGGAAAAGGAACCAAGCAGAAATGAAGACAGTAACAGAAATTAAAAATTCCCTATAGGGACTTCTGGGAAGATGACCAAATAGAGTAGCTCTAGATTAGCCCTGCTCCATGGAAAAGTTAGAGAAGGGACATGAGGGTGAATGAGGTGGCGATTTAGGAGTGTGGCTGACCTGGGAGAGCCTTCTGCACCACATGGGGTGACCCTGGTTGCAGAGAAAAGGAACTGAGAGGCAGAAAGCTGGAACCTGGCATGGAGGTGAAGAGCCTGCAGGAGTGCACAGACAGAGGCCGGGGACTAGGAAGTAAGCCAGGCTGCATTCCTTGGGCATGCTATCTTCACCAGCATAGTCCCGTGACTGGTGACTCACCCCACAACCCATGCACCAGAACCCTATCACCCACTCCCACTCCTTGTGCTCCAGGCACCTCCACCCCACCAGCCCTCAGTGAATGTACCTGCCCCACATCCCCACCCCAAGTGCAATCAACCCACCTCCCCTGCACTCCTCCTGAGCACTACCTCCCCCTCCCTGTTGCCTGCAGGCTGCTGCCAACACATAAAGGCTGCAGGCACTAACCTCCATACCCAGGCTACACTCCTGCACATAGTGTCACACAGCCTCACCCACGGCCCCCACCCCTGGAGCTCTGTGCATCAGTTTACAGCACTTCTAAACCCACACATGCACATGGGTCTCCAGTCACACCATTCAGCTCTGGGAACCACAATCTGCAGCAGTCCTAGAACCATGGATGTGCATGACCGTCAGCCACACTTCCCAGCTCTGATAAAGTGCTGACCTGCACAGCTGGGTCATATCTGCCCCCAATCCATGAAGGCATAACGCCAACCTGATGTCACAGCTCTATGAATGTGCACAAAGGGCCTCATGCCTTAGACCAGTGCACACCAAGAAAACGCCTCCCCAGACCAGCGCACTCACACAGCTACATCCTCCCTGGCCACTGGGCACCCACATTCACAAGCATCAGCATAACATCCCCAACCTGTGCCCACACCTGCCCTGAAACAAATCACAGCATTCAATACCCCACCCCATACTCTGCTCCCTGCTGTACAACTATCCCACAAACCTTAGACTACTGAAAGAAATCAAATTCCAAAGTAAATCAATCAAGATATTTACATACCCTATCACTAAGCATATCGCAATGCAGACAGATAAAGCCTTGCCTGATGACCAAATTAAAACACCAGAGGAGACACAGATTTTGGACAACTAATCAAAGATGTTCATACAACTCTACTTAATAAAATAAGTGGGATAGCAAATGGCATAAAGGAGATCAAGAAGACAGTAAAAGAGCATAAAGAGGAATTTGGAAGAATAAATGGAAAAAAGTGGATATCACAGAGATTAAAGACTGTGTTGACCAAATAAAAAACATAGTATATGCATACAACACCAGATTTCAAGAGACAGAAGAAAGACTAAGTGATAAAGAGGACAGGATAACTAACTTTGAAGACTCAAAACAGCAAATGGCAAAAAAAAAAAAATGAAAAAGTTTTAATTGGAACTCAGAGAAATGATAGGCAAAACAAAGCACACAAATATAAGAATCACTTTGGCGTCCCAGAAGGAAAAGAGAGGAGTAAAAGGCTAGGAAGAGTAGTTGAGGATATAATGGAAGAAACTTCCCAATGCTTATAAAGGACATAAATATACAAGTCAAAGAAGCCTAATAAACTCCAAACAGAATAAATTCACATAGGCCTTCCCCAAGACACATACTAATCAGTTTGTCAAATGTTGAAGAGTAGCAGAAAATAGCAAGAGAAAAACAATCTACTACATACAAGGGAACCCAAATGAGTCTGAGTTCAGACTATTCAACTAGCACCATGGAGGCAAGAAGGCAGTGGTATGATATATTCAAGATCCTGAAAGAGAAAGACTTCTAGTCAAGAATTCTGTACCCAGCCAAATTGTCCTTCAAAACTGAGGGAGAGATTAAAGTTTTCACAAACAAAGAAGCCCTGAAAGAATTTGGCCATACAAGAAATACTAAAAAAGGAGTTCTGCCAGATGAAAAAAAGAGACAGGACATGGAGGTCTGGAGGAGGGCACAGAATTGAATAATATCACTAAGGGTCATTAAAAGAATACAGTGAGAAAGAGGGGAAATAATATATAGATCTGACAAATAAAATTAAAAATATGAGATGGTGGATTCAGGAAACACCTTTTCAGTATAACTTTGAATGTTAATGGACTAAACTTACCAATTAAAAGACACAGATTGGCAGAAGAAATTAAGAAGCATAATCCAGCTATATTCTGCTTACAACAGACTCATCTTAGACACAAGGACAAATAGATTGAAAGTGAAATGACGGAAAAAGATTTTCCACGCAAATTGTAACCAAAAGAAAGCAGGAGTAGCTATACTAATATTGGGCAAAATGGACTTTAAATGTAAAAACATCATAAGAGACAAGGAAGGGCACCATATACTAATTAAAGGGTCAATTTCCCCAAAAGATATAACAATCATAAATGTTTATTCTTCCAATGAAGGAGCTCCAATGTACATGTGACAGACATTGGCAAAACCAAAGGGAGAGATAGATGCGTCAACAATAATAGCAGGAGACTTCAATACACCACTCTTCTCTATAGATAGAACGGCAAGACAGAAGATCAATAAGGAAATAGAGAAGTTAAATAACTTGATAAATGAATTAGACCTATCACACATATACAGGTCATTGTACCCCAAAGCACAAGGATATACATTCTTCTCTAGTGCTCATGGAACATTCTCCAGGATAGATCATATGTTGGGACACAAAATAGCATCTGTATAAATTTAAAAACATTGAAATTATTCCAAGCACTTTCTCTGATCACAATGGGATGAAGCTAGATCTCAATAACCACCAAAGAAAGAGAACATTCACAAATGTATGGAAATTAAATAACATACTCTTAAACAACTAGTGGGTCAAAGAAGAAATGGCTAGAGAAATCAGTAGCTATTTATGGATAAATGAAAATGAGAATACACTTTATCAGAACTTATGGGATGCAGCAAAGGCTGTGCTGAGAGGAAAATTTATTGCCCTAAATGCTATATTGAAAAACAAGAAAAACCAAAATTGAGGACTTAACAGCACATCTAGAGGAACTTGAGAAAGAACAGCAAACTAACCTCAAAGCAAACAGAAGAAGAGAAATAATAAAGATTAAAGCAGAGATAAATGAATAGGAGAACAAAAGAACAATAGACAGAATCAACAAAACCAAAAGTTGGTTTGTTGGGAAAATCAATAAATTGATGGGCCACTAGCAAGACAGACAAGGAAAAAAAAGAGAGAGGATGCAAATAAACAAAATCAGAAATGAGAAGGTGTGTGCAACCACAAAGCATGAAGAAATAAAAGAAATCACAAGAAGATACTATGAACAATCATACACCAACAAACTAGACAACTTAGATGAAATGAACAAATGCCTGGAAGCACACAAACAAGCTACACTGACTCAGGAAGAAATATAAGATCTCAACAAACCAATCACAAGTAAAAAGATTCAATCAGTCATCAAAAAATCTTCCTACAAAGAAAAGCTCAGGGCCAGATGGCTTCACAGGGGAGTTTTAACAAACATTCCAAAAAGAACTAACACCAATCCTGCTCAAACTTTTACAAAAAATTGAGGAAAAAGGAACTCTAGCTAACTCAGTTTAGGAAGCTAATATCATTTTAATACCAAAACCAGGTAGAGATGCTGTAAGAAAGGAAAACTACAGGCCAATCTCCCTAATGAACATAAGTACAAAAATTCTCAATAAAATATTAGCATATTGAATCCAACAGCATATTAAAAGAATTATATACCATGACCAAGTGGGGTTTATACCAGGAATGCAAGGATGGTTCAACACATGAAAATCAATTAATGTAATACAGCACATTAACAAATCGAAAGGGAAAAATTACATGATCATCTCAATTGATGCTGTTTTAGTTTGATAGCTGCTGGAGTGGAACCCACCAGAGATGGATTGGCTTCCAATAAAAGGGGATTTATTTAGTAAGCATATAGTTCTTCAGAGAAAAGGCAGCTAACTTTCAGCTGAGGTTCTTTCTTACATGGGAAGGCATAGGGCAATCTCTGCTGGCCTTCTCTCCAGGCCTCTGGGTTCCAACAGCTTTCCCTGGGGTAATTCCTTTCTGCATCTCCAAAGGCCTGGGCTGAGCTGCGAATGCTGAGATGAGGTATGCTGAGCTGCTTTTTGGCTGTGCTACATTGAGCTCTCTCATTTAAGCACCAGCCAATTAAATCAAGCATCATTCATTGCAGCAGGCTCACCTAGCCAACTGCAGATGTAATCAGCAAGAGATGAGGTTCATGTGCCATTGGCTCATGTCCACAGCAATAGAACTAGGCATCTTCACCTAGTCAAGCTGACACCTGAATCTAACTGCCACAGATGCTGAATAAGCATTCCACAAAATTCAACATCCTTTTTTGATAAAAATGCTCCAAAAGATAGGAATCAATGGTAACTACTTCACTACAATAAAGGAAATACATGAAAAACCAATAGCTAGATTGTACTCAATGGAGAGAGACTGAAAGCTTTCACCCTAAGATCAGGTACAAGATAAGGATGCCCACTGTCACCACTATTATTCAACACTATCCTAGAAGTTCTAGCTATAGCAATCAGGCAGGACAAAGAAATAAAAAGCATCCAAGTTGGAAAGGAAGAAGTAAAACTCTCATTATTTGCAGATGATATGATACTACACATGAAAGCTCCTAAGAAGTCTACAGCAAATTTACTTGAGCTGATAAACAAATTCAGGAAGGTGGTGGGATATAAAATTAATGGGCAAAAATCAGTAATGTTTCTATACACAAGCAATGACCTAGCTGAGGAGTCAGTTAAAGAAAGAATTCCATTCAAAATAGCAACTGAAAGAATCAAGTCCTTAGGAATGAACTTAATTAGATACATAAAGGACTTGTACACAGAAAACTACATAACATTGTTAAAACACATGTGAACACAGCCTGAGGAACCCGAGGGATACCCTCAACCATATCAATATCCATATTGTGAGAGTCCCAGAAGGAGAGGAAAGAAAGGGGCAGAAAGAATATTTAAAGAAATATTGGCTGAAAACTTCCCAAAATTAATGAAAGCCATGAATACACACATCCAAGACACTCAACAAACTCCAAATAGGATACACCTACAGACCTACAATACTGTATATTAAAATTAAACTGTCAAATGACAATGATGAAGAGAAAATTCTGAAAGCCACAGGCGATAAGCAATGTACCACCTACAAGGGAGGCTCAATAAGATTAAGTAATGATTTCTCACCATAAATCATGAAGACAAGAAGTCAGTGGGATAACATATTTAAAGTAGTAACATATTGCCAACCAATAGTTCTATATCTGATAAAACTGTACTTACTTTAAAAATGAGGGCGAGATTAAGACATTCCTAGATAAACAAAAGCGAAGAGAATTTGTCACCACTAGACTGGCCCTATAAGAGATGCTAAAAAGAGTTATTAGATTGAAAGAAAAAAAAACAGTAGACAATCAATTGAAGCCACATGATGAAATAAGATTTCTGATAAGGGTAACAAAGCAGGCAAATATAAATGCAAGTACTATTGTATTTTTCGTTTGCAACTCCACTTTTTACGTTCTACAGGATCTAAAAGGCAAATGCATAAAACATGGTTATAAATCAGTGCTTTTGGACTCATAACTTACAAACATGTAATTTGTATCAATAACTACAGAAAAGTAGGGGTGGAAGAGTATAGGAACACGGTTTGTATACACTATTGAAGTCAAATTGGTATCAAAGAAAATGAGATATTTATAATTTAGGATGTTAAATTTAAGCCCATGAAAACTACAAACAAAATATTGGAGAATATGCAATCACATAGAGACAAAAAAATTAGAGTACAAGTTGCCAGGAGAGGAGGGTGGGGAAATGGTGAATTATTTAATGGGTGTAGGGTTTCTGTTTGGAGAGATGGGAAAGTTTTAATAAAGGAAGGGGGTGAGGGTTCTACAATATTGTGTGTGCTATGAATGCCATTGAATACTAAACTTTGGAGTAGTGGTGATGGGAAAGTTTATGCTGTACATCTGCTCCCACAATTAAAAAAAAAAGACATAGTAACTAAAAAAGAAAATGACAATTAAATGCAGTACATTATCCTGGTTGGCAACTAGTAAAGGAAGAGAAAAAGACTCAAAGAGACATTATTGGGACACATGAAAAATTAGAATATAGACTGTAGCTTTATATCAAAGTTAAATTTCTGGAACTTGATAACCATTCTTATGGTAGTTATGTAAATGGATATCTTTGTTCTTGGGAAATACACATGGAGGTATTAAGTGTTCAAGGAACACAATCTACGCTCTAATGTTCAGGAAATTGATTGATTGATCGATTGACAGACACATAGATGGATAGATAAATCGATGATACAGCAAATGTGACAAAATGTTAAAATTGGTGGATCTGGATGGGGCTGGGTGAGGGCATGGTGGAGTTTTCTGTATGAGATTTGGTATTATTTTTGTAACTGTCCTTTAAGTATTTCAAAATAAAAAGTTAAAAAAATTAAAAAAAAACAAACATATTCTAGAAGATCTTTCTTCATGCAGCAGCTGAGGGGGCTAGCTCTCTCTGGGAGCTGTCAGTAGACAATTCAGAGCTGGAAAGTGATTTGTTTAATGCTATTCATGGAAAAGAGCGGAGATATAGGCAGAACTGAATCTTACAATTTTAAAGTGTTTGCCCTGAATAGGGTTACATGTTTGAGGGCTAGTAAGTGCTGAAATCCATCCAGCCTTCCAGTTTCCAAAGGTGCAGTTGGCTGCTCAGCTGGAGGAAGAGGGGTTTTGTAACTTATCCATCCAGAGGGGGTTCCTTTTTCCCTTTCTACTAAATTGCACAAAAGCATTCAGAATATGCTAGTGGTATACTGCACAACTGTGGCAAAGATGAATTGTACTGAAAATTGAAGAGCCTGTCTTGGTCTCCTGCCTTAATCAATGACAGTATTTATGAATATATACAGGATTTTTCTTGGGAAATAGCTACTGAGATATTTAATCCCTAAAACAAATCAAGTCAACCCCAGGGATGTTCACTAGAAAGCACAGATATGATGGTCTTGAGCTAGGGGCTTTTGATCAGAGAAATTATCAACATGAGAGCCTTTATGGGCTCCTGTTGGTATGAGCAAGACTTTACTTAGAAAGTAACTGCACAAGTTACAGTGGTCACAGAGCTCCATATAAACAATGATTTGGTAGACTTGGTTAATAATTTCCATTTGTATAACATGATGCAAAAACAAAAGAATGAAATTAGTTCTGGTATAGTAATTACTAAAAGCTTTTACTGTTAATGGGAGAATAGTTGTGCTGTTTACTGAAGTTTCTCTTTGGATTTCAAAACACGTATCTTTCGTTATAGGATACGGATAAAAATGGGGATTAAGAAACAGTTTTATAAGCCATTTGAACTGAACTTTCTACTTCAGAACACTCTGAATCTCACAATAATATTGGTAAAAAGCTTGGTTAAAATATTCAAAGCATATAACCTGGCTGATATATAATTCCTGTTCATGGAAACAAGAAGTCACTATTTTTAGAAGTCAGTTTTCCCTGGTGGGACAACAAAACGTGACAATAATCAGGGCTGTATTTTGTAAACTAAATCCTCACTTCCCTTCAGAGAGAAAAAAAAGGGGGAATGAGACACTCAAACAAATGTAACTTTATATGGTATCTAAAAGATTGATTCTAAATTTTGAAAGAATGAAGAAGTTGCCCATTTTATAGATAGGTCTTGCCTTAATTTACCAGGTTTCTAAAACAAATACTATACAATGGGCTGGCTTATTGGGAATTTATTAGAAAATTAATTTATTAATTTTTTATTCAGAGGCTAGAAGGCTTGTTTCCCCCTGGGATCAGTAGCATTCTGGCAGGCGGACAATCCTTGGATTCTTTGGGTATTCCATTATATGGCAATATTTTCTCTTTTATTCTGAGTTCCTGCTGACTTCCAGTTAATGGCTCCCCCTGGTGTGTTTTACCTCATAAGGCCACCAGTCGTAATAGGATGACGACTCATCTGGATTCAGGTGGCCACACCCTCACTGAAGTAACACCTTCATGAGATCCTATTTACACGGATTAAGATTAAGAATGTATTTTTTTTCTGGTGTATATAACTCAATCTGCCACTAGCCAAAACATTATTTTTGAAAATTGATTCTTCTTTTCATTTTTTATTAGAAAAGCTTTAGTTTTATGGGAAAATCATGTAGAACATACAGAGTTCCTATATACGCTTCTCCCCACCCCACCTCCATTATAAACAACTCGCGTGACTGTGCTACCTTCGTTACAACCTATGAAACAATATTATTATAATGACAGTATTAACTATAATCCACTGTAATTACGTTGGGGTTCACGGTTTGTGTTGTTCAGTCCAATCATTTGCTTTGCTTTGTTCTTTTAGTTTTTATTCTTCTAACATATATACAACCTAAAATTTCCCCCTTTAGCCACCTTCAAATATATAATTCAGTTGTGTAAATTACATTCACAATGTGTGCTACCATCCCCACTATCCGTTAACTAAAACATTTCCATAACCCAGAAACTCTGTACCAATGAAACTTTAACTCGCAATTTTCTATACCATCCGTCCCCTAGTAACTTGTATTTTGGAATCTGACTTTATGAATTTGCATATTCTAATTCTTTCATATCACTGATCATACCATATTTGTCCTTTTGGAATCTGACTTTATGAATTTGCATGTTCTAATTCTTTGATATCACTAACCATACAATATTTGTCCTTTTATGTCTGGCTTATTCATTCAACATGATGTCTCCAAGTTTCATCCATGTTGTCACATCCTTAGTCAGAACATCAATCCTTTTTACAGCTGAATGATATTTCATTGCATATATATATATATATATATATATATATATATAAAACACTTTGTTTATCCATTCATCAAGTGATAGGCACTTGGGTTGCATTTATCTTTTAGATGTTATAAATATTGCCATTATAGACATAAATGTGCAAATATCTGTTTGAATCCCTGCTTTCATTTCTATTGGTATATACCTAGATGTGGGATTGTTGGGTCATATGGTAATTCTATAACTAACTTTATGAGGAACCACCAAACTCTTTTCCACAGCAGCTGCACCATTTTATACTTCCATGAAAAATGAACAAGTATTCTTATTTACAACAACCTTTCCAACACTAGTTACATTTCATATAAATTATCCATTCTAGTCAGTGTGAAACTTATGGTTTGGGTTTGCATTTTTCTAACAGCTAATGATGTTCCGTATCTATTCTTGTGCTTATTGGCCATTTGTGTACCCTCTTTGAAGAGATATCTATTCAAATCTTTTGCTTATTTTTTAGCTGGGTTGTTTATCTTTTCATGTTTGAATTGAAGGATTTCTTTATATATTCTGGAATATGAAACCTTTTTGGATATGTGGTTTCTAAATCTTTTGGTCTATCTATAAGTTGTCATCTTTACTTTCATGATAAAGTCCTTTGGTACAAACATGTTTTTAAATGTTTATGAACTCCATTTGTGTATTTTTCTTTGGTTGCTCAAAATTTTTGGAGTGGAGTCTAAGAGACCACTGTCTAACACAAGGTCCTAAAGCTGTTCCTTTATGTTTTTTCCACTAAGAGTTTTATGTTTAGGTTCTGATATTTAGATCTTTGACTCATTTTGAGTTAATTCTTGCATACACTATGAGGTTCATCTTCATTCTTTTGCAAATGGAGATCCAATTTTCCCAGGATCATTTGTTGAAGAGACAATTCTTTCACCACTCAGTGGATGAGGCACCCTTGTCAGAAATCAGTTAGCCATTGATGTAAGTCTGAACTTTGAATTTGATTCCAATGATTTACATGACTTTCCTTGCACCAGTACCGTATTGCTTTGATTACTTGAGCTGTGTAATAAACCTAAAAATTAGAAAGTGTGAATCCTCCAAATTTGTTTTTTTTTAAGATGGTTTTGGCTATTCATGGCCCCTTATTCTTCCAAATAAATTAGATAATTTCCTTTTCCATTTATGCAAAGCAGACCACTGGCATTTTGATTGGGATTGTATTTAATCTGTAAATCATTTTAAGTAGAATTGACAACTTAATGATATTTAGTCTGTCAATCCATGAGTGTATAATATTCCTCCTTTTATTGTGGTCTTTTTAAATTTCTTTTGGTAATGATTTCTAGTTTTCAATGTGCACATCCTTTATATCCTTGGTTAGATTTATTACTAAACATTTGATTCTTTAAATTACAGTATTGGCTTGTTAATGGTGCCAGAATACAATATATCTGAAACGGCTTTTATAAAGGGAATTTATTAAGTTGCAAGTTTACAACTCTAAGGCTGTAAAAATTTCCTAACTAAGGCACCCAAAGAAAGACACCTTTGGTAAGGAAGGAAGGCCAATCTAGTAAGGCATGTGGCTGACTTCTTCTGGTCCTTTGGCTTTTTGTTTCAAACCACTTCCCAAGGGAGTTTTCTTTCTGCATCTCCAAACGTCTGGGTCCTATGTTGGTTCTGTCGGCTCTGAACTTTTTCCAGAATGGTTCCCTCTTAAATGACTCCAGTAAGTGACCCCACCTTGAATGGGTGAAGACGCATCTCCATGGAAACCACTTAATTAAAATGTCTCACCCATAATTTGGTCATCACATCTCCATGGAAAAAAGTGATCAAAAAGATCCCACCCAACAATATTGAATCAGGTTTAAAGAACATGGCTTTTCTGAGGAAACTACAACTTTGAACCAGCACAGTTACTATTGCAAATGAATTGTTTCCTTGATTTCCTCTATAGATTGTTCATTATTAATGTAAAGAGACACTAGAGATCTGGTACCCCATCACTTTGTTCAATTCAGGCATTAGCTTTGGTAGCTTTGCTGTGGATTTTTAAGGATTTTCTGTATATTTGATCATGTCATCTGAAAATAATGAAAGTTTTACTTTTTCTTTCTATTTTGGAGACTTTTATATCTTTGCTGCCTCTCTGCTCTGGCCACAACATCCTGTACAAAGCTGAAGAACACAGGTGACAGTGGGCATCCTTGCTTTGTTCCAGATCTTAGTGAGAAAACTTTCAGACTTTCACCATTGAGTGTGATGTCAGCGGTGGGTTTTTCATATATGTCCCTTATTATGTTGACGATTTTTCCTTCTTTTGCTACTTTTCAAATGTTTTTATCAAGAAAGGATGCTGGATTTTGTCAAAGGCCCTTTCTGTGTTAATCAGAAGGTCATGTGGGTTTTTTTCCTTCTTTTTATTAATGTGCTGTATTTATTTTCTTATATCGAACTAGCTTTTGAAAGAATTCACATGAATTAGCATAAATTCACTCCAAATAGAAATATAAACCTGCATAATAAAAGGTAGTAACTCAGCAAGAATTTGACTTCATCTTCAATTCCAGCAGGATTCCAAATTATGTGGAATGTCACTGCCACAAGCACCTTAGTGGAAACTGGAATTAAAGAAAAATATGCTATATCTACTTCTGCTGTGCTTAGCTATCTTTTTTGTGTTCAGTTTTGCATTCTTAATTAACTCTTCACAAAGTTATCATAGGTGTTTATGGCATGTTCCTTCTTTATTTTCTCAACTTAACCCACAATGCTCCAGATTACCATTATATTAAACTGATATCTGGTTTAGGTGAGCTGTGAAGGTTAGAATCTTGGCTGATGTGAAATTTACATGATATGGAATCTCTGAAATTACTCATAAATGCTAGTTCTCTTATCTCTACCCTCCTAGTCTTGCCCCCAGGTGGGAAATAGAAAGAATTACCTTTCAAACTGAACCAAGTTGCAATATGAATTTTATTATCACCTTTCTTCCTATCCCTCAATTCCTGTACTTCTATTTCATTGGCTCATATCTTCATTGAGCATTAATGAAACAATCAAATTCCTTCATACCCAATTTTGTTTAAGAAAAGATTTCCCATTCTATAATTACACAACATGATTTTTAAATATTAATTCAATACTTGAAATTCTTCTCTGTTAGATTTGCTCATAATTTCTCCCCATGGTTCAAGACAGCATCATTTGAAAACTTGATTCTAAAGCACAATATGTTTGCTATTACCTTTCAACTTTGTATCATCTGAAAATTTAGTTATTATTACTTCTATTGATTTAACCAATATAAGGAAGAGGGGTTGAAAGAAGTCAAAATAAACCAAAGAGGTCATTGGAAGTTTATTGGAGAAGATCCTGATTGTTGGATTAAATTGACAACAAACAATTGAATTCCTATTGTATGTGCTAAGTATTATCTTATATGTTATTTCCTTTAATGAAAGACTTATTAATTAAAATTACCTGAGCATGATTGTTTTGTAGGTAATTATTATCTCTACTTATAGTGTCACTGTGGAATAAAGAGTTGAGAAAAATGAAACACACTGATTAGAAGCACTGCTGAAATAATGGATAATGGTTATGCCTGTAAATGTGAGTAATGACTACTGAGTACCTCAAAACCTAATGAGACTTTCAGTTCTTGGAAACGAATTCACTAGTTATCGTGGGTATTGTCTTAAAACCTCCCTGAAGGAATACAGTGGAAAAAGATTCCAGTGATCTTGCAAATGCATTGTGAACCCCATGGAGTATGATATTCCCCTTGAAAGTCAAGAAATCAAGTGATTAAGTAGAAGACAAGGAAAGTTCCTCACAACAAAACTAAGAAGCTGCCTACACTCAGGTCTGCATTCCTTTTTATTTCGAATGATTATGTGTTTGTACACCCTGGGCAGTAATTTGAAACAACTCTTCGTCACTGAATTGGAGGATAATCCTCCTGGGTAACAAAGATGTCACATGGCATTCTACCAAATGCCTTACTTAAATCAAGTTATGGTATGGAGGAAGTAGTCATTAACTGGATGTTTATTAATCCTACCAAAAATTAAATAAGTGTGATCTGATCTAAACTGCTTATCAAAGCGATTTTTAATGTCCACAGCTCATTGTTCAATAATAAGTCTATCTAGAATTTACAATAATATTAATCTCTATATGTAGCTCTTATGATAGTTCATTTTTTCGCTAAAACAGATAACATGATATAATAACAATTAATGTAGAATTTTCTTCATTCTCCATGATTTCTGGGTATTGTGGAAATAGTACTGAAACTTTGGTCAGATAACCTGGATTATATTTTTAGGTTTATTGCCTAGACAAATTTGCCTTTGACAAGCCACTTAAATCTCTGGACCATCTATAAAGAAAGCAGTCTTATTTCAGAGTTCTGAGATTAGTAGTCTGGCCCATTCTCTGAACTGTGTAATCCTAGAATGCTAACAAGATTTAGTCAAGATTATTAACTGGATGGTTGCAGAAGCAAGCTCAAAAATCGGGTTTCCTCATTTGAGTTCTAATCTTTTTTTCACTATCAATATGCAATGGATGACTCTAAAAATCAATAGAAAATGGATGTGAAAGAACTTCTTAAAGTATGGCATGGTAAAGAATTATAGAGTCATGATGATAATTTATCAAATATTTCTTCTGCAAAACTTTCATTATTATAAGACACTAGTCTAAACTTAGAAATTTACAGAAGAAATTTACATAAGGTTTATTTCCACAAGGATGTTCCCACATCAAGAAACATGGTATAGTTTATATATGGAAATAAATATTATAAGTTGCTAGTAACAAGGGTTCCCTAAAATTATTTCTGGAGGGAAAAGATCTGCATCAATTTTTCAGAACATTCTGGAAATAATCCACAACAATCAGAAAATGATTTCTTATTTGCAAGTTCAGCTTAAAAGATATAAATGGCATGGAATCTAAATGGCGAAGGCATAAACCCTTTGTTTCAAAAACTGTCTTACGATTTCATTTGATTTCTGCCATATTACCAATGTCAATATCATTGGCCCAAACAATAAATACACCTTATTGTTTGGCTATGTATAATTGTTCTGTATATTATAGGTCATAATAATATAAGTCCGGTGGACAGTGATAAAAACAAATCAGGCAGCTCATTCCCAGCACAAACCTTAAAGCAATAAAGCAATATAATGAGGCTGAAAAAGTAGGAAGTGTTTAGCACTAGTCCCTGCTGGCCACAATATCTCCAGCTAAATCGATATTATGAGCCTTTGGAGGCCTTTGAAGGAAACAAATTGCATTTCCAATCAATATAAATCTCAGAGACTCACATGGTCTTATCAAAATGATCCACATATTGTATAGCCTGTCAGGACTGTGAAAGCCACAATGTCACTTTATTTGTGCGCAATTGTCCTAGGGGATTATGAATTGGGATCTGAGAAGATGACTGGGACTCACTTTTGTTTAGGGCTTCCTCAACAGAAAAGTTCTTCTCTGGTCTTAAATGAGTAAGTAAATCCATGAGATGTTCTTTGCATCCAAGTTGAGTTGTTCATAGAAATATTCCTTCATCTGATCAAGTAATGGATATTTATTAAGCATCCAAGACACGACACTAGCACAGTAAGAGAACCTGATCTACCAAGTGAGAGAACACGCAGCATCCTCCTGGAAAACTAATTACCCCTTTTAGTGCAGCTGGTGTCTTTCTCAACACCTCTCCAGCAACATTAATTCCACATCAGCAGCAATTTCTCTTACGTGTCTATCATATCCTATACTTACATGAATGCACAGTCTTACCTACTGATCAAAAAAGGTATTGGCAGTTCATAGAAAACTTAAATCTAACACACAGTGATGTCTGACAAAACTTCAAGTTTGAATTACTGCCAGAACACAGATGTAACTAACATGCATTTAATATGTATTGATTATATGGCAGGCACTGTGCTAAGAGAACAATAACTTGAGAGAAGAGTTTTTATTATCCACATCTAATAGATAATGAATCGAAATATGAATCTAAAGAAAAATTAAATAACTAGCCAAAAATCAAGCAATCTAGTCAGTGAATGAAGCAGCATTTTAAACCAAGTTTGCCTTATTCTACAGTCAAAATTGTATTCATTTCCTCCTTAATAGAAGAGACACATTATCATGTCAGTATTGGGTGCTGGTAAAGGCAACGAAGATATTAAAATAATCAGGGCATCTGCCAAGTTCTACCCTTCCCTGCCTTAGGCTACACTGCATTTTAAAAATATGTTAAACAATGAGGAAGAAAGCATTGAGGGTGAAATGAGAAAAAGGAAAAAGGAATAGAGGAATAACTTCCACGTTCAAGGTATATCAGGGTATTTACACAAACATTAACTCAACTCTCATAATATTGTTCCTATTTCCACAGACAGGGAGGTCACCCTCTGAATAGCAGCCCCAGGCTTGAAACCCAGGCCTGCCTGACTCAAAGAGGATGTATTTTCAAGCACCCTTCTTTGTTCCTACTCAGTCCTAACAAAGCACAGGGAGCACTGAGGAAGTGCCTCCTCTCATTAGAGTGGAAGGGGAATGGAACTACTTTCTAAAGCCTCTTTATTTCCTCTTTAAGTTATTCACAGCCAAACTCAAGAACTTCCTACACCTGTGCCTGTAAAATAACTTAACCTTCAGTTTATCATTTGCTTCTCATTTTTCATCTTCTCTGCAGTCGAATAATTTCTATTTTACCTGAGCCTTTTTGAAAATGAATGCCGGCACATGAGCTATTCAGACCTGATAATGATGACTAGGCCTTTTATTTCCCAACAGATTTTGTATTGTCTTGAACTTCCTATTTAAAGTTGTTGCTAAGCAGCACTAGAGGACTGTGAGTTTGAAGATGTTTATTTAGTGATGATGACAAACAGGTACTGTGTAACATCCTATGCCTCACCCCATTTTCCTGATGCTGTTTTTATGGCTCGCAGGTCTTCTGCCTAGCACAGGTGTACCTCCTCCATTCGTTTACTTAACTCTGATTCATTCTTCATTGTCATCTCCTGTGGAAGTTTATGATTTGCCAAATGATGCCAACTCCCTTCATGCATTTCTTTACAGCCCTTGTGAGAGTTGCAAGCATACATGTCTGTGACAGATTATATAATCCTGGTCTCTTGTACTAGAAGGCTAACTCCATGTCCATTTTTGCTGAGCATTGTATTGCTAGATGCCCAACAACATTCCTGTGTGTGGTAAATCCTCCATAAGCATATTTTAAAATAATTAATTTGCAAGCCAACCATCTATAATTAGAACTAGATAGATCTGTAGTGATAGAATGCGTTCTATGGTGACAGAATGCATTACTAGCCTACTGCTAGTAAGTGCATACTCTTGTAATAATTGGTAGGTTCACTGGTGCCTTTAATCAGTTTGTGGAGAAATAAATATAACTTACTGTATCCCTACACTAGTTCCCCCCCTCTCTTTTTGCATGTTTGCAGATCTCCCAGCATGAAACAACTTAACACATGTTGCAGAAACTTTTCAATAATTTCAAATAAGTGAGCACTTCACTCCCTTCAGTAACTGACATTCTGCTTTTTTGACATCCAGTGGCAGGTAAGAGAAATTTAATCAAGACTTTACACAATGACCTTCCTTCTTATTTAATTATTTAATTTTGGTACTTTCCCAAGAATGAAGAAGTATATCTATTCCTAGATATCCAAGTATCTAGGAATATTTTGCCACCCTTAGAAATTGAAATGGTTTGGACTCTTTACAATTTGTCAATGCTCCTTATGCCAATTTGAAAGTATTATGTACTCCAGAAAACCCATGTTTTAATCGTGATCCAATCTTGTGGGAACAGCTGTTTCTTTTAATCCTGATTTATCACTGCAGATTGGAAAGTCGATTAGATTATCTTCACAGAGATGTGACACATGCAATTGTGGGAATGATCTTTGATTAGATGGAGATGTGACTCCATCCATTCCAGGTGGGTCTCGATTAGTTTAGTGGAATCCTTTAAGAGGAAACATTTTGGAGAAAGTCAGAGATGACAGATATGACAGAGCCAAAAGAAACTTCAGAGAAGAGCTGACACAGAGACACAGATGTTTGGAGATGCTTGGAGCACAGCAGATGTCACCATGATATGTTAAGCAAGCGAGAGCCTGGAGAGAACCAAGGGAAGTCAAGACATGAAAGCCAGCCCCAGGAAAGCAAATAAGGAACCCCCACAGGGATAGAGGCAGAAAGCAATAGAGCCCAGGAGCAAGGGACCAGCCATGTGACTTCCAAGCTGACAGAGGTATTCCAGACCCATCAGACTTCTTGGATGCTCTAGTTTGGACATTTTTATAGGTTCAGAACGGTAAATGTATAGCTTATTAAATTCCTCTTTTAAAAAGCTGCTCCAGTTCTGGTATATCACATTCTGGCAGCTTACAAACTAATATCCTCCTTTATTTAGATTATTGGATTTCAATATTCAACTTTAGAGGATTGTAGGGAGATGATGGAGTGTGGAGTTCCAGAATTCACTCATTCCAGTATAACAATTTTTAATAAGCAAGGACTGTCTGAATCAATCAATTTAAATTCTGGAGGCCAATAGAACAGTACAACCACCAGTGAAAGACGGGAGGAAGAAGATGGTATATTAAACTAAAGACCAATAAATTGCTTTCTCTGTGCAGTGTTAACTGGTGACCATCTCCCATTTTCATGGTAAGCTCCTGTGGGATCCAGCTCCTGCACAGCTCACTAGTGAGATAAAGGACAAAAAATCATCTTCCCCAAGACCAGGGATAGGCATGGCCAATTACTAATCATCACTTTTGATTAGCAACTTCAGATCACTGAGGACCTGGCTTTCAGGGCAGTGATTATTCCAACTTTCCCTAGAAAAAGGTAGTGATAAAAGAGACTTAAAGAAGCTAAGATTCCTCAGGACTGTTGGGGATAGTTAGCTGAAGGGCTGCATTTGCTGTGCAAGCCAAGGACTCTCAGCTATGGGGAACCATGGAGGAAACTCTTGGTTCCCTTCCTTATCCCCTGCTCAGCGCATTTTGGAGCCAGTCTGTACTCCTTTCATGGTGCCTTGCCCTATTTCTACTAGGACAAATGTCTGGGAAACTCTTTTCCAGAGAGCCTCTTTCCAAGACCTTGTCTTCCAGGTGAAAACAACTAGAAAAATGGAAGGAGTATAAGAAACTATAGAAGAGGACAGTCTAGAGTATAAAAAACTATAGAGGAGGACAGCCTATTTTAAACAACTGAGAATGGGAGGTCTGTCTCTTGGGAAATAGAGGGGGCATTCAAAGTGCTGTAAGCTTGGGAACTCAAAAATGATTAACAAGCACAAGCCCAGGACAAAATACAGGCCCAGAAAAGCCAAGGAAGAGCCTGTGCACTGCATTTGCCTTGGGCAGACCTTCCTGATAGGACCGAAGCTCAAGGAAATCTCCTGTCTCATCACCAACTGGTTACAAATTCAAGAAACAGACATCTCAGAGAATAAATCTCAAAGTTGATTTTTTAAAAATATTAAAATATACAATGTGTAACAAAAGAGTACAAGACAAACAAAGAAATAAGAAATGATGGCCCAGCCAAAGGAAAAGGGTAGAAATACAGAAAACATTAATGAAGAAGACAAGAATGTGGACATTCCAACGATATTAAAAAAATGCTCAAGGAGATGAAGGAAAATAGAGAGAGAGAACTAAAGGATATTAGGAAAACAATGAATGCACAATATGTGAATCTTAGAAAACAAATAGAAAATTTTAAAAGGAACCAAACACAACAAGTGGAGTTGAGGACCACAAAGCTAAAATGAGGGTTTCAAGAACAGATTGTAGCTGATTGAATAAAGAATTAGCAAACTTGAAGACGAGATAATCGAAAGGACTCAGGCAAGAAGCAGGAAAAAAAAGAATTATAAAAAGTGAACTAGCCTAAGACACTTCTGGGACAAATCAAGCATACCGATATATACACTAGGGGTGTCCAGGAAAGAGGAGAAAGAGAAAGGAGCAGAAGGAATATTCAAATAACTAATGACAGAGAACTTCCCAAACTTAGCAAAGGACATAAATATGCACATCCAACAAGCCCAGAAAAGAACAAACAGGATAAACATGAAGAAACATACATCCCATCATTCATTGATCATACTATCAAATGCAAAGGACAAGGAGAGAATATTGAAAGCTGCAAGAGAAAAGCAAAAAGTAATGTACAAGGGAATCTCAATTAGATTGAATACCAATTTCTCATCAAAACCATGGAGGCAAGAAGACAGTGGATTAAAACGCTGAAAGTGCTGGAATAAAACAACTGCTAGCCAAGAATTTAAATACAGTGAAACTTTATTTCAAAGAATGAGGGAGTGATTAAGACATTTCAAGATAAACAAAAGCTGAAGGAGTTCATCACCAATAGATCTGCCTTATAAGCAATGCTAAAGGGAGTTCTTCAGACTGAAAGTAAAGGACATTAGACAGAAAATCAAAGCAACAAAAATAAATAAAGACCTGTGATAAAGGTAACCACTTGGATAATTATAAATGCTATTATTGTAGGGTATTGTTTGGTACATAACTCAACTTCTTATTTCCTATAGGTGCTAAAATGCAAATGTGTAAAAAGTAATAATGTACTTATTTGTTTTAGACATACAATATACAAATATATAAGTAGTAACAAGTACAAAAAAGGTTGAGGGACAGAGGGATACAAGAAAAATATATGTGTATGTTGTTGAAGTCAAGTTGGTATCAAACCAAATATGATTGTTATATGATGATCATTATACATGAAGGATGTAAAAATTTTAACCCATGGTAACTACAAGGAAAACACATGAAAAATATATTCAGGTAGAAATAAAAAGGCACTCAATATGTTACAAAGCAAAACAATAAAATAAATATGAAAGTAGGCACTAAAAGAAGAATTAAGTGATAAAAAAGTTATATTAATTATAAGGGATATATAGAAAAATGGCAGAAGAAAGTCCTGCCTTATTAGTAGTGACTTTAAATGTAAATGCATTAAAAATTCCAATAAAGTGGCAAAGATTTGCAGAATGGATACAAAAAAATAACCCAACTATGTGTCATCTGCAAGAAATTCACCTTAAATTCAAAGACAAAACTAGGTAGAAAGGGAAACGGTGAAAAATATGCCATGTAAGTAGTAACCAAAAGAGAGCTGTGGTAGATATACCAATAATAGAAAAAATCGACTTGAAGTCAAAAACAGTTACAAGGGACAAAGATGGTCAATTATATACTAATAAAGGTGTCAATTCAATAAAAAAGTAACAATTATTATAAATAAATAAGTAAATATATATATATATACCAAAAAGCAGAATGTGAAAATATATGAAGCAAATATTGATAGATTTGAAGGGAAAAATTGATGGGTCTGTATTAACAGTAGGAGACTTTAATACATCAGTTTAATTAATGGATAGAATGTCTATTCAGAAGATTAAGAGGAAAACACAAGACTTGAATGATACTCTAAACCAGCAAGACCTAACAACCTATATAAAATACTTCACCCTGAAATAATATGATACACATACTTTTCGAATACACATAGATTATGCTCCAGGATAGACCATATGTTAAGTCATTTTTTAGTTTGCTAGGTTGCTCAAAACAGATACCATAAAATAGCTTGATTTTTTTTTTGCACCAGCAGGCATCAGGAATTGAAACTGGGTCTCTGGCAAGGCAGGCAAGAACTCTGCCACTGAGCCACCATGGCCTGCCCAAAATGGCTTGACCTTTAACAATGGGAATTTATTAGCTTACAGTTTGAGATTATAAGAATATCCAAATCAAGGCATCATCAAGGTTACGCTTTCTTTCCAAAGACCAGCTTCCAGTGACCCTTGGGTCGTCTGCCACATGGCAAGGCACATGGTGGTATTTGCTAATCTCTGCCCTCTCTTCCAAGTTTTGTTGCTTTCAGCTTCTTATTTCTGGGGATCTCTCTCTCTCTCTCTCTCTTTCTCTCTCTGGATTAAGACCCATCCTGAATGAGGTGGGTCATCGATGACTGAAATAACCTTGGCAAAAGATATTATTTTCAATGGGTTCACACTCACAAGAATGGATTAGCTTTAAGAATACATTTTTGGGTACACAGTTTCAAACTTCCACATGTCATATTTTGAACCCCAAAATGATATGTTCTTTCAACAAACAAAACATATTTATTCTATCACAATAGTCCCCAAACCTTATAACATTTCAGTAACAATGCTAAAGTACAATGTCTCATCCAAACTGGTTATATGTGTGATCTGCCCTGGGTCACAATTTCTTTCTTTCTATGGACCCGTGAAACCTAGAGAACAAGTTATCTGCTTCCAATATACAAAGGAGAGACAGGAATAGATAGGCATTTCCACATAAGAAAGAAGAAATTAGAAAGAAAACAGGGGTCATGGGCCCCAAACAATTCTGAGACTCTGAAGGGCACATTTCATTAGATTTCAAGGGAATGATCTAGGGAATGATATTTTGCTCTCAGGCCTGATGGAGCAGCAGTCCAACCCTTTCCAGGTGCTTGTGCAGTGGCCATGATCTCCCTGAAAAATGGAGTGAAGGTACAAACCTCTGAGAACACTGGGGTTATTTGCCAGAATTTCCACAACCCATGAGGTATAGGCATCATCCTCTTTGGAGACTAGGGCAGCAGGACTCTTCTTGAAAAAGGGAGCAGAAGGCCCATCTTCTCCAAATGCTAGGGCAAGCTCACCATTTCCACACACATGGGTTGCCTTGCAATTTTTTCCCAAGAAGATGTCTTTGGTCCAAACCTCAGCTTCTTCCATGGTTCAGACATTGAAGTGCTTTTTCCTTCAATCCATTCCTTTTAGTCCAGGCTGGAAGTGGTTCCATTCGCACAGATCTCACAAAAAAAAAAACTTGTCACGTTTGCACGCAGTACACAGAGGTCCAAACCATCAGACAAAGAACCTTCCACAAATTCTTTCTGGATAACTGCATATTCAGCCCTGAGTTGCACTGAAATGGTTGACTGGATCATTCAGCTAAACCCTCACATGGAGTACTAGCCTCTGGAGACTCAATTTCCGGAATCTCAAAATTTTCAAATTTTTCAAAACCATCAATTCCTTGTTTCATTGTGTCCAGGAGTTCAGTTCTCTGCTTATCCCTTTCCTCTGACATTTTAATATACTCTAAGGAGAAACAAGGCTGCAATTTCCACATTTAGCTTGGAAATTTTCTTAACTAAATATCCAAGTTCATTACTTTCAGATTTTGTCTTGCTTCTAATATCAGAACCTAATTTTTCAAAGCTCTCAGCCACTTTAAAACAAGGATTGTCTTTCCTCCACTTCCAAGTGACATACTGATCATTTCTAAGGCCTTAAACAGAAGTATCTTTAGCATCCGTATTTCTACCAAGAGTTTCTTCAAAGCAATCTAAGCCTTTTTCTATCAAACAGCCTCTACTGTTTTTTCCAGCCTCTACTCATTATTCAATTCAAAATCTATTTCCACACTTTTTGGCATTGGCAATATCAGCACTCCATTCTCCTGGTACCAAAGTCTGTTTTAGTTTGGTAGGTTCTCAACATATATACCATGAAATCATTGATTTTTAACAATTGGAATTTATTAGCTTACAGTGTGAGGTGGTGAGAAGGTCCTAATGAAGTCATCATCAAGGCAATACTTTCTTCCTAAAGACCAGCTGTTAGCAATCCTTGACCCCTCTGCCACATGGAAAAACACATGGCAGCACCTGCTGGTCGCTCCCTTCTCTTTGAGGTTTTGTTGCTTTCATTGTCTTGTTTCCATGGCTTTCTCTATCTCTCTCTCTCTGTCTCTTTCTCTGTTTCTCCCTCTCTGTGTCTCTCCATCTCTGTATTCAACCCATTACAAATTAAAACCCATCTGGAATGGGGTTTAATCATCTTACTGGATGGATCACACCTTAACTGAAGAAGCCTCATCAAAAGATCCTACTTACAATGGGTCTACACCCACAAAAATAGAGTAACTTTCAGAAGAGGTTTTTCTGAGGTACATATAGTATCAAACCACCACAAACCACAAACCAAGTCTCTATGAAACGAAAAATAATGAAATCATACAAATTATCTTCCACGACCACAATGGAATGAACCTAGAATTCAACAACAAAGGCAGAAGTGGAAAATTCACAAATAGGTAATAAACAACCTATTTTAAAACAACCAGTTGGTTAAAGGGGACGGAAGAGAAATTAGAAAATATCTTGAGGTAAAATAAAATGGAAATAAAGCATTCCAAAGCCTATGGAATGATGCTATACAAAAAAGGCAGTGCTGAGAGTAAAATTTATAGCTCTAATTGTTAACATTAAAAAATAAGAAAGATTTCCAATCAGAGACTGAACCTGAAAGCTGAAGGAACTACAAACAGAAAAGCAAACAAAACCCAAAGTGAGCAGAAGGAAGGAAACAACAAAGATCAATGGCATAGATAAATTAAATAAAGAATAAATAAAGAATGAGAGAACCAATAAAACCAAAGATGACTCTTTACAAATACCAATAAAATTCACAAACATTACCTAGACTGGTGAAGAAAAGAAGAGCAAAAAATAATAACTAAGATCAGAAAATAAAAAAGGGACATTACCACTGACCCCACTGAAATAAAAAGGATTATTAGATGATGATATGAACAAAAAACTATACACCAACAAATGAGACACAAACTGCTTATCTTGATTCAAGAAAATACAGAAGATCTCAGCAAACCAATAAATAGTAAAGAAACTGAAGCAGTGATTAAAAAAAACTCCCAAAAAAGAAAATCTCAGGACCCAATAGCATCAAAGGGGAATTTTACCAAATATTCCAGGAGGAATTCACAACAATCCTGCTCATTCTCTTCCAAAAATGTGAAAAGGGGGGCGCAATCCTTAGTCACACTGTGCAGCCAAAATGACCCTCATACTAAGGCCAGATAAAGATACAAGCATCCTCAACAAATTATTAGCAAATCACATCCCAAAGCACATTAAAAGAAGACTATCTCATGATGAAATGGTATTTATCCCAGTTATGCAAGAATGGTTCAACATAAGAAAATCAATTTATGTAATGTGTCACATTAATAGAATGAAAGAATAAAAAACACAAAATCACCTCAATTGATGCAGAAAAGGCATTTGACAAAACCCATCACCCTTTCTGGATAAAATCCCTTAGAACACTAGGAATAGAAGATAGCTTACTCAAGATGATAAGGACATATATGAAATAGCCACAGCTGACAACTTACTTAATAGTGAAGGATTGAAAGCTTTCCCTCTAAGATTAGGGAAAAGATAAAAAGATAAGGATGCCTACTTTCATCATTGCTATCAACATTGTCCTATGAGTTCTAGCCAGATCGATAAGGCAAGAAGAAGAAATAAAATGCATCTAAATTAGAAAGAAAGGAGTAAAACTTCCCGTTTGCAGATGACATGGTCCTAAATAAAAAAAAATCCTTTAAAATCCACAACAAAGTTTCCAGAGCTAATAAGAAATTCAGTAAAGTGGCAGGGTAGAAAATCAACACCCCAAATATCAGTATCATGTTTATACACTGATAATGAACAAGTGGAAGAAGGAATCAAGAAAAATATTCCGTTTACAATAGTAAGTTAGAGAATCAAATATCTAGGAATACATCTAATCAAAGATGAAAGAACTCAGATACAGAAAATTACAAAACATTCCAAACAGATATTATAGAAGACCTAAATAAATTGAAGGAAATTCTGTTTTCAGAAATTGGAAGATGAAATATTGTTAAAATGTCAATGCTAGCCAAAGATATTTACAGATTCAATGAAATCGCAATCAAAATCAAAATCTAATTTTTAATTTGCAGAAATTAGAAAGCCAATCATCAAATTTATATGGGAGGGTAATGACCCCAAATATCCAAAGCCACCCTGAAAAAGAAAACTGAAGTTGGAAGACACACTTCCCAAAGTTAAAACTTATTACAAAACCTTAGTAATCAAAGCACCATGGTTCTAGTACAAGGACAGGCATATAGACTCAAGGAACTGAATTGAGAGCTCAGAAATCAACCCTAGACATTTTTGATATGGAAGAAAAAGCACTCAATTGTGAAAGTATAATCTCTGCAATAAATGGTGCTGGGAAAACTGGAAAACCATTTGCAAAAAAAGGAGGAGGACCCCCAACATGATACTTTATACAAAATCAATCAAAATGTATCAAAGACTTAAGTATAAGACATAAATTATCAAACTGTTAAAAGAAATTGTAGGAAATTATCTTCAGAATTTTGTACTAGGCAATGGTTTCTTAGACCCTACACCCAAAGCACAAGCAATAAAAGAAATAATAGATAAATCTCATCAAAATTAAAAGCTTTTTTCCACAAAGTATTTCATCCTGACATTAAAACAACAATTTGCATACTGGTAGAAAATATTTGGAAATCACATATCCGGTGAAGATTTGTTATCCAGAATATATCAGATAATCCTTCAACTCAATAACAAAAAGTAAAACAATCCATTTTTTTAAATGGACAAAAGACTTAGACATCTCTCCAAAGAAGATATACAAATGGACAGAAAGCACATAAACGGTGATCACCATCATTAGCCATCAGGGAAATGCCACTCAAAACTCCAACAAGATAACATCACATACCCATTAGAATAGCTACTATTTAATGGTAGAATGCCCTACTATTAAGAAAACAAAATGGAAAAAAATAAGTGTTGGAGAAGATGCAGAGAAATCAGGAGCACTCATTCATGGCTAGTGGCAATGTAAAATGGTGCAGCTTCTGTGAAAGAGTTTGGTAATTCCTCAGAAAGTTAATATAGGATATCTATATGACCCAGCAATCACACTTCTAAGCATATAACTGAAAGTACAAAAACAATGAATTGAACAGATATCTGTCCATTGATGCTCACAGTAGCATTATTCACAATTGTCAAACTATAGAAGCAACCTGTGATGGTCAGGTTCATGTGTCAACTTGGCCAGGTGCAGGTGTCTGGTTGTCTGGTCAAATAAGCATTGGCCTGTCTGTTGCTGTGAGGACATTTCATGAACTTAAATCATGACCATGTTGGCTGCATCCACAGCTGATTGCAATCATTTGCAATCAGCTAAGGGGAGTGTCTTCTGCAATGAGTGATGCTTAATCTAATCACTGGGAGGCTTTTAAGGAGGATTCAGAAGAGACAACCACTTTTTCTACCTCAGCCAGCCAGCCTCTCTTGAGAGTTCATTGCAGACCTTCATTGGAGCTGCCAGCTCACAGCTTGTCTCATGATTTTTGAACTCTTACATCCCCACAGTTTCGTGATATTTACAGATATCTTCTCCTGATTCTGTTCCTCTAGAGAAGTCTAGCTAATATACAATCCAAGCAATGAATGGATAAACTAAATGTGGCATATATATATACAATGGAATATTATCCAGCCATTAAAAGGACTAAAGTCCTGATATGTGGGAAAAGATGGATGAACCTTGAATATATCATGTTGATGAAAGAAGTCAGAAATATAAGGACTAATATTGTATGATCTCACTGAATTGAAATAGTTATAATAAACAAAGTCATAGAGTCAGCATCTACAATACAGATTACCAGGGAAGAGGGTGGATATAGGGAATGGGACATTAAGTTTTAACTTAATAGGTACAGGGTTCCTATTTGGAATGATGGTAATAGATGGTGGTGATGGTAGCAAGACAAAGTGAATATAATTTACAGTTCTGAAATAGATACCTCAATGTGGTTAAAAGGGGAACTGTTATGCTCTATACATGGTAACAGAATGAAATTAAAAAAAAAATCCATGCAGCTACATAAACAGTGAACCTTAAGTTAAACCATAGACTAAGTTAATTGTGCTGGTTTGAAAGGATGTATGACCCCTGAAAAAGCCATGTTTTAATCAAAATTCTATTTCATAAAGCTAGAATAATCCCTATTCAATACTGTATGTTTGAAACTGTAATCAGATCATCTCCCTGGATGATGTGATTTAGTCATGAGTGGTTGTTAAACTGGATTAGGTGATGACATGTCTCCACCCATTTCGGTGGGTCTTCATTGATTTACTGGAATCCTAAAAAAGAGGAAATACTTTGGAGAATGAGAGATTCGGAGGGAGCAGAGAATGCTGCAGCATCAAGAAGCAGAGCGTCCACGAGCCAGTGACCTTTGGAAATAAAGAAAGAAAACGCCTCCCAAGGAGCTTCATGAAACCAGACGCCAGGACAGAAAGCTAGCAGATGACGCTGTGTTCGCCATGTGCCCTTCCAGCTGAGAGAGAAACCCTGACTGTGTTCGCCATGTGCCGTCTCACTTGAGAGAGAAACCCTAAACTTCATCGGCCTTCTTGAATCAAGGTTTCCTTCCCTGGATGCCTTTGATTGGACATATCTATAGACTTGTTTTAATTGGGATATGTTTTAGGCCTTAGAACTGTAAATTAGAAACTTATTAAATTCCCCTTTTTAAAAGCCATTCTGTTTCTGGTATATTGCATTCCAGCAGCTAGCAAACTAGAACATTAATATACAATTATAAGCCTGTGCTTTCATCAACCGTTAATAAATATTCCACACCATTGCAAGGTATTAATAATGGGTGGCATTTGAGAATCATGTATGTTATTCATGAATGTTCTGGAAACCCACAATGTCTTGAATAAAGAAGAAATAGTGAACTTTAACTTTCCCAGGATCAGAGAAGAAATTTCTGTTTGTATCTTTAGTCACCTTCCCACTGTGTGCTTTCAGTTCTGTAGATCAGACAGTGATAGTTGACCAGTCATACGATCTGTCTCAAGTTAAACATTGATATATGCAGGGGTGATTTTAAAGTATTTAACAATCAGTGGATCATACCAACCAATCAGAAAGAACACTGACCAGGGCATTGAAGCAGGCTTCTGGAGAACCCTGCTGTGCCATGCATTTAACCTTTCAGTTTCTGAATCATGGAGAACTTGCTGAAGCCCTTAGGGGGAGTTGAAGGAAGAGGGTAGGCAGATCTGATCTGATGACCTGTTATTTACCAAACCGTACAAAAATATTCTAGCAAATACAACATCACAATGTGTACTAACTGATTACTAGCCATGTTTATACATAGATGCATCACCTCTATATTCCATAGGGTGTTCTAATTTAATTGTTGGCAGCCCTAAAAGTAAATCTTTGTGGGCTAAAAAAAGGAAATAGTGGGCTTTGCTACTAATTGTGCAACACTGGAAAAGCTCCTTGTCATTTATTAACTCCAGCTTCCTCACTCATAAAATGGAAATAATAAAAATACTTACTCCATGTAAATGTTCTGAGAATTAAAGGAGTAAAACATGAAAGGTACTTTATATATGAGGACCATATCTTTATCTAACCACACTGTCAAAATCAATATCGCTAAATAATGGAAGATAGAGCCCCCAGGTATTCTTTAAATTACCTAAAAAGAGGATTGCAAGAACATTTTACTTTTCAACCGGTAGGAGAAGGATGCATTTCTTCAATATAAGTTTGAATATCGAATAAATGTATTTGTGAGGAGTTCTGAATTAAAAGAAAAGATCAAATCTATGAGTACCCAACATACTTTTATTTTATTTTTGGTTAGGCAAATGATTAATGACAAGTAGTAAAACATGGTCATGACATTCATAGTACTCAAAACTTCACTGCCAAAATATATCATTTTAATTTATTTCCCTACAAATAGCGATAAAACCTACACAATTTTAAAAAAACTTAATCTATGACATACTAAATGACATCTTATTACATAGTTTTATAAAGTGAATAATTTTTCTTCATCAATATTTTCTCCTAAAAGTAAACTCCATTAATTTGATATAAATTTGAAGGGAAAAAGTATAGGTTTTCCAGCCTTCCTGGTGACATTATGAAAGCCATTACCATATTTGAGTAGTCAATTATAAAAATATAGGGTGTTAGCACTGGAAAAAAGCTTACTGGTGGATTTTACACTATGTAGGGAACATTGGTAAATTTCAAATCAAGAGTCTGATAAAAATATGAATCTCAGCTTTAGAATCTAAAAATAAAGACATATTTTCTACATAATGAAATAGATTTTTTTATTTGTCAGACTGTAACTAAAGTATTTGGAAGAGTCAAAGAAGCTTATGGATACTGATATGCATACATGAGAAGAAATACATCTATAGGTGATTAAGAAAAAGAAAATGATCTCTTTCACCAAAAAGAGATGTAATGCTCAATTTAAGTTTCCAAATAGCCTAGCCTTGTCCCTTCTCTCTCATCCTCTCCATTCAGTCTCACCTTCTTCATGAGCACAGTGTTATTTCCCAGTGTACTGATTATGGTGGTACGTGGGCCACATGAAAACCATAAATCCTCAGCAAGTAACACAGCCACATTGATTCTGAAATGCTCCCTCAGCTGGGCAGACATGGAAATCACCTCTTGAGATATTTCAGATCTTAGAACCTCCCTAGATGGACCAGTCGCCATTAGCAACCAAGGGTACTGCCTTTTAGATTTTTCTATGGAGCAATGATTAGGAAGGCAATCTTGTAGTTGGATCCTCAAAATGACTTCATGGATGCCACTAGCATTTTTCAAGAAAATGAAATAGAGAAATATACACAGAGTAGAAAATATGTTATATAAAACGGAATATTTAAGGTATATTACACATACGCTTTGAGAAATATTTGTTTCCAGTTTATATGTGCACCCCGGGTGTATTTGATTGTGACTGAAAGAGTATTTCTTACTGTTATAATGGGAAAAAAATGCTTGAAAGGCACTGAAATAGAACAGAAATCACACACTGACATCCAACGGATGAGTTTCAACCCTACTGAATCTTTTATTTAGTCCCCAGATTGGGTTTCTTTCGACTGAATTAATTTCCAAATTTTAAAATTGTGGGAGTTCTCTTAAAAGAAATACCTTCTCCTCACTGCTATCCTCATGGCGATTCAACTATGCATGGCTGCCTGTAGCTAAATAATGCTCAGAAATGAAAGGCAACAGAAATCTGCTGAGGCACACCTAAGCCAAAGTGATCTGGGTTACATGTAAATGATCTATCAGTAATGTGAGCATTGCTGATAGAAATGAAGTACCAGCAATCACTATTCTAATCTTGCCAACATCATATATTGTTCAGACCAGTTTCATTACTCACCTGCAATCATCAAGCACACATCCAATTGAAGGAATGAACGTTGGTGCAGGTCAATTACTGCATAACGTACATTCTAAAATATGAATAGTTCAGTTATATGTGCAATTTAAAGGTAAGTGATACTTTCTCTAAATGACTGAAAAAGGAGTATGCTTACAATATAGTTTGATTTAACAATCCCCTAATACAGGTGAACACCAGGCTCATAAAATGTCTGCCCTTAGCTAAAGAAGAAAATAAACCTACTCTCTGCCTCCAAACATGATTACATCTGAAAGCACTTTTAAGCATTTTTAATGTACTTTTAAGCAAAGTGTCATCAGTTTTCGACATACTTTAATGAAAATTTCCCAAGCAGGTATTTTACAATATAGGAAAAGGTCAATTGTTACTCAAATATGCAAATTACAAATTAAAACTCTGTATTTTAAAGGTAAGGGGATTGTATTTTAGCCCACAGACTTCTAATAAAAACAAGTTGTGTCGTACATATTAGAAGCCAATGAATTATCCTAAAAGCATAGAAAATATAAAAATCCTCATAATTTTTACCTTATCTGAAACTGAAAATACTTTAAAACTCCTTGAACGATCACAGCATAGTAAAAGCACAGCAAACTATAAATTGCATAAATACTTTTATTTTTTCTTAGTTACTGCATTCTTGATTCTTTAGAGAATGAATGTTACAATAATATAAATACCAATTTAAGTGTCATTAAAAAGTGTGGGGCAAATGTGGATGAGCCAGGACTTATCCATTTCCAAATAAGGGCATTTTCAGAACTGGTTACTAGCCACTTTGCAGTGGTTTAATATTGACACAACTGATGAATATGGTACACATGGTTGTATTTCTTACCCCTGAGATGGTCCTTGACACCTTGGATCAGGTTTTTGGCTCAATTTCTTGTTTATTTTTATCTCTTATGCTAAAATGTGGTACTAAATGCCACGTCGTTTTCTGGGTTGGAATTCGGAGCAGAATTAGTACCATTAGTGGAAAAACTGCTGAAATACAAGTAAAGTGTCTGTAGTTCAATTAGTAGCAACACAGCCATGTTAATTTCTGAATTTTAACAAAAGCACCATGGAATCCTAAGGTATTAACATCAGAAGAAATGGGATGAACGGTACATGAAAGTCTCTATACTATCTGCCATCTTTCTGTAACTTTAAATTATTCCAAAATAAAAGGTTTATTAAAACTATGGAAAGGCTATTAAATTAGTAAAGATACTATAAGATGTTTTGAGAATTCTGTGTTGGGTCAGCACTAAAATTCGAAAAAAAGTTAACTTGAAGAAAATATTCCTTCATTGTTGTAAAAAGCTCCTCCAGCATAACTATCACAAATCAAAACCCTGCAACAAGCTGCTGTAACACTATTACAAGGCCCAAAGTTTGCTTCAACACTGAACTGTAATGTCCCCTAAGGCATATAAAACACACACGCACTCATTTTTAACTAATAAAGAGATAACTTTTTCAAAGATTCCTTTTAACACCCTAGAGTGAAGAAATGTCAGTGATTTGGCTTCAACAGGGTAGTACTGAGAAGACTTTACTGTTTCATTTCTAAGCGGTGACTCCGATGAGTACTCAAGAGTCTAATAAAAAGAACAGAGAAATAAAACCTGCCCACTGATGCAGAGAAAGATCAGGAGAATACGAAGTGACCAGGACATCCTGGGGGAAATGTCTTTTCAGCTGATGAGCATCTCTACTCCCAAAAGCCCATGTGGGCCCTGATACTTGTGTGACCCCAATTACATCGGCAAGAACACTCCTATGTTTAGCTCCACAATTATTGCCAAAGACTAAATTTTGTTATAAAATAAAGGACGTGAATTTCAGGGCGCATGAACGCCTGAATCCTAGGAAACAGGCAATTCTTCAATATGCCATTAACCAGTCATTTGAAAGCCCTCCATCTGCTGTGGCAGAAGATTTTACTTACTTGCTCAGGAGTAGTTCTTAGGAATGGAAATCACAGTCCCATATGCATTTTGGTGTATTCTGTTCAACTAAATCCCATCCTTGTGTCTAGAAATGATGCCAACTAGGGAAGCATGAAAATCATTTAGGCTTTCAAAAACAGTCCTTCATTGCATAAGTCTATTCTGTGCTACCCCTCCCCCACCTCAAATACTAAATTACAAGTCCTCAAACGAATCCCTTTGGACACTTTATTTAACAACTGGATCTGAATACATTGGTCTGAATACTATTTGTTGTACAGCCCCTGCGTTCATGGCACTGTTCCAGGGGCCCCCCACAGAGCCTGGCAGGCCACAACCCACCTACAACGACTTAACTATTTAATTACAGCTGTGATATGATATGCAAAACAGAAAGGAAGTGCATGGAATGAAAACATAGCGTGAAGGAGGCCCTTGAGCTAGTCTGGGGTCAGTGGAAGGCTGAGATTTTAAGCTGAGTTCTGGAGGATGGCTAAGAGTTGGCCGGAGAAGGTCAGGGGGAAGAGAAAGGGAGAAGTGAAGGCAAGCAGAAAGTGAAAGGGCAGAGGCAGGAAGAGGAAGGAAACTTTCAAGGGACATAAACAGGCCCCTGTGACTAGAACACCGACTGCCAAGGGGCAAAGAGTGCAAAGTGAGTCAGATGAGAGAGGCTGGGCAAGGCTACCTTGGAAGTGTTACGGGTCTGATACAGAAATCTGGTCATTATCCTAAGAGCCCCAAAGATCTTCCACTGAAAGCAAGCCCAGACCTGTAAAGTCTGTTAAAGAGGAAAGGCATTTTCAGATTTGTATTCAGGAAAGATCAATCTGGCTGCTGTGTGCAGACGAATAAGAAAGGGTCTTTAAGGGCCCCTGCAGTAGGCCCCCTGACAATTCAGACCCTGGCATGAAGAAAGGCCCTCAAAGAACAAAAAATATATAGTGTGTGCATGTGCTTGGCTCCTGCAAGGAAACAACATTTACAGCACTCTCTTTTCTGTAAAATGAACCATCACAATAGGAAACCATGTTAGCGTCATCAAAATTGCAATGGGTTTCATAGTAAAATAACAAGGCCAGCACTAAATGGATATGAACCTCTGTGAAGGCAACTGTATTCTCAGGCCTGAGAAGTGACATTCATGAAATTCAACCAAAAAGATATTTGGAACAGCAAGGAATCTAAAATATGAAAAACAATGAACTCTAAAAATGATTCTGTCATCTTTCCCACCGCTCATCAAAATACACACACACATATGCACACACACACTGGGTTTAATACCCTTCTTTAAAAAAAAAATACTTGCAAGAAATGGCAAAATAAAATATTTCGGAGAGCTGAGCTCAAGTTGATATATAAATCACTGTTTTTAAAAATCACACATTCAATTATATTATACTGAACTGATAAATATTCAATGATCAAGGGATATCATAACACCCTCATTCTAGTACTACTCCTCTACACGAAATTTATCAATAACTATAGTTACATTTTTTCCTGGACACATGAGAGATTTAAATCCACAGAGCCATAGATGATTATTCATGATATTAACCAGTACCAATCATTTACATGTCAGAATAAAGTCTATATTAATAACATGCTGAAAGATTTATGGTCACTGTACCATGTTATTTTTCTGTTTATTTGTTATTCTTTTAACATATACAATATTATATAACATATTACTATATGATTTACAATATTGATAAACTTCCAGAAAAATAATATTTTTAAAACAAATGCAGTTTGCTTTATTTTATCAATATTATGATTTTTGTCAAAAAATCTACTTCAATAGGAAATATTCATGACAATTTATATCAGTTTTTCCTTACATATTGTAGAAATGGCCTCCAAGCTGCCTGTCAGAAATTTTACAAAGAGCCAAAAACCACACTGAGCTACTAGTTTTCTCAGGAGTCGAGGTATAAAAAGAAAAATTGCCTTTCCTACCGTTAGGGTCATCTCTTCCTGATTTAGCCATTTTCCTTCCTATGGATTTCTTTCTCTCTATTTCACTTCATCCACTTTTCCACAACCTTTCTCCTGGGAATAAGCTGCCAATAAAATTGCAAGTCAGCCACCAATACTTCTCCCAACAATGCCCTAGCCAGGCTACACATCTCATCAAGTTCCAAAGGTGGCTGTAACCACACGAAAACTAGAGCTATGAGGTAATTCAGATAACTCAGAGGAAAGGGATTATAGGGGAACATTTAGAAAAGACTGGATATCATTTTGATTGCAGATTACTGACAAAGTCCTAACTCACATAGCAATGTAGTTGAAAGTGCCACATTCTCTCAAGAGCTCCACTTAAAACCTCAGAATACTCATTCATTAAACTAACCCAGTAGCTTGAAGGAGAAGTAGTAGAAATCTTTCCAGCGAATTAGAAGTGGAAACATTAATAACAGCTTGCTTGCATTTCCTAAATAGTAACTATTCAACATGATAGAGTCAATGAATAGACAACTCAGCCCCTCTTAAGCTCCTTTGTTTCACAGCAAGCATGTTTCAAAGTATCTTTTAACATTATAAAATGCTGAAAAATATCATTTTAAAAACCCAAAATATATGGATGACCGCCTCTGGTTTGAAACTCATTCAAAAGTTCAAAAATAATTTGTTTTCACGCTGACTACAAATTTTATTTCAGTTCCATTTCCGGCTCTTTAAAGTTATCTGCAAGTAACTCTGTGATCTTACTTGGCCAAATTCAGCTCTTTTTGTGTAATAACAGCCAGGGGTGGGAAAGCTATTCAATCTAACAATAACTGCTAGGACCAGGGATAATATGACTTTTCTATGATGGGATATATACTTGCTAGGGCATCCACTGAGCTTTGCCTGCTATATACCATGTGTGCTGCTGTAATTGAAACATTTTATATGATTGCAAATGAAGCAGGTATGTCCAGTCAATAACAGATTTTCCAGAAGTGCCAAATATTTGCCCAGAGATGGCAGGAAAAGCTTTGTTTGCAGAATTAATTTGGGAGAACTAATTAAATACTTTTGTGATCATCAGTGTATTCAAATTTGTTAATACATGTGTGCTCTTTTAAGTTCTTTGCATCGTTAATATTTTAATCAATTCCAAATTAAATAATAACCCTCTTGAAGCACAGTGGAATGCTAAGAAACATAATTTGAAAATCACTAATCAAAATAAACTTTAAAGGAGAAGAGAAATAGCTTGGTTGATAGGAAACAGATCAAAGCTAATCCTACAAGTATGACCAGCAGGGAGATGTATGTAGATCCACTAAAAGGTGAAGGTATATGCTGCCTCTTTCCAAGCACCGAAATTGCCATTCTTTCATGTGAATGTGTTTTCTCCACGTTTTGTATAAACAAAATATGTGTATGGGTACTTATCTCCAAATTTTTTTAAGTTGATATTCCATCCATAGAATCCTATGAACTGGACAGTGTCAGATATTTAATGGTGACAACCCCAAATGCTGAGACCAAAAAACCAAAAAGAATTCATCTTTGACCTCTCCTGCTGTGATAACCCACCCGCAATGTGTCAGGACTTCTTATTGTTATACCTTCAAAATAGAGCCAGCATCCAGCCACTTGTCACTACCCCCACTGCTACTTTTCTGGCTCAAGCCATAAGATCATCATCCATCTCCTGAATTAGGCAACAGCCCCCTAGCTTTCTTTTTTTCTACCCGTGCCATCCTTCAGGCTATTCTCAACATAGAAATTTAGAATGATCCTTTAAACATGTCATTCAGATCGTGTCACAACTCTGCTCAACAATATGCAATGATCTTCCATTTTGCCCACAGAAAAACTAATGTTTTTGCAAAGGCTGCAATATCCAATGACTGGACCTCACTGCTTTTCTGACTTTATCTCCTACTTCCCTTCCCTTGCTTCCTCAGTCACACAAGCCATACAAGAAAGTCACACAGACTTCCTTGAATATACCACACACTATCATAACTCAGGAAATTCGTCCTGGTGGTTTCCTCTGGCTGAAATATTTTTCCCACAGGGAGCTAAATGTCCAGCTTTCTCACCTCTTTGAAGTTTACTTAAATATCAGGCTCTCAGTAACCATCCTACTTATAACTATTCTCTCCAGCTTCATTCACAGTGGCACTTCAGATCCCCCTTACCCTGCCTCCTTTTTCTTTCTCCACAGACCTTATCACCTTCTAACTTGCTATATAACATGCTAATTTATGATATTTATTGTGTCATGTCTATTTACCTTTTAAAATTTAAGCTCTGAAAGAGAAAGGGTCATTATGTTTTATTTACTGATATATAACCCCAAGAGTCTAGAACAATGCCTACCATATAATAGACCACAAATATTTGTTGAATTAAATTAAACTGAAAATGAAAGGCGAATTATCAGGGTTAAGGGATGATTAGATGGCATTGGGATAAAAGGCTAAATTTGATGTCTTGAAGTTATATTCAGGTGAGTGAGAGGAATGTATGTAAAGATTTATCCAGAGCTATCCAGAACATTTTATCCCATAATCTAAACTATCCTGTTGTTTTCTGCCTAGACTCTTAAGCTCTGATTAAAGGAGACCCCTAAAGCAGGCAGCCAGAAGTGAAGGGGAAGTGAAAGAGCAGGAGAAGCAACAGCCAGACGATGTTTTAAGGGATACTGCTGTGAGCCAGAAGAGCAGCAGTCATAAATGAAGTGATGAAAAGGGACTTAGGCTGTCCAGACACTCATTCTATAACTTTTGTCATATACAAAGGAATTTCTAGAATGCCACTCATTAAATATTAATAATGTTGTTTTCCTCCTTGGGGAATGGACTTTGGAGTGGGTTTTTGTTTTTCTCATGGTCATTTCTCTAGTTTTTTTTATTCTCTTTCTTAAAAATTCTTATAAAAATAAGAATATTATTGAAAATGAAACATAAATTTTATAAAAAATTAAAGTCCTTATAAAAATTTATGTTTCCTTATAAAACATAAAAGCGAATATTCTTGAACGATAAAACTGAATATTTAAATGTCTTCCAAGTTCGTTGAATGATTTTATATGTATATTTTTTATATGTATATGTATAAAGGTTTTTAATCAGCTTATCCTTATGCATAATGGCTCAGATGATGATGGTATAATAATCCACAGAACTAGAGAAAAATAGAATTATTATCAATTCCTATAAATCTTGACATATAACATCTAGCAAACACTTCTCTAATCCAGTGTATTATATGTATGAAGAAGCCTAAAATATGTGGTTTTTATTATTTAATATGTATAGCACTCTGGGAAAGTTATCCCAAAAAGCCCATGACAGATGCTAATCCATAAATACAAAAATTTTAAAGATTACTGCCTAGATTCAAGGAGAAACCTCTTCTTAATAGGCTTTAAAGAAACTGTAGATAGGTTTTCTGAACAACTTGCATAAAAGAAATCAATACAGAAAATGTTTCCAAACAGTGTGCAATATGCTTACCTGAAATGACATCACTGGATAACCATCATGAGATTTCTGTGTAGTCTTGCCTTTAGTGTGGGGAGATTGGACAAGATGGTGTCCCTGGGGTTTAAGATTCTGAGACCATTTTATCTAATCCGTAGCATACATTTTATTCTCATCTTGGTAGATATAACGTGCATTCAACGATCACTTTTTTAGAAAATGAGAGAAAGAACACAACCATACTAAAAAGAAAATTTCTACTGCTGTTTCTTTATAACTAGCACTCCAGTTAATTCATTGTTAACAATTTGAATATGGATTTTTCAACTCACTAAATGCTAGGTAATCATGATTAGTGAGTTTAATCATTGTCTCACCAACTTACTGTCTAATGGCAGAGTCACATCAATGAATTATTCTTTGTTATATTTATATATTTAAATGTGTGTGTATAAGTTAAATATTTATTATCTAGCATCATGCTTTGGGAATACCACTCTTATTTTGTGTTTTCTCTTGGATTCTTCTCTATCAAATGAGTGCCAATTTGGAGAGCTCTGAAGTGCCATTTAGGAAAACAATGTCACAAAGCAATCTCCTTAAATAAATTAAGATATAACCAGGAAGGCAAAAATCAAAAGATTCAAATGACTGCACACAAGGAAACAACCAGGTGAAATACATATAGGAATAAACTGCTGGAGAATGAGTGCATCCATTGATTGGCTTGCTGTTCTTGCAAGTATGATGATGTATGGATGACAGTATGGTATATTGGATGGAAAGCTGGGCACCCAGAATGCTCTTATACACCTCTACCTGGTCTGCCTCATTCACTGCAGCCCACCATAAATTCTGGTCACAATGGTCCCTGAGCTGCCTAGGACCCTGCAGAAGGTAAAAGGGGTTAGGAAGCCTCTGCACCACCCCTTGTCCCCACACTCAATATACTCCTATAAATCTAGACTTTCCACTCAGCAAGTACTTCTATAGTGAAGCTGGAATGAACTTGGCAAACCATCATTTACCATCAAATTACCTCTGTGGGTAGTATAAACATAATAGGAAGAAGACGATACATTCTAGAAGGATTCTTGTTTAACAGTTTTCCTTTTTCATACGTAGGGTCAGAAAACTTACAGCTTTGACTTTTAAACTGCCGATGTATTCTAGCCAGTATGAACAGAATGCAGAGAAAATGGAGCTAGGGTATGATACTGTTTTCCTTAGAAGGAGATTTGTCAGTGCATTTCTTTTATACTTCAAGTATTTTTCACAAACTGTATGTCTATTTCTGTTTCTAACTTCTGTTGCACTATGGTATATGCTGCACGGAATCATGAAAGCAAAATTCTAACAGAGATTCCAATGTGCTCTACTAAAGTCTTCTGCAGAATATCTGCTAAAGCCTTCCACTATTTTGTTAACAGGAATTTTATTAGTCTTGTTGATTTAGATGGGAAAACAGAAGCTTCCACCCTGAGTCCTGCCAGGGACATTCTTTCCTTTTATGCAAATGCCTTCTCTACTATGGTTGTTCCTTTTTCCCACCTATCAAATTCCATCTTTCTATCTCTGTCTCCTACCCACCACCCCATACGCCATGTGTGCAACCTCATCCAAAATCAAATGCCACTTGAATTCTAGGCTTTGCAACTACATGCTCTCTCTCTCTCTAGGATGGGGTTATCTCAGCACTAGTTTTAGGCTATCCTGTCATATTTAATTTGACTTCTTAATTAGGTAGGATAAATGGAAGGAAAAGAAATACATTGATGCAAAGGAGAAAGGGACTGAAAGCCAATAGAGGGAATTATAAAGCAGAATTGGCAGTGAAACACTGAAAAAAGCAAAGAAAGGACAGAGAGAAATCAGAGGGGAAAAAAGACATCAAATTATTGTTGTTTACATATAATAAGGGTTTACTTTGGGGCAGTCATCATGTTAAGTGCTTTATATGTAGTATTTAAGTGAAAATATTTATGTAGAGCGTATTAATGGGGTAGTGTCAGTTACTTCAGAATTGCCTGTGCTTAATTCCCAAATTGTCAGTTTTTCTTAGACTGATATATGACAGGAAAAAAAAAAACTTGCAAAGTATAAGCTTCCTAAAAATGAAACAAATATAGCATAGTGTATTTTTTTCTTCTGATTTCATCCCAGCACACAAAACTCAATTTTGTATTATTTTTATATTGCAAGAATGGTTAATATTAAAAAAGGAGGGAACCTTGTTATGCTGTGTTCAACATTTTTGGTCTTATAATTGAGTGACTTTATCTAGTTATGTGCTCTTAAAAGATGTATCACCATGGTAACTGGATTCTTTGACAATTATTCTATTTTAGTGCAAACCAATACAAAGAGGGTTAAAATATATCCTATTATTTAATCCTAAGAATCATAGTAACTATTATAGTTTGTCCTTTCCTCCCTTGTCATATATTTCAAAAGGATGTTTAAGAATTGTTCTCTGTCCTATTTTACCCCTCATCAAGCTGATTTGAATAGGAACAGTTAGCAAATCATGAAAGCTGATAAAACTTTGTGATAGTGAACTCCCAGCAGGAATTTTAGCACTTAATTCAAATGAATAAACATTACCAGAATTCATTATATGATGCAGAAAGTTATTTATTGTGCATGCTGCTTTAGAGAGGAAAAACTAGAGTTTTATCTTGGAGACAAATACTTTTTAAAAATAAAACAGCATCCGAAAAAGTTTTACCAGATACTGTTTCATCCACACATAGCCTCAGAGATGGTTGCCAATTTAAGTCATTATTAAAAGTAAAAACCTATCAGAAATCAAGAACGTTAGCTACTATTTTCTCTGCATTTTTGCAGCAATTTTATGCACCTTTTTCATGAGTACTGTCTACAATAACATAACTAACACAATTATTGCTACGTTATCCAGAAACCATATAAATCCATCTTATAATCTTAGTACAGCACCTGCCATTTAGTTAGCCTTTAATAAACGCTGTGAAGAGAAAAACAATTATGGTGAATATTGGTTTGTTCTCACCAATGGAAGTGCATTGCTGTAGATATACATCAGGAACTAAAGTCTGTTAGATTGGGTTTGCCTTTCAAGAAAGAGGAAAATAATTCATAAAAATTGTTGTTCAAGAAAATTTTTAAATATGATGTTATATTAATCCAAAGGAATCAGTGGCAGGCCGACAAAACTTTGCTTCTTTTCACAAGGGCCCATAGTTTTAGGGTGCCTCTGAAGAAACATCAAAACTTTTCCAGATATTTGGGTGATCCATACCATTCAGCTCGCTGTACCCTCATCATGAAAATGTCCATCCCTATCCAGCATGCAGGTGGTGAGAGGGAAGACTTGTCAACTCTCTCCAGATGGCTGCCTTAGCTAGCCTCCCAGTATTTTCCTGCCACACTCAAACTTCTGGGGAAAGAACTTGGACCTCCCTTCTACCCAGACAAAACTCTCTGCATAAAACATCTCAGGACCTGGTGTCTCCACCCCCTTTATATTCTTAAAACTGAGCCTGTCCTCATCACTGCTTTGGATATCTGTAGACTCTTAAGGCACAGCTGGCAATCCAGATACCTTCACTGAGCCTGAATCTACACCTTGTTTTAGGGACAGTTTGTACTTCCTCTTAGTACCACAGTGCATCCCATTTTCTTCTTTTCCATGGGCTCCTGGCCATCCCATGCTATTTCCTCTACCTCATCCCAGAATATGGCAACATTTTGCATCTCGATTCCTGCAAAATAATGGGTCAGGCAATCACCATTCAAGGGCATTCAAATGACAGCTGTTTTAGGAAAATACCAGCTCTTCCAGATCATTACATGCCAACTGATTATCATCTTGTTAGTTCTCCAGAGTGCTGACTCTGTTTAAAAAAAAGCTAAGGTATTTCTAACCTTGATGGTGTCCTACTTGGATTTCCTTTCCTGAACCCAACGCTCCATTCAGTTTCAATTCCAGAAACTATGAGAGCAATAAGTAAGAGACACTCTCTCTGCCAATCCCAGGTTCACAGGATGCTCACCTGGTACAGCACGGAGAGCTTGGGCACCCCATCATGATGAAACCTTTGCACCCTCTCCTGCCTTTTATCTAAAATAATAGTCATTGCACAATTTAATTTGGAATTTTTTTTATCATTTAAGAAATGGTTTTAGAGCAGATCTGTGGATTTCCCTTCACTTCTGCACCTTGTTCTCACATCGAGCACATATAAGGGGGAGAGGCAAATTCCATCTCTGCTGTCTTGCATCTGCTTTTTTCTAAGTGAAGAAATGAAATGAGAATTCCTTGTCACTGCCTTTGATGAGCTCTTTCTCCCTTCTATAAAAGTGTTCCCAACATATGAGAGCAGGCACATTGGAGGATAGTTGTCAACTCTGTCCACCCTCTTTACAAAGAGTTCATGCACATATAAAGGGAAGGGGAACTCATTTTTAGATTGAAGAGAATTATTTCCAGAAACTAGGGACCCATGATATGATCCCAAGATTTATTTCCAATTATACCTTACATCTACATATGTTCAGCACTATTACAACTAGCTGTACGTCTCATTTCATGACTCAAACTAGACATATTTATCCTAGTTGTTCCCAAATACATTGCAAAATTCAATTTCCCTATTATTAACCCAAGGTTATGCAAACATTACTTTGTTAATATGTTGATTTGAACCAAATCTCTCATGGCTCTTTTGCTTCCTTAATCCTTTAAAAGCAAGGAGTTGGCAAACCACAGCACGGGAGCCAAATTTGGCCTGTCTCCTGTTTTTATACAGCCCATGAGCTAAGAACAGTTTTTACATATGAACATTAGTAATCAATTTAATGATCAGGAACACTAACTTTGAACCACAATTAATTTCCCATGAAGAAGAATTCTATTTGTCTCATTAGTATATGTTTTTAAATAACTTATACTCAATTATACTTATTTTATTGTGAATTTCATTGATCAAAAATTGTGGGAATTTGTTTGATATTTAATGTAAGCATCTACAGTATATGCTAGATTTCATTTCCTGGCTGGCAAAGTCTTAAATAGCAAGCCCTTTACAGAAAAGATTCGTCAACCCCTGCTTTAAGGCAGCATTCAGCTGTAGATGCTATATGAAATGCAAAGAAAAGTCTCCCCACAGCTTAATTAAGGCAAGAACTGTAGAAGTTTCACATAATATTTTTTCAGCTTAAATTATATATGTCTTTGTTTTTCTGCTTTCTAAAGTTCATATTAATTCTTCTATTCCTCCTTTTCTTACTAAAAGAAGCTATCATTATCAAATTAATACTTAGACTAGCATCAATGGAATGCTTATGAAATACTAGGCTTTTTTTATGTACTTCAAAAACCCTATGTGACAGGCATTATTCCTGTTTAAAGCTGATGATGAAATAGAGTCTCAGAAAGGTTAGACATAGAGCAAGTAATTAGTTTAACTTCTAAGTCCTTACCCTTGATCACAATAAGGTACTACTGTCTCCCTTGTGTACCCTCTCCTTAAAGCAATTTTCTGTAACCATCTCTAGTTTCCATTTGTCCTACAGGTAGCAGTTTTTCACTGCTATTCACGCTGCCCTCAACTCTACATTCAGAAGCACCATAAGCTTCAGGGACTTAGAAATTTAACAAGAGCTACATCCCATTGCTAATTTGAACTTCTAGTACCCTGGTCTTGTTTAAATCACAAAGTTCAACACAGAACCCTGGAACAATACAACGATCAAGCCAGAACTGAGAATGAGCTGTCCCTGCCAGATGCAACAGGCTGGGCTCACCTCCCTGACATTAGAATTCTTACTGAGGAAGGAGAGAAGTTGATTGATTGCAACTACAAATTGGGTGCTAGCCTATAATAGGCTTTAATTTGGAAACCATCATCTTCATTATCAAAGTGAAGCTCTATACCTAATAACAAGAAACAAAATTAATTGATCAGGAAATGCAATCGATTGTAAATCTAAGTAATCAATCCACCTCAACATTATTTCACTACGTGACATGAGCTTCATTTTCATATAACCAGGAGACTGATTTGCTTACTTTTTTAGTTTGATAATTACAAAATTTTCTTCCATGATTTTAGGGCTCCAAAGACACAATCTAGAGAGTAATGCTATCTGAGTAGTTGCTCATTCTGATCAAATTGTTCTGCTTTTGGCAATTAGACTGTGTATTATTGATTCTTTTCAAAGGTTCATTTGAAATAGTTGGGGTAGTTCTGCTACAACGATCATTGAAAATCTAGATATAAATCTGCAAATGAAAACATTTGGCAAATAATTATATATTATGTATTATTTCATCTGTTGTTTAAATGAGATTTTACAGAGATCAGATTTGTTCCAATTTTTAAAAAAATATGATTCAACCAACTATGGCACTTAGAGACTATATTATTTTGTGAGTACCAAACCCTGCTAGAGGGATGGTAAATGTACAGTATCTATTATCAAAGATGTCCCCAATCTAGGGTTTTACACACCATGGAGCTCAGTAAATGCACTGTAACATGAAAAATGACAGACAGACCCACTATCACTCATGCTATTGCCAGGATTTGTTACCTGGAGGGAAAATACAGGAGGTTCAGAAATGTATTTCAAAAGTCAGGAATGGAGACAAATGGCATGCAATTATAATTAAACAACATAAATGCTTCTAGAAAATTTATAGATCTGAAAATAGTGATATTAATGGATTAGGGAATGCACAACAAGGGAATGAGGTGACCTGATTTGTGTTCTTGCTGGAAAGAGTGGGATTGGGGGGGAGGGACCTGGTGTGTGAAGGAGGAATGTTTATAATGATTTGAAGGCAACCAAAAGATGAAATATTTATTAGTCTCTGGGAGATGCATACAACTATCTTAACAGCTCATGTGTGTTATACATATAGCATCTCCTGCCTGACTGAGGATTGATCTTACTCCTGCCCCAACCCCTCAGGCATCCCTCCTCAAAACTCCCTGGAATCACATCAAGATTTGGTTGCTATAACCTTGAATACTGTCTGCTCCTAACACATCTCGTTTTGAGAAAAGGGCATATACCAAGATGTTTTCCCAAAACTTACATGCAATGTCTTGATAATTAGGTACTTTTGTTCCCAAGCCTGTAGATCAATGGCCATAGATGTGGATGGACTTGAGTGAACTTTTTGTCATCCTAGCTCTGTCATGAGGTAATTGCAACTCTCTGTATGTAAGTTCCCCCAATAAAGTCTGGCTTTTATTGCCTCTTGCTTAGAAATCTCTTCCACCCCATTGTAGGGTGGTTTGGAGTAGTTCTGGCTGGGTCTTTCCTTATTTCTTTCAGGAAAAGTCCTACTGCTGGTTTGGCAGGACACAACATCATACCATGGAAGCTCCTCCTATTCAAAACAGAAAAACTCTCTCAGGGATTGCAGACCTGACTGTCTCCTGGACACTTTTTCCTGTTGAGAAACCCTTCAGATCTAGCTTAATATGTTACAGCACTGCATGGGAAAAAGGTCTGTCCCAAAGTGGTGTTCCTTTTTTAAACACTTGGAAATCTTTAACTATGGAATGAAGTTTATCTATTGCCTAAAAATTCAGTCACTGAAAAGCATAAAAGTCATACTCCACATCTTCTATTGCACCAATCTGGTTACTTGAGGCTATGCCATGTGTCCTCATCAACGTTAATTTCTGAAGAGTACTGATGACTTATAACCGCTGGCATGGTCTGCCACTGCTCCATGTGTGTCAATTTTGTCTCCATTAGTTACTTGTCACTGAAGATGTGGCAAGACAACAGCTCTCAAAAAACCTAGTGGAGGGTGGGCCATGGTGGCTCCGCAGGGCAGAGTTCTCTCCTGCCAGGCCAGAGACCCGGGTTCGATTCCCAGTGCCTGCCCATGCAAAAAAAAAAAAACAAACAAAAAACCTAGTGGAATTGTTAACCTAGCAGTTAACACAAAAAAATCAATATTGAGTTGCTGTAAAGAAAAACCACACATTCCTAAATTAGGTCATTATTGTATATTCATAGTAGCCTCTGGGACCAAATAGTTTGAAGTGGAACTTTTACTTAATTAGTGTATTTAGTTGTAATCAGCCATGATCCAGAAAGAAGCTGGCTTACCAAGATTCTTAAAATAGAGTATACATTAAGGGGCGAAGAGGTGAAGAAAGAAAAACAATGGTAAAGCTAAATTTGCATTTAATTCACGAAGGTTAAGTAGGGATATGAAGAAACTGCGATTGGTTCATGTAGTGAAGCTTCAGTCACTAAGACTGAAGGGAGAAAATAGTTTGATGACTTTGCAGACAACTTGATTTAGCATATTATTAAGTGTGATGGGACCTGTGCTGGTTTGAATCTGTTATGTACCCCAGAAAAGCCACTGTTCTTTTAATCCATCCCTGCGCAGGCAGATCTATTGTGAGTGGGATCTTCTGGTTATATTGTCTCCGTGGAGATGTGACCTAGCCCATTCAACGTGCGTCTTAATATACTTGCTGGAGTTCATTATGAGTGGATAAAAGGTAGAGACATTTTGGAGAGAGATCAGAGAAAAAAAATGCCCTGGGAGAGAAGCTGAGAGAGAGAGAGACACGCAGACATTTTGGAGACAGCTATCAAAACCAGGACCAGGAGAGAAGGGCCAGCACACATCGCCACGTGCCTTCCATGTGACACAGGAAACCCTGATGTCGGTAGTCCTTCCTCAATAAGGTATCTTCCTCTTGATGCCTTAATTGGGACATTCTCAGGTACTTAGGACTGTAAGTTTGTAACCTAATGAACAGCAATTGAAAAACCCAACCCATTTCTGGTATATTGCATTCCAGAAGCTTTAGCAAACTGAAACAGATTTTGGTACTGAGAGTGGGGTGCTGCGATTTGCACATACCAAAAATGCTGGAATGGCTTTATAAATGGGTAACTGGAAGATTCTAGAATTGTGCAGAGATGGATAGAAAAGTCCTCAATTGCTTTGAAGAGACTGTTGGTAGAAATAGGAAGTCTAAATATACTTCCAATGAGGTCTTAATTAGAAATGATGAATGTGTCATCGCAAAATAAAAGGGAAGCAACCCGTGTTTTAAAGTAGCAGAGAATTTGGCAAAATTAATTACTGGTGTTGGATGGAAGGGGGAGCTGGGGTGCTTAGCTTGAGAGGTTTCCAAATTAAATATTGAAAATGCAGCCTGGATTCTCCTTGCTGCTTTTAGTAAAATGTCTGAGGAAAGGAATAAGCTGCGAACTAAAATCTTGTATACAAATAAACCAGAAATTGATGGCTTGGAAAGTTCTGAGACTCCAAAAGGCAAGTCCCCAGAAAATAGAACCCCATATGAGGATTTAACTAGTCAGTCATTACAAGATAAGCCAGGATTGGAAATGGAGTTATCCAGAAAGTCCTTTTTTCTGATGGTTGGGACCCTGTAATGGCATGCTAAACCAATAAGGTTTTTGTGTGATCTGGATGCACTGCCAGTCTGGGCCAAAAGAGACAGAAAAGGGACAGGTTTAAGGAAAAACTACTTCAAAGGCAGAACCATGGAAGCCAAGGTTTGAAGCTAAGAAGCCTTGGGCCAGGAGAGTGGAACCCACCCATGTATGTGGAAAGGGTAAGTTTTTCCTGGACTTTGCAGAGGATGAGCCTTCTGCCCCACTGTTCAGAAAGAGTGTTGCTGTCCCAAACCTCAGAAAGGGTGGAGCACATTCCTTGTGGACTGGAGAGATCCTGACCATGACCCCACTGTTCAGAGAGGGGTGATCTTGTGCCCCAGAGATGGCAGAGAGTCCAGGTGCTGCCTAGATGCTTGAAGAGGTCAGGATGAAGAAAAAGGTGGTCTCCTTATTGTTCCCAAGTGTTGCAACCCTCACCCCAGCGTACAAGCCCTTGGAAAGGGTGGGCCTACTGCTGTCTCAAACCCTGAGGATAAAACATCTTTCTGTATATGACTCTTAGACTTTGAAATCTAATGGAGTTTGCCCTACAGGTTTTCAGAACTGTTTGGGAACTTTGATCTCTACTTTCTTTCCAATTTCTCCCTATGGAAATGAGAACATTTATCCTGTGACTGTCCCTCCTTTGTATATTGCAAGCAGATAATTTGTTCCAAATTTCACAGGTTCACAGCCAGAGAATTTTGCCTGCAGATGATTTTGATAAGACTTTATACCAAATATTGTTTCTGAAAGGACTTAAGGCTTCTGTGATATTGTGATGGAATTAATGTATTTTGCATATGGAAAGAACATGTATTTGGGGGTGCCAGAGGATGGAGCGTGATGGTTTGAACCTGTATGCATCCCAGAAAAGTCAACATTTTTTTAATCCACCCTTGTGGAGGCAGAACTATTGTAGGTGGGACCTTTTGGTTAGATTGTTTCCACGGAAAAGTGACCAAGCAGAGACATTTGGAGATAGTCACTGAAACCAGAACCAGGAAAGACAGGCCAGCAGATGTTCATATGCTTTCCCATGTGAAAAAGTAACTGCAGATGCCAGCAGCCTTTCCTCATTAAGGTACCTTCCTTATTGGACATTCTCATTGACTTAGAACTGTAAATTTTTAACTTAACATACTCCCATTGAAAAAGTCAACCCACTTCTGGTTTATTACATTCTGGTAGCTTTAGCAAGCTGAAATAGGGTCCCTCACATTTGTTTCTCACTTTCAGTTTACAAAGCACAATGAATACATTTGTCTTCATATTTCAATATGCATTAGAAATGATGAAACTAAGGCCCATAAGAAAGAGTGACTTACTGAAATATATATCTGAACGTGATTAAAAGGGGAAGTGTTAGACTGCATATATGATAACAGAATAAACATTTTTTAAAAACCCATAGAACTATATTAGACAAACTGAGCCTTAGGCTAAATCATGGACTATAGTTAGTAGTAAAATTATAAACATGTGCTATCATCGATTGTAGCAAATGTTCCACACCAATGCAAGTTATTAATAATGGGGTGGTATATGGGAATCCTGTAATTTATGCATAATTGTTCTATAAATGCACAAATTATCTAACAAATAAAAAGAAAGAGTGACTTGCCAGAACAAGTTGCCCTCTACAAACAAGAATACCAAATATTTCAGGAATACATATAGATTGGTGACAGAAAATTAGAGGAACTATATAGGAAATCTCACACAACCTATTGAAAAATAAGGTACTTCTATTTTATCATATTTTTATGAAATAATTTAATATTAGGTTAAACCATATGAAATTGCCATTTTATAGGTCAAAAATGTTTCAATATCAGCAAATCCAAATGTTCAACCTAATAGGTTGGAAATCATTGAAAATAAAATGTGATCTAGCTATTCCAGTCTAGTGTTAAAATCTGTTCACCCTCATTTAATTTTGTAACTTGTATGTTAGACACATTACACATTCCATGAGGAATAATAAACGAAGATATGTTATTAATTATGATTAAATAGACTACCATTTTTCAGAATGGCAATTCAACGGCAGAAACCTCCAGACTCTGGTGTTACACTTTTCATAGGGCTGGTCATAGGGATATTGAAATTATTTCTTAGAGAAAGGGTAAGAGTTTGGCTGCAGAAGTCATTATACTTCTGTCAGTAACCTGGTTCCGAGAGGTGACATATCATTGGGCAGGTGAGGTAAACAGTGTCTCAGTTACTTTGTCTGTAAATTGATAATAGTAATTTTACCCTCTATAACAAAAGTACTATGTATTTGGGAAGCTAGCTCTTCCTATTTTGGCTACTGGAAAACTCAGAGTTCAATTGGAAGCTAAGCACAAGAAATATGCTGACCTTTATAGTCAACATATCAATATTCTTTCTTCTGGTTTTTAGTTATTTCTTTATATTTCCCTTGGTTATAATTCTCCATTTCTTCTCTATTCTACTTTTATTAAATACAGTGTTTTAAAAATATATACTTTTTTAATAATATCTCAAATCTGCAGTACAAGTTGTGTAAAATATATCAGTAAATGAATACATAAATGTATACATAAATAACATGAAAAGGTTGACTACAGGTGACTCCTGCTATGAAATTCATGTTTAATTTGATAAATTATAAGTCACTGACTGAAGCAGCAATGACCGCAGTAGCTTATGTGGCACTCAGAAAAATCAGATTTTAACTGAAAATAAAAACTAAATCATAAAATATTAGTTAATGAATGTTATGGAAAATACTATTATCACAAGCAATTTAAAAGAAATTAACCAGTATGAACATAATAACTTGTATTCACTGGCATCAATATTAAAGAGTATTTAGGTCTAATTTTCACAAACACAAATGAATTGATTATAGTTCTCAATTCTGTGACAAAGGTCATGCCTGCAATTCAAACCAACCCTTGAACCATTTTTTAAAATAATGTTGATTATTAAATAACACATTTATACCTGTGAGGACCCAGGGCCCAGGCCCCGTCCCCTCCTGCATTGTGAGAACACATCATGGCCCACAGTCAACTACATGACCGGGACAGACATTAAAGGTTGGCAGACACCCTCAGGGAGAAAGAATGTATGTCTGCTTGTAATCAAATCTCAGAAGACCCTGCTGGAACTCCATTGTCATGCTCTGTGGACCTAAACCCTTGTAAGCCACTCCCATGCACTCCCCTATCTCTTTTGTGTGGAGCACTGACTTCCATTTCCCAACAGGCCACCATCAGGAAGTCCCCAATGAAACTCATGGGTGCCACCTTGCCAGGTGTATTCTTTGGTCTTGGGGCTAAGCTGGGTTGGAACATTTGGCAAGCCATCCAGGAGATCAAAGAGCCACCCATCATCATAAAATGCATGAATACTGGAAGGGGGACTCCCAGGGGGAGCAACATCTCTGTGGGGAGGGGTGGTTACTCTCCTAGGTGAATGGGGCCACTGAGGGAGTATGGGGATGCCCAGGACTCCCTGGCCAGACTGTTAGTACTCCTCCAGATGACCACAGGATGGTTAGGATTTCATAAGAAAAAGGAGAGCTGTCAGGCCACTATAGCCATCATATGACCCCTTTTAAGAGATGCATGTTCAGCCATGGAAGAAACCCTGGCTGCTAAAGCTGTGGTTCACTGCCTATTTGAAGGATGCATCGAAAGAGTGGCTATGCCATGTAGATGAGAGCTTAGAAATATCGGCATGCCAGTATGCTCGAGTAAGAGGGTATGAGACTACCCAAGGGGCAAGCGAGGCATATCCTGGCTTCCCCTGACTGGAATCCTAAAATATCAGATCTTTTTGATTTCTCATCACATGATGATGAGACCCAGTCTGACTGGGATACTGAAAATGAGAAAAGGAAGCTTGTTCATCCTCTAGGCCAACAAAAAGTTAAGTGAGTACATATTCAGCACCCTCACTCCCTCAGAGGGGAAAGGAGATGCTGAGGGTGGGGGTGCAGCTGCCCCAGCACCCCCACCTAATGAAAAGATATTAGTCACCATGTGAGACTCCACCATTCCTGAATTACCTGAAATTGGGAATCAATACAGACAAAAGCCTCTAGAAGTCTTACCAAATTGGCTACTATGTCTTTGGGACACTGGCGCGGAGGTTGTGTTACTTTCAGGAAAAGAAATAAGCAAATTAGCCTCAATTACTACACACTCCTCCCTCCACCAACGTATGTATACTCGAGCTGTCAGGCCAGAATCCAATCCGTTTCTAAATTGGCTTATATTTCAATGTAGAGAAACCTGGCCCAGTGTGGGAGAACATACTACTAGCTGCTTCCCACTGGAATATGCTAGATGAATTGCAAGATGTGCTGAGAGGACCAGGAAAGAAGCGTACCGTTTGTGCTGTTAATTTTGTTGGACTAGATAATGAAATCTTCACAACAGATAAAATGAAATCTGCATAGTGCCCCCCATCAGTGGTACGGGACTCTTATACCCATTCTTAGCCCAATAGTAGGACAATCCATTTCAAAAGCCACCCAAACTGTGGCCAATATAGGAGAGTTAGAATGCCTGTGCTGCAGAGGGGTTGGGGTCCCCAAGGGGGCATGGTGGTCCAAGTCATGTGTCATGCAGACAGATGTGGGCTGATCTAATAGCTGCCAAAACTAAAACTGAAGCTATTGATGGGCAGCCAAATGCAGTACTTGTCAGGCTCTGGAGTAAATTACCCAAAGAACAAAGATGTACTAAACTTGAAACCAGATTAGTGAATGGGGAGAGAAACTTGGGTCAAACGACCCAGCCCTTACAGTCTACAGGGGCCTTCTCTCTTCCTGCTGAGGAGGCCTGGCATGTTCCCTTTTTCCTCATATAATGGACTGGGCAAAAGCCCCAAATAAGAGCTATATAAGGGGATGCAGGGGATCGGAGGCCACATTATTGAGTTAACAATCTTTCAGTCACCTACTAATGAGCACGGCGTTTTGGCCCTCATGGACACTGGAGTGGAATGCACCTTATTATATAGAAAATGGCACTGACCTGGTGGGCCTAAATTAGCCATTGCCAGGTAGGGGGACCAAAGTATTAAAGCAATACAACAACTACTAATTCAGATTGGCTGGTTACCACCTGAAAAGTATACATTGTACATATCTCCTATTCCAGAATACGCTTTGGGAATTGATACTTGCCAAAATATCGCTTTGCAAACTACCATAGGAGAATTCTGTCTCTGGTGCTGGGTGGTCAAAAACATCCAAAAAGGACATGCTAAGTGGTCACTGGTAAAGTTACCTTCCCCCAGATGGACAGTGGCAGTGCTTCAAAATAAGTTACCAGGGGACCATAAAGAAATTATTGCCATCACTAAGGAATTTGAAAGAGTGGGCATCATAATTCCCACTCACAGCCATTTAATACCCAGCCTGGCCAGTGAAAAAGTAATACCCAGCCTGGCCAGTGAAAAAGCCTAATGGTGCCTGGTGGATGGCTATCCATTATAGAGAACTTAACAAAGTAACTCCTTCTTTGTTTGCAGCTGTACTAAATATAGCTACTTTGTCCCAGGACATGAGTACTCAATTACTCAATTAGGCCAATACCATTTTGTGTTGAATCTTGCCAATGCCTTTTTCAGTATTTCTTTAGATCCCTCCAGCCAGACTGCATTTGCCTTCATGTGGGAAGGACAACAGGGGACATTCACAGTGTTACTGCAAGGACATCTTCATAGTCCCACTATCTGCTATAGTTTGTTAGCTCAAGATTTTAAAATGCGGAAACCTCTGGTATAGATCACTCTTTCATTATACTGATGATGTTTTGTTAACCGATAACTCTCTTGCAGAATTGGAAACCACCACTAAGACCATTGTAGCCTACCTCAAGAGCCGAGGATGGGCAGTAAATTGGGACAAATTACAAGGGCCTGGATGCTCTATTAAATTCTTGGATGTTGTTTGGTCAAATAAGACTAAGACTATTCTTTCTACTGTTGATAAAAGGCAAAATTACCACCTCCCCACATACTCCTAAACAGCTCATGGCTTTTCTTGGTTTGTTGGGTTATTGGCAAATAACCCATTTGGAGTCCATTTAGTGCAGGTTCTAAAACCTTTGTGTGCCTAGTTAAAAAAGGAAAAAACATGGGAATGGGATATTCCACAGCAGGCTGCTTTTGAAAAAGCCAAATGCGTTATCATACAGGCTCAGGCTTTAAGGGGGATGGACCCAGATGTGCCCTGCAAATTAGATATGGCCAGTACTGATAACTTTTTTGGGTGGGAATGTGTCAAAGGCAACAGGCAAAGCAAATTCCCATCAGCTTTTGGTGTCAGCTCTGGAAAGGATCTAAACTATGATATAGCCTCTTAGAAAAACAGCCATGTGGTACCTATGATGCCTCACTGCAAGTTGAAGGACTAAATCAGAAATGCCCTGTGAAATTAAGAACAGCCATCCCTTTATAGAGGTGGACATGGGACACTGCCACTAGGCCTCACTCTGGCAGTGCACAATTGAGCACATTAACAAAATGGAAAGCTTATCTGCTTCAGCGCAGCATTTTACAAAACAGCCCTTTAAGCACAGAAATGCATGATATCATAAGATCAGTTTCCTATGTGGAAGAATAATGCTTGCCCCTTCCTGCTAATCCACCTGAGGCAGCTGTTTCTGTGCCCACTGTTGATGGATGTGGCAGCATACCGTAGTCTGCCTAGAATAGTGATGGGTAAGCACATGTGAGCTGCCGGCCACCTGGACAGCAGTAGCCATGCAACCTAGTATGACATTATGTGGTGGAAAACTGGGACCATACTAAACAGCCAATGGGCTGAATTAAGGGTTGTATGAATGGTCATCGTCCATGAACCAGGAGATGCATTAACTATTTATGCTGACAACTGGGCATGTACTCAGGCCTGAATAGCCATGTGGAAGCAAGAGCAATGCACTGTTGTCAGCTGCCAACATCTGCACTGCCTGTCACAAGCAAAAGGAAAACTGTTTCTAGTCTCTGCCCATAACACTGCTTCTTTACCTGGCAATACTGAAGCAGATGCTTTAGCAAGGATTCGAAACCTAGACCCAATGTCGCATGAGGATGCTAAATGGTTGATAGGAAAACAAGACACCAGGGGTACCAAACTCTGTGGAGAGTGACACAGCAACTTCAACTGCCCATCAACAGACAATAGCTAAAGGATGTGTGGACACCTGCCCCTCCTGCTTGCTGCGATATCAGTGAATACTTTCTCATCAACTTAGTCACCTCAGCTGCAAGTAGATTCTGATTACCAGGTGGCAGGTAGATTATATTGGGTCCCTTTCCTTATATGGAGGTGAAAAATATACCTTTACAGCTATAGATATAGCCACAGGACTGTTGCTGGCCTTCCCAGTAGGGAAAACTAACCACAGAGCTACAATATGCAGCTTAGAAAGCTAAGTGCATTCTTCGGGGTCCCCACACAAATGGACAGTGATGGGGAGATCTACTTTACTGGACAACTAATCCATGCCTGGGATACTGAACATGACATTTTATGGAATTTCATTTGCCTTACAACCCCACAGCAGCACCATTAATTGAAAGGATGAATGGGCTTTTAAAAGGAGTTAAAAGATGACAAGCAATCTTTGCAGCAGTGGACATACCACATGTATCTGGTCCTCACCAGCCTCAATTTATGGCCCTGAGCAGCTGCTCCCATTCTCTGTTGAACTGGTAATGGTGGGGCCCATACAGGTAAAAGGACCAGGAATGCTACAGCCACAATTAGGTAACGAAAGTAACTTGCTCTTGCCTGCACCACAAGCATTAGAAATCGGGGAAACTAAAGTTGATTATCCATGGTCCCAGCTGATGCAGCCACACTGTTTGGGAATCCAAAGCCCATGGGTTGCCCAAAATTTAAGTATTAGACTGCAGTTTATACACAAAATACCAAAAGTTGTTTATGTAACCAACCTGGGACCCTATACCTCAAGGCACAGTATGTATGACTCTGTGTACACTTATTATGCCCAAGCTAAGTATGGATTTAACTCTGGAAGGCTCCACACAATTGCAGAGGAAAAAGGTGTGGTATCCAAAACTCCCTCGTAGCACCACTTTTCCCAGGAACATTTCTGTCTACTAATGGAAATTTAGCTTGTATTCTATTAGGTCAACAAGGTTTGCCTCTCACAGTTACCCATAAACATCTATTAGCCTTTAGTGTTGCAGCAAACATCTTTCTTCAATAGGCTTGTGTGGCAATATACATGCATAATAAATCTTAATGCTGAGTGTACACTGAACTGTCATTGTCAGATGCCAACAATCTACCTTGCAACTTTGCAACTTTTCAGTAAATTTAAAATCATTCAAGTAAAAAGTTAGGGTTAAGGTTAGTGTACCGGTTTGAAGCTATTGTGCACCCCAGAAAAACCATGTTCTTTAATCCTCATTCAATATTGCTGGGTACGATCTTTTTTATTATTTCCATGCTGATGTGACCTAGCCAATAGTGGGTAATAACTTTTGATTAGATGGCTTCCATGGAGAGGTATCTCCAAGCATTCAAGGTGGGGTTGCTTACTGGAGCCCTTTAAGAGGGAACCATTTTGGGAAAAGCTTTAGAATCAACAGAGTTCCCACAACCAGACACCTCTGGAGATGTAGAAGGAAGATGCCCCTGGGGAAGCCATATGAAATGACAGAAAGTCAGCAGATATCACTGTGTGCCTTCCCAGCTGAGAAGTGTCCAGAACTCAAAGATCCCAGCGGATATCACCATGTGTCTTCCCAGCTGACAGCTGTTTTGGATGACATCAGCCTTTCTTGAGTGAAGGTAACCTCTTGTGGGTGTCTTAATTTTGACACTTTCACAGCATTAGAACTGCAAACATGTAACTTAATAAATTTCCTTTATAAAAGCTGTCCCATTTCTGGTATACTGCATTCTGGCAGCTTACAAACTGCAACAGTTAGAGTAAGGGTTAGTCCAGTCCCTGCGAATTGGACTGCATAGAACACACCGCTGGCCTAGTAGAATTCAGCACATTGGAAAATCTGGAAAAGAATCACTTTTAAGACTACATCACAGATTTTCATCACTTTGTTTGCTTGTTATCCCTTTGGGGAGGTTCCTGGTGTTCTGTATCTATGGATGAAATGTCTGTCCTATGGTCAACCTTGTCTTCTGTATGGGGGTGGATTGTGAGGACCCAAAGCTTAGGCCTCACAACCTCCTGGATTAAAATACAGTACAAATCACTGTACACAGCTACCTACATGACCAGGACGGACATTAAAGGTTGACAGACACCCACATGGGGGAAAGAATGTATCCCTTCCCTAATCCTTATGAGACCTTGCTAAAACTTTGTTGCCATTTCCTGACCAGCTGCCATTGGGAAGAATCTTTTCTAGTTCATTAAGTCGCTAATTATATTCATGAATAATTCCATGCCAAGCATGTTCTTTGGTCTTGGGGCAAAGTTGGATTAGAACAATATCACATGCTGTTACTAAGTTAGCCTTTGAAATATATCAAATCTATAGGCAATTTCACCTTAAAATTTTCCATGTTTTAATGATACCAACATTACTCTATCAAAAACCTAATAAATGTAATGAAGCGTTTCATTATTTTCTAGAACGCACAGACAATGAATTCCACCTCTACAAGATGACAATAAATAAAGACTTAAAAATAAACCATCTCCAGATGGCAGAGTAGGACGCTCCAACAATCAGTTCTTCCATCAGAACAACTATTAAATAGGAATGAACTGTCTAAATCAACTATTACAAAACTCTGGATTTCAGCAAAACATTGTAAAATACCCAGGGAATAGCATGAGGAAGAGGTTAATAAATTATAGTAAATCCCAGAAAATGGCTCTCTCTTCACAGCAGTAACTTTGCCTATCCCCCACTCTTGGAGCAGGAAGCACTGGAGTCAGGTTACTGGCATAACTTGCTGGTGCCAGAGAAGGACATAAAAAATCCAGTTCCCCAAGATCCACGGAGGTAAGTGATTGGGTCAAAGTCCAATCACAAATAATGGCTTTTTTTAAAATAATTATTTTTATTCTCAGAGTGTTCCACAGGTTTCCATGGGTTTTCAGTTTGGGGCAGGGTAGATCATGACTTTTTTTTGCATGGACAGGCACCGGGAATCAAACTCAGGTTTCCGGCACAGCAGGCAAGAACTCTGCCACTGAGCCACCATTGCCTGCCCAGATCATAACTTTTGATTACCTACTTTGGATCACTGAGGGTTTGGCTCTGAGAGCAGTCAGTGTTCCACCCCACACCGTCCCCACCAAAAAGGGTAGAGGTAGAGGAGACATAAAAACAATAACTTCTTCAGAGCTGCAGAGGACAGCTGAAAGGCTACATTTCCTGGTCAGTTGTCAAGTTAAGAAAGCTCAGCATTGGGGAGCCATGGAAGAAGCTTCTGGTGTTCTTTCTGGCTCCTCAGCAGGGTAGTTTGGGACTGACCAGTGCTTCCTTTGTGGGTCCATGGTGAGTGCTGAGTATTGTTCTGGCTTGGAAACACTGACTTAGAAACTCCTCTCCAGTGTACACCCCTACCCCCAGAATTTTTCCTCTAGGTCAAAGCAATTTGAGACAAAGAAAGCAATATAAGAATTAATTGAAGTAGACAGTCCTGGAGCAAAGCATTATCTCTTTTAAGAGCTGCACTGGAATATCCAGGAGAGGGAAAAGGTCTATGTTTCAGTTTGCTAAGGCTACAGGAATACAATAGACCAGAAATAGGTTGGCTTTTTCAAAAGAGGATTTATCAGTTTATAAATCTAGAGTACTAAGACCATGAAAATGCCCAACAGAAGCATCTACAAGATAATACCGGCACTGAAGAAAGGCAGATGGCATCAAGAGTTTCTCTGTCATGTGGGAAGGCAGATGGTAACATTTGCTGGCCCTTCTATCCTGGGTTGATTTCAAAACGGCTCTCTCAGCTCCTATGGGTCCTTCTGGCTTCTCCTTGGCTGTTTACTTTCTTTCTTAGCTTCTCTCTGCTCTGAGCTCTCTCCAAAATTGTCTTTCCCTTAAAGGGCTCCAGCAAGTGAATTAAAACCCCCTCGAATGCTCAGGATCGGATCACATCTCCATGGATGCAATCTGGTCAAAAGTTCCCACCCAACAATAGGTCTACCCCCAGAAGATTGTATTTAAAGAAAATAACTTTATCTGGGCTACATAACAGAATCAAACCAGCATAGTCTGTTTCCTGGGAAGTTGAGGGCACATCCAAACTCTTGTAAACAAGGAACACATAAGGCCACTAGTACAAAATATAGCAGGACAAGACAAAGGCCAGACAAGACAAAGACTAAGACCAGAAAAGAAAAGGCCCAGGACAAGACAAAGGCCCAGAAAAGACAGGGAGGAACCTGCACTTGCCTTCAGCTGACCTTCCTGATAGGAAGGCTGAACTCTAATGGAGAGCACCAGTCAACACAAAGACACCTAATTAAGACAGTAAAAGGTGTTGCTTACATAGGTTTCCTTGGTTTGTTAGCTCCTGACACTGGGGAAAATCTCTGTCATATTACCAGATGAATATAAACTCAAGAAACAGGTATTTCAATTAATAAATTACAGAGGTATTATTTCAAAATATTCAAATGTACAGCATGTGAGAAAAGATTAAGAGACAACCAAAGAAATGGGAAATTATTGCCTAACCAAAGAAAGAGAATAAAAATACAGAAACTATCAACTAAGAAGGCCAGACTAAAACATCGTATCACAAGAAGACTTGGAAAAAATGAGCTTCAATAAGTATATGAAGGAAAATACAGAGAAAGAACTAAAGTAAAACTGTAAACATTGAAGGAACAACATGAGAATCTGAAAATGGAGACAGAATATTTTAAAAGGAACCAAATAGAACTATTGGAGCTGAAGACCATAATAACTGAAATGAAAAATCCCTAGGATGGATTCAACAGCAAACTGGAGTTGGAGATGAAAAACACAGTGAACTCAAAGACAAGACAACTTACCTAGGTCAGTCTGAGGAGCAGAAAGAAAAAGCAATTATAAAAAGTGAAAACAGCCCAAGAGACCACTAGGACACTATGAAATGTACCAGTAAATGCAGTTCCCAGAAAGAAAGAAAGATGCAGAAGTAATATTAAAAGAAATAATAAGCAGAAACTTCCCAAACTTAGGAAAAAATGTGAATATACACATTCAATAGACTCACCTTAAATTAAAAAACATAAGGAGGTTGAAAGTGAAAGGATGGAAAAAATACACTATGCAAATTTAAGCAAAAGAAAGTTTGGGTAGCTATACTAATATCA